>JAPQLA010000024.1:26276114-26291260 GCA_029822935.1 Naso vlamingii | reverse complement strand
AACTTTTTTCTCATAAAACTGACTTTTTCTCATAATGTTTCAGCCTCTTTCTCATAACATCATGACGTTTTCCTCATAAAATCAGAATTTTATCCTCATAATATTTTGATCTTTTTCCATTAAATCACAACTCTCTCATGTTTAAACTTTTTCTCAGAAATTCACGACTTTCTCCTGAAATCACATCTTTTTTCTCATATTTCAATTTTTCTTGAAAAATTACAACTTAATTCTCATAACATTTCAGCTTGTTCCTCATAGAATTGTTACTTTTTTCTCATAATATTTAAACTTTTTTCTTGTAAAACTGCTACTTATTTGTCATTATATTTCAACTTATTTCCTCGTAAAATTACAACTTCATTCTCATAATATTTAAAACTTTTCCCCCATGAAATTATGACTTAGTTCTCATATTTGACTTTTTTCTTGTAAAATTACAACTTTATTGTCATATTTAAACTTTTTTCAAAGTCACCTGATTTATGTACAAATGTGCTCATTTCAAGATTACAACACAGACACAGAATTGGGTCTCGAAGGGCTGCCATTTAAAAAAAATGGGTCCCCAGAAAAAAAAAAGTTTGGGAAACACTGCTCTAAGAAAGGGCAACTCAGCATTTGAGAAAGAAGGGAGATCCTTGAGGTTGACTCGAGACCAAAAACACGACATACTAGATGTGATGGCAGCTGAAATATATAGACATAAAGCTTATCCTAGTACCAAACAGATTGGCAAGGCTACAGAGGTTCTAGTGAGCAAACACCCCTATCTGAAAGAAAATGGCTCTAAGACAGGGTAAGCGTGTTGGAAGAACAGCCTGCACTTTAAAATGGGTAACTATAGGATGAAACTGAGCAGGGCTGGTATAAAGGATGTGGCTGTGAATGCAGGAAAGTGCAGCAGGACCAATCAAGAGGGTGCAGCTTCCAGGGCCAACATCAAGAGACCCAGAAGAGGGGAAATCAACTTCCTTCCCAATTATCCCAGTGGACAAATGAGGGACACACTGGAGAACCTGAGGCTTGAGATGGTGGAGCAGTTCCAGAAGACATCGGCAGAGAGAGACGTGATTCTCATCCATCAGTACATGCAGCGCACCTTTGCCCTCAGGCATGAAGAAATTGCAAATTCAGCTCCTCCCATTGCAGAACTAAAGGAAAGATGGGCAGTTCTTTTCTGTGAAGCCTAAGTGAGTAAAAACTTAGAAAGCAGACTTAAAATGTTGTGATTGTTACACTGCTTCATTTGGAAAAAGAGCTTGATTTGTTAATATGGTACATCTTAATTTTGTGAAAATGTGCTGTACTCTGTGTTTCATGCAGCTCTGCACAGAGTTCACAAATCAAAACCTTCCATATACCTTCTTTGCGGAGCTTGATGAATATACACCTCAGCTGCTAGTGCTGTATAAAAAGAAGAAGACAGGAAATTTTGGTGAGAAAATGGCAGAAGTGTTGATGGCCTATGAGGAACAGGTAAAAATGTTTTTAAGTGCATTACAATGATGGTCAGTGTGAACACGGACCATAACATCCCCTGATGCATAACTTATTTATTTGTCAACAGGACAAGGACAACATCACCGTGGCAAGAACAGCAGCCCTGGCAACCTACCACTGTACTTAAAGGAGGATTCGTCACAACAGGTGTCCAGAATTTGCAAGGTATTTTCATATTCCTCTTCTCCCATATCCATAGCCCAGTACATTCTCTAATTTTGCAAAGAGAAATCTGTGGTAACCATTAAAAACGCGTATATATATATATATATATATATATATATATATATATATATATATATATATATATATATATTTTCCCCTTATGTATCTACCGTTGCCCAACTTTTAACAATTGTCTACATTGCTTTATTTGTTAGGAGTAGTGCTACAGACATTTAGGAGCAGTGCACATGTTCTCAAGTTTATGTGAATGCAAAGATTACATGTCCTTATTTCCATATAAAGAGATGTTTATGTAATTGTTTCCCCTGTCCATACTTGCTTTAATGTCTTCCTAATCAATAAGGGATTGTCATCCTTCCAATGCAACAACTTGATTTATGTCAGAAACTTGCTCAGAAAGTTTTTAACTGTGAAATTATGTTTAAACTAACAGACTGTGATTAAAAAATATGTTTAGGTGTCAGACAGGTAGAAAACATTGATTTCAACAGTGTATCGCTCTGCTTCTCTCACTGCTCCATGCTCTGCCCTGGCAAACTGGAGGACAGCTAAGAGCTGACTACCGTAGGTAGGCACAACAACCTCATACAACCCCACTTCAAAAAAAGGGAAGTAACCCTTGAGGTTGGATTTTACGGTTTTTACTACAGTGCATTTTACATTACTTCTGTGGTGACCATACACTGCGAAGTGGACTGTTTGTTTTTCCATTCAATTTAATTTTTGAGTATTGACAGACAGATGGGTTTTTAATGCATGGAAGAGGATTATATGCTACATAGACACATTATGATTCCTGTTGGAACTTGTTTTATATATTTGTTTGATTGTTTGAATTATCAGAGAAATACATGGTCAGTAACAGTCTACTGTGAAACAACGGCAGAGAAACAGTTTCTTTATAAGGCTGTGCAAATGTTAATGAGCTGAGTGTTCAGTATTCAACTAAATAAACTGGTTAAGTTGGATCAGATTTGGGTGTTGTTATATTGTGTTAATACAACTTAAAAGGTTTAAGGCAATGGGTTTCCTCAAATAGTTTGACTTGGACTAACTCATCAGGTTTTACAGTGTAATGGTCAAATTCTGGCTAGACTTTCTCTTTTTTCATCACTGAAGGAGGAGTCAGACCCCAGTTTCTACATGGAATATCTGCAGCCTAAAAAGTCAGTTGTGTTATGGAGCACCTCTACGCTCCCTTGTTGATAAAACCTTGGCATTTCCACTATGCCACCCTAAAGACAAACTTTGACATTTCAGCCCCACTACAGGTAAGCAATGATCAGAATGGTTTACTTCTGTCAGCACTTTCTTTCATAGCCACTGTTAGCAGGACTTCAGCCTTTAAAGTCTGTTTAAATAAAACAAAATGCTGAGTTCACACTGTGGGATTGTAGCCATGACTTTCCATTCACAGTTATTGTGAAGAGCCAACACAAGCCAAAGATCAAAAGCAAATGTGAGCCTGCTCGTGTGAGCTTCCATCGCATGTATGGACTGTTCATGATCATGTGAGAGCTTGTGGCTGCCTGGCAGATGCTGCAGGAGCAGGTCAGGGAGCCATGCAATGAGCTACAGTCAACGAGAGCAGACA
Organism: Naso vlamingii; assembly: GCA_029822935.1. NCBI lineage: Eukaryota > Metazoa > Chordata > Actinopteri > Acanthuriformes > Acanthuridae > Naso > Naso vlamingii. Next base: position 26,287,977 of record JAPQLA010000024.1, on the reverse strand, counting down.
CTCCTCTGATGTCACCTGCAGTAGCTCTCTGAACCCAAATTCCATCATGCTTTTCCTCTTTTGGTTTTTTCATAATCGTTTCCTCCTTGCTCTGCAGCACCATGTTTAAATGGCTTTTTGACCTGAAACTGTCTGCAGCACAGAAATCATCTCTGCCATGTGTACTTTTCTTTTTCTTCTTCGTTGTTTTGCTGCAAATTAGTGAACAACTAGGACCGCACCATTTCTCCTGTGAAAAAACATTGTTTTGAAATCAGACAGACTGACTGGAAATGAATTCTGAGTAAAGATCTTTAACATGTGACCCTCTGTTGCTGATTATTCACTACCACTTTAAGGTTCAGGACTACAAGACAGAAAGATGTATAGTGTGAAAAGTGCATAATGTAGCATGGCCAAATCTTAAAGCTGCACTAATCAGTACTTACAGTAACAACAGATCAAATGACGATGCATAAAGGTAACAAACCCACAGAGAATTTTCCCATCAGTCTCGCTTCAGGCAGCTCTTTTTTTTTGGGGGGGGGCAGATGAACCACTGTTCACATTCTGCAACAAGCAACAGCAAGACAAAGTAAAAGAGAATACAAAAACTGTACTCTACTAAGAGTATAATTACTTTAGAATGATATGACTCAAGTAGAAGTAAAAAGCAGTCATCCAAAAAAATTACTTAAAGGGATAGTTCATCCAAAAATGGAAATTCAGTCATCACCTACTCGCCCTCATGCTGATTGAAAGGCGGGTAAAGTCTTTGAGTCCACAAAACTCTGCGGGAGTTTCACAGGAAAAAGGCATTGCAGTAATCTCCCAAACAATTGAAACAAATGGTGACCAAGTTAAAATTCGTTAAAAAAAAACCAAAACCAAAACCAAAGAAAACCCATAATAAAACCATAAAATGCCTCCATGCCACTCATCTGAAGTAATCCAAGTCTCCTGAAGCCCCAACATGTCAAGTTGTTTTAAAAAACATCACAGATGTTGTGTGGTGTGTGTGCGAGCAAACATACGTACACATGACTCCGTTCTTAGGAGCCACAGGCTACAGTGAACAGAGAGGTTAAAAACATGGCGTCAGCAGTGTTTTTCAAAACAACTTGGCATGTCGAGGCTTCAGGAGACTTGGATCACTTTAGACAAGCAGTTTGGAGGCATTTTACTGTTTTTTTTGTTGGTTTGAAACCTGGTCACCATTTACTTTAATTGTTTGGAAGATAACTTTCACCCCTTTCGCCTGTTAAACTCCAGCAGCGTTTTGTGGACTAAAAAAACTCACCCAGCCTTTGATCGGCATGAGGGTGAGTAGATCATGACTGAATTTTCATTTTTGAGTGAACCATCCCTTTAAGTAAGAGTAAGAAAGTATTTAGGAAAAAAAAAAGTACTGAGTAACTTCTGATTTTTGTTTCTATAATCAGAGCATGAACATAATCATGTAGACAAAATATAAAATAGCAATGCGCAAATTCAGATATTGGCAGATAAAACAATGATAAACGGTCTTTACAAAATTACATAAATGAAGGCAAATTCAGTTACAGGAAACACTATATGGTACAACATATAGGACAGTAAATCCAAACTTTGGTAATCTGTTATTCAAGCATTGTTCCTTATGGAAAATAGTCATCATTTACATAGCTCTTTTCTCATCTATCAACTACTCAAAGTGCTTTTTCAACACAAGCAGGAGTAAAGGTAACGTTTCTTCTTATCAAATACAGTCAAGTAAAAGAAATAAGTATGTTTCAGTACAAGTATAATTTATCCATAAAGTTATTTAAGTAAATGTAATGTGTTACTACACACCTCTTCTACAGAGCATGATATTTTTTTCAGGGGTTGACGGAGGCTAAAACAGCTGTGAGAAACATAATCTTAGTCTCACTTTGATGTTTGGCTTCATCAGCATTGATTTTTGTAAATACATGCTTATTCTGAATTTGATGCCAACATGTTTGGATATCAGGCCTATAGACTGAGCTCCTGGACTCATGGACTCCACCTCCTTCTGGATCTATAGACTCTCATAATCCAAGATGTAGCAGCTACATTGTGATTGTTTTGTTGTTGTGTTCTGTACATGTGACATCTATTGCACGTCTGTCCGTCCGAGGGAGAGGGATTCTCCCCTGTGGTTCTCTCAGAGGTTTCTTATTTTTCCCTGATTCTCTCCATTGATTCAGGGTTTTTAAGTTTTTCCTTACCAGGTGAGAGGGTCTGAGGACAGAGGATGTCACGTCTGTGCAGTTTGTGAAACCCCCTGAGACAAATTGCAATTTGTGATTTTGAGCTATACAAAAATTAATTTGATTGATTAATTGATTGAACAAGTTAGAAAAGGAACAACAACAGACTAGTACAGTAATGGAATGTTAAAAAAATGCCTGTTTGGATCATTCCACAGATAAACAGGTTCACTGGTAACAGGTGATAGTAACATGACTGGGTATGAAAGGAAGTCCTTGAAAGGCTCAGTGGTTCAGAGGCAATGATGGGATGAAGTTCAACACTTTGTGAAAAACGTGATCGTATGAAGGAAATCAGTGCATGGGCTCAGGAAAAACTGCTCATTAGCAGATGACTGCATTCTGTTTTTATTTACGTTTACACAGCATCACAACTGTTTAAGAATTATGATTGTTTTGAGATTAAGTAAGAGGCTTTAATTATCAGCCTAGCACCATTTTGTCAAGGGGCAAATATTACACATTAGACCTTTTCCCAAGACCAGATCAGATTTGAATATGGAGTGTGTGATTTAACGTCCTGTTTGTTTCATTAGCACACAGCAGACAGAGCTCAGGCTCAGCACCTTTTGGCAGCCTGCACTGGTATTAGCCAACATTAAATCAATAAGCAATGGATTTTAACGGCCTGAATCAATTTACTGTGGAAGGTAAAAAAATAAAAAATAAAAAATCTCTGGCCCGCCTCTTGTACTCTCCTTTGCTCAGTTTAGAAATGTGTGCAATCCTCCCCTAAAACACAACACAGGATGCTCTGAGCTTGATTAATCAAGTATTAAATAGGAATTATTTAAGCTAATGGTCCATTAGTAGCAACTTGACACACTGCTTACTCTCTCTCTCCTTGTTTTTCTCTGTGATGGACGGGGGAGGTGGCAGCACAGTCCAATTAAGGCAGAGAAACAACAAGAGAACTCTGTCCAGGGAAGAGACAGAAAAGTTTATTTTACAGGGTCTGACATTACGGATTTTTCCTACTTGCCCTACAGGACAAGTACTTCTCAAATCTACTTGCCCCATCTAAATTCATACTTGCCCTGCCTAGGACGTACTTTTTCTGGCTGTGTGGTGCTCGCTATATAAGAAAGTAAACAACCCAAAAATATTTTATAACAAAATGCAACTGACAACATGTAATGGTGGTTTAACTGATGCCGTAGCAGTTTTGGGGTCCCAAATCCTAATCTCGCCCAGGGCCCCAAACTGTCTAGGACCGGCCCTGCTGTGACAGGCTGTCAGCCTGTCAGACTCCACGGTGCGTTGGGTTATGAGAAGGATGCTGCACACTTTACTTTCTTGTGACTTTATTTTTATTTTTCCTCCCTCCTTTTCTCTGCAGAGCTCTGGAAATATTTATGAAAGCGTCTAATAATAACCATGTACTGCATCTCATTTGATGAAAAACAAAGGATCGGCTTCCATTTGCAGGATTGTCCCACAGTAAAATTCCAGATTTTCAGGATCTTATTAAGTTCCGCGCTGAATTTTGGGCCCAGGACTGCTCTGTCTTAGCGACATGATAAGCAGTGGTTAGACATTTTTTTTTATCTGGTTGTGGCTCTTCACGTGAAGTCTTCAGACACAACGGTCCATCGGTCCAGGAACAGTCTGGCATTTTTTTGCCTCAATGAAAGCCATGTGTGGAATGGATTTAGCATGGCTCTCCAGGTTCTGCTTTCTATAGCTGTCATTGCCACGGATAAATGATCTATTTTTATTGGTTTTAGCCGGGAACTCTCTGCAGACAGTGCAGTACGTAGCCAGTATTGCGCTCCGAGTCGGTACTTCCCTGAGCGGGCATGTCTGGGTAGGTTTTGCTTGCCCGCCAATTTTTTTTAGTTGCCCCGGGCTTTCGGGCAACCGTTAATGTCGGGTCCTGCTATATTAAAAAATGCATTTCCTTAAAACCATCACTTATATTTGATTTAAATCAATACTAATTTCATAAACAAAAAAGAAAAAACACACACACGCACCAAAACCCGGGCATCTTAAGTTAGAGGGTGATTGGAGAGATCAGACTCTTCCACTTCTCTTTCATTCTTTTCCATTTCTCCGATTCAAATTGGAGCTCATGCGCAGTACACACCACACAGAACAATCTCTTGGCTGTTATACAACTGTCTGTCTTGTATCGGGAGTCTTTTACTCACTGAGGTTGTCACACTACGTACATTAATGATCATTGACGAGAGGGTACACACTACAAGATCCCTTCACTGGGAGGGGCCTACGATGTGTGTGTGTGTGTGTGTGTGTGTGTGTGATCCCTAATCACTCAGTAGTTGTGTTTCCATTTACGTATATCACAAACTTCAACCAAATTTTCTAAAATTCGTCAAAAAAAAAGATCCGCATTTCCATCCACTGCTGTCATGCAATTATTGAAGTGGGCTCATCAAGATAAACTGTAGGTGGCGCCAATTCTGAAGTCGGCACAATGTTCATGGGAGCGCATTCTGATTTGCGCACAATCTTCAAAAACTGTGGTAGACAGCAAGGTCAGGGCTAAAATCCTGTGGTCTGAACTGAGTTTTGACCTTAATTAAAATAACATTACCAGGGGTGATTGATAGCTTTGTGGCTTAGCAATGAGATAAATTATGCAGTTCTAATTACATGCGTGTGCAATTAACTCCTAAAATGATTGTGCTAAATGTTTGAAGTTAGTGCAGTCATCTCCCTCTGACACGTCCGAAGTCAGCATCCCATTTCTTGCCGGAAGAAGTGTTGCTAACTTGTCCTACTGTCCCTCCTTTGCTGATAAGCCCCTGAGACAGAGGCAGATGACACACACAGTGCTGACTTGCAATTTTTGAAAACCCTAAACAGAAATACTACAGATGTTATTAACGTCAAACTTTCAGAAAAATCTTTAAATAAAACTACATGTTCACGTAATGTGAGCTGTCCCCTGAACTCATCTGCTGTGTCATTAGCAGTATCTCTTTTCACATGCAAAACATTTGCAATAGCTGTATTTTGGCAATGAAATGGTGCTGATAATTGATTTTCCCTCCAGTGTGTCAGATAATTGTAGCTTTTTAATCAGTGTTAAATCAAATAGATGTTCAGTTAGACAGGCACCAACGATGTTGCTTGCCAAAGTCAGCTTACATATTGTATTTCTCAGCCTCCAGAAGTACTTGAATAATGTCTTTGCAGCACTGGGGGAGTTTTTTCAAGGCTGAGAAACAGCTTGAGTAATTTCAGTTTTTGGCATGGAGCACTAAAGGTTTGCTATCGAGCTGAAATACGGGAAGAGAGGAAACCAGAGTTTTTTTAACCTGCCTCACACTGGAAGCTCATGCTAAGGTATCTTGGCCTATTTTGTTTTAATCTTTGTTTAAAGGTGGGGTTGGTAATTCTGTTTAGAAGCCTTTTTTGTCATAGTTGTAAAAAACCTCTTAACAGCCTGTAACAGTCAGCAGTTGTGTTGCTGCACCAGTTCTTCAGTCATTTTGTCTCCATTAACTGACAGAGTGATAAGCCCCCTACTCACTGAGCAGTTTTCGGCTGTCCTATTTTATCTTATTTTATTAATTTACTTATTTAAAAGAAGGGACAGTGCATACTAATGAACATTCATATGTAAATATGCCAGATTGTAGCCATAAGCTAGTTTCCATCTGTGGTCCCTTGGCAGGTTGATGTTACCCCTAAATTCCACCAGATGCGGCTGCATTGCGTTCCGACTCCGTCACAGCTCTGGTGATCCGGAGCTCTCCACAGCAGATACGCAGGACTTCTATTTTTGCCGGATGGCGGAGCAGATCGTGTGGGACAGGAAATCGGGTACAGAAACAAAATTAAACATCCGGTGGATTTTCAAATTTAAAAAACTCTGTGTTGACAGCGGATCATATTTCATTGTATTACACTATCAAAACATCATAATGGTTGGATCCAGTCCTGGAGTCAACAGATCAGAGGTTTTCAGAGACTGTGGTTGTATGTGATATTTTAATTACTGCAAAATCTTGTAGTCTGGTGACTCAAACTGTTTGCTATGCAACGCGCTAAAAATGCAGCTGGTGGGTGTTGACGGACAGCTGAGCACGGAGTGGATGCGCAACACAGCCGTTCAGCTATGCACACGCATCCAGTCGAATCCTGGGGTTACACAGCATGACAGAGATAGACATTTACACAGAAAAACATAGAAACAATACAAAACACATAATCTGGCAGATGATAACAAAATACCAAGACTATACAATAAAGAGTGTGAGCCGGGGGTAGCAACCTTTAGAGTACAGGTAAAGTGCATGATATAATAAAGTGCTTAAAAGAATAAGCAAAGTGTTGTATGTATATTGCACATAGTCCCATTACATGTTGTATGTTTCCGTTGAGTGATGAGAACGGAAACCAAACTGCATAGGATGTAAAGATGGGCCACTGATATTCAGATATTCTGTAATCCATTTTGCGATCCACTTTTTAGCGATCCTACAGATAACTGGGAGGAGGCTAATTGGCCTGTAGTTAGCAGGGTCAGTTTTATCACCAGATTTACAAACAGGGGTTGCCATTGCCACCATCCATGCCGAGGGAACTGCTGCCTGTGTGATGGATAAAATAATTAAATGTGTTTGGGTGTGCTAGAGAAGTTTTGTGGCGTTTCAGGAAGCTGGTGTCAAAACCAAAGTCATCCCTGGCTTTAGAGTTTTTTAAAGCGATGATAGTGTTTAGCACTTCTGACTTTATTTTTTTTAATTCCGAAAGTTGGATGGGTCACAAATTGGAGTGGGGTCCCAGCTGCTGGGTCAGTGGTCGTGAGCGTGACCCCGATGGGATCGCCGTAAATATGTTCCTGAGTGACACTGGGTTTTAAAAAGAACCGTGAGATTTCCTGTATGGAACTTCTAAAATATTCATTTAATTTAGTTGCCAGGTTGGCAGGTTCTGACACCATTTTGTCATTTAATTTAAGATTAAGTCCTTTGCTGTTCTATTTTTGTTGTCGGCCCATCAATTTATTAATGTTTTTCCAAATTAATTTACTCTTCCCTTTTGCTCTTTCTGTGACAGTCATTAAAAAAATTTTGCCTTTGCCATACATAGGGACTATGACCTTATTTCTAATCGATGTAAAATTTTGTCGGTCCATAGTTAGGCCAGATTTCAGTGATTTTTTTAATAGCTGGTCCCTACGCACCATGAGTTGTTTTTTTTTTACACTCATTATTAATCAAAGGCAGGGAATATCCCCTTTTCGTATGACCTCCCTTCCTCATAAATGGTGTCATGACTGCTTTAATTGAAGAGTGGAAGAGATCACAGCTTTTATTAATGTCATCACGAGAGAGAATTTTGGTCCAGTCATGACTTTTCAGAATTACTGTTAGATTTTGTTCTTCATTCTTAGGGATGAAGTTTTGACCTGAAGATGCCTTAGAGGAGTGTGAAAGTGCAATGATGGACCGCTTTTTGGTGAGTTTTCTGGAGATGAAGATTGCGTTATGGTAGGGGTGTGCGATATGACGATAATAGATCATGAACGACTAGAATGTGTCCACGATCCACCTTTACATAGAGATTGTTGCATCGTCCGTCAGTGTACATTCTATCTGCTGTAGTTCTACGCTGGGACACACAACGCATTTTTCTCTCAACCGAATCACGCTATTTGCTACTCTGTCCAGTTGTATGCCTCCCATAAGTACATGCATATAAACTGAACACAACACATATTACCCTACATGTAATTCTTACAGTTTAATAATTCATAAATCAAAATGAAATCATTTTGAGGAACCAGGAACCGAATATAAGCCGACCATATGTTGGTAAGCAAAACTGTGGCCCTGAATGTGCTGTGACTTGTAAAATACTCTTAACCAATATGAAAAATTAAAGAATTGTGATAAAATCGAGATCGTGATTCTGCAATGAAAAAATCAGGATATGATATATTTGCCATATTGCCCAGCCCTTCATTATGGTCTGATAACCCGGTCAAGAAGTTATGAATTTTTATGATTCTTTCTGGTGTATTGAAAAATACTAAATCTATTCTTGTTTAAGAACGATTTGTTGTCCTAGTTGTTATGTTAATTAAATTAGGTGAGATATAGTGATCAGTGATCTGTTTGAGGTTTTTTCTGTCCTTTTTGTCATCCCAATTGACATTAAGTTAATCATAAAAATCCACTTTAGCAGAGGGTTGACGATATGGACATAATACAGCAAAGGACATTTCAGCAGAGAGTGTCATATTTATATCAACACATTTAATCTGTTTGGTGTTCTTAACATACAAGAGGACGCCACCACCCTTCCCTTGGAGCCCGTCTCTTCTAAAAACATTAAACCAGGTAGAGATATAGCTGCTTCTGGTGAGGAGGAGTTGAGCAACATTTCTGTTAATCCCAAAAAATCAATATTAGAGCTGCCAAGAAGATTTTCCAACCATTCCCTTTCTGGGGTCGTACTATGTATATTCAAATGACCTCCTACCAGTCATTGTGTAGTCTCCTAACACAAAGTAAAAACTTTGTTTTTAAGTAAAAACTTTGTTTTTACTTTGTGGCTCCCAAATTATATCAGCTTGGTTAAGAGTTTGGGAAAGCTTAGAGGACCGGTGATTTTTCATTACAGGGTTTCTGGGCTTAGTAACTGTAGTTGAAATTGTTGTAAAGACTTACAACACAGCGCTGTAGTGTTGTAATCATCCAGCTGCTGGGCCTGTGGCTGCGAGCACAGCCCCGCTGGCAACTCTATTGTTACAGTGCTGCTGGTTGAAGGTAGCCTGTCGGCATGGCTCCGCTGGAAGAGCCGCCAGTGCTGTAGTTGTGCTGTTGACTGGGATAAACGCACTGGCTGTGGTGTATAGCTGCTGAGCCCATGGTTGTAGGCGCGACCCCACTGGAGAGGCTGCCACTGTTGCTGCTGCTGCGCTGTTGCCTGGACGGCAGGTTGGTGTGAAGGGGCCGGGCTAGCTGGTGTGGTAGCTGTATTACTTGCTGTGATGACCCGATTGGCTGTGGTGCTAGCCAGGTTAGCTGTTGGGATAGCAACACTAGCTGCAGTGCTCAGGCTAGCTGAAGTAGTTGAGCCAACTGTAGGTTATCCATGCTAGCTATGTCCATGGGTGACGGACCAGTATTTATTTCCATGTCGCCGCCAAGAGCAAGGTAACTGTGAGATGTGTAAGCCCCAGGAAACAACCAAGCACCTTCGTATATTCTTGTTTCCCTAATGGCGTTCTGTGTCGGCCACTGTCAATGAATCTAGTGTACAGGAGGTACTGGCTTCCTTTGCTGGGATTTAGACTTGGGCTCGATTTTTCGTAAAAATGTGCGTATAACGTATGTAGGAACAAGTACAGGATCACTACAAAGGTAAAAAAATGAAATTTGCGGTAGGAACTGCAGTTTTTCAATGGCTTTTGTAGGTTTCTGGAGCATACACGCCGGACCTGCCTGCGCATCTGCTCGAAGGCGGCCATCTTTCAAACTTAGAGGTGCTTAGAAGTCTTTCCAAACACACAGATGTGATGCATCTGAATTGTCTGGACTAGCCTCGGTGAAAAGATCACAAAACATGGCGATATCTTTGGTCGTGGCTACAAAACAGTGGTCCTACATCGCAGTGAGAGGTTCATAGATAACTGCTGTCCTGATCTTGCGCCCAAAGATAGCCTGAGATGAACCTTTGACAGTGTCAGAAATTCAGGATGATTATCTCACAATTTGACTGCTGCTACGTCTACTACGTAACCCACCAATAAAAATGTGCAGCACTAATCCAAGTAATACGGGCGCCTAACCAAACAAACAGAGAGTGTTAGCATGCTAATAAATACAAATCTCAGGTTCTGTTTCCCAGCTTGGTGGCCTTGTGATTAGAGTGCCTGCCCTGAGATTGAAAGGTCGGGGTTCATACTTCAAGCCGACTCACGCTACAGGCAACAGGAGTCCTGGTCTGGCCTTCATGGCTCTCTGTTTCACACATATAAGTGCTACAATTGCAAGGGCTTGGTTCTTGTTTTGCTTCATTGTTTTCATCTGCCAATACAGTGACGAACATGTATGATGCAAGCTAATGTGGCACACGTGAAAGACATTTCATTACTTGTGTCATAGCCTGTGATACAGTAGGTGTTACCATTACACAGTCTGCATACTTCAAATTTGATGTATTACCCAAGTTTAGATCAACGTCGCACAATGTGGCCTGCAGTAAACTTAATAGATGCTAAAATCGCACTGTGTGCAGCAGGCAGCAATGAACAGCAAACACAAGAGAGAAAAAATGGTGCTTGAATGTGCAACTCTTTACTCACTTTTTTTGCAATGCAATGCCATCAGGCAACAAATGGCATTGTCCTTGTATGTGCAGGTTCCTGGTGATGTCATGGGGTAACTTATGACTTAGGTAATAAATGTTACTGTGGCGACCCTATGTAAAACAGAATGTATTTTAAATAACAGTGTAACGAGCATATAAGCAACACTTTAAGTTCATTGGTTTAGTTTTATGCTTTCATTCAGTAAAATCAAAAGTAAAAGCTAAATATACACAAAAACTTACTACTAAAGTAAAAACAGAATGTCAAAGAGCATATTAAACAGTTCTTGTTTTGTTTTTGTCTTTTTTTTACAGTGTATTTTCTGTTCCCAGGGAATTTATCATTTCTGTGTAGTGACATATTTAGATGTTCTTCATAAATTTGTGTAACTGGCATCCATTCGATTAATAAACATTGGTGTCATTAAACATGGTAATAAGCAGAGGTCACTGAAATAAGCCTCCTTCCAAAACTCGCATTGTAAAATACATCTGTGTTGTTTATTCAGTGTTGTTGCTTGTTTACATTGTGATGAGATCATACGTCACCTCCTTTTCATTTAACTCGACATCAGTGAGCACTTCCTCCTCACGTCATGCTCTCTCACTCTGAGCTCACTGCATCTGTTCAAACCCCCAGGGGCGAGACGCTGAGCATGAGTAAGGAAAGACACGCAAAGCAAACCATTTTCATTGCAAATTTCTTTGTCGAAATTTATGTAAAAGCAAATGCAGACTTGGTCTTCTGCAGGGCCAGCTGCCCAGAAACAGGGTCAAATTACAGGTGATGTTGAGACAGAATTGTTAAATCAGATAAGTGGGACTTCCTGATGGAAACCGGCAAGGCTTTTTATTTTATTGTGGAACTGCTGCACATTTTGAAAACAGAAGTCTGCTGAACGCAGCAGCAATTTAGTCCAACAGGGCAGAAGAGATGAAGAGAAACAAGGCCAGCTGCTACCCACCTCACTCTCAGCACGCCAATGAAGAATACATACAATCCTACATGAATGTAATTACTGCACACTGGCACTTGCTGTCATAGAAATGCATGCATCAGGCAGGAACACTATTAAATGTCTCATAAGATGCTCAAAGGTGCATATTTTGTGGAGAGTGTAGGGTGAGAAAATGGAAAGGACAGAATATATTTAAATGGAGACAGTTGAGGCAATAATTGTCTAATTTTGTATCCGCATTATTTTGTAATATTTTTGAAAATGCTTGAGACCAGAAATTCATGGTCTTTGTAAACTTCTGTGATCTTCACATTATTATTATTATTATTATTATTATTATTATTATTATTATTATTA
>JAPQLA010000024.1:26257649-26276014 GCA_029822935.1 Naso vlamingii | reverse complement strand
CATGGTCTTTGTAAACTTCTGTGATCTTCACATTATTATTATTATTATTATTATTATTATTATTATTATTATTATTAATTGATCATGAGCATAACAGCCTCACAGGAGTACATCACTGTTCACACCATTTTCAGTAGCAGTAGAATTTGAGAGACTTACTTCCCCTGCATTCTTTACTTCCGTAGCCTCAAAAGTTGCATTGGGTTAAAAGACTGGATTCTTGAATGGCTCTTTTCCATTCTATTATCTGATATTTGTCTAAAAAATGTTATTACCTGTTGCATACATCAGATCAATTCAAACTTGCATGCTTGCCTTTGGTTACATAATCAGTGGACATAAAATGTCTTGTCATTTGTATGCAGACTATGTGCAGTGCAATTATATCTCCCTGTCAACCTTTCTAATACTAGCAGTCTGGTTGCCCTGAAGGATGGTTTTGAGGAAATGTCGGCTGTCTTTTAATTTTCTCCAACCTTAATGAGAACTAGGTTGAGATAATTGCATGTCAACTACACATCAGCAATGTTTTTTAATGGACTTCCATAAATTTCATCATCTTTGTTTCTATTATGTTATTTCATTTACTGTATTTTTAAATCTTATTTTGTCCTGTTATACTTTTATGTATCATTCCAATATTATCATTTTATAAATAAAATGGCAAAAATGTTGGCAAACAGTGAATGAGTCTCTTTAACTAAACCAAAACAAACTTGAAGGCAGTGACACCAAAACAGTGAACTAAAAGGTGCTTAAGCTCTTATCTGTCGTATCTCTACTAGTGAGATAATAAGAGTCTACAGCCATGCTAGCTGATGTGTGAGCCTGTACCAATGCACAGGCATGTTTTAAGCCAAACCAGCACTGATAATCATAACATGATAAAAACGGTTGCAGGGAAAGTTCCAGTGGAGTAAACTGGTCCTTCTCAGCTCAAGCCAACTGACGGTGTGGCTTGCAGACACTCTGTTGTCAGCAGAGACGAGTCAGAGCACGGTGAGCCAATCAGCGACGTCACCTGTCACTAAGAAGCGCAGTGTGGACCAGCCAATAAAGACAGAGAGTACAGAGAACGCCACTGATTTTTCATTTTTCTATGGAACCCTTGTCCCAGTGGCAAAGAAAATATCATGGTAAAAACAGGACTTATTGGAGACCAATTTAGCAGTGAATGGTGTCATTTTTCAACCACTTTTTATGTTAATGCATGCAAAGGTTAAGATATTTCAGTCTGGGCCAAACTGGTTAATCTGCAGACCAACGCTGTTATCCATATAGCCATGGCTAAATATAAAGATAAGTAATGTTTTAAACTTTGTAACTATGAAAGGAATGTAATGCAGATCATTTTCTCACTGTAATGCAGTGGCACCAAATTTACATCTTGGAGGTCAACAAATCTTTGTCAGAATTCTTTCTTTGCCTCTAAATAATACTGTTGCTTGAGCATTTGTTGAAGTAGGATTACATTTTATCTGAGAAGATACTTCTCAAACATTTTTTCTGACAAAGCTTTCTAAAAGGAAACTTCCAAACTGCTTCATTCATATTGTTGAATGATGGAACAAAATGGAACACAGTGGCACTAAAATCCATGTTTGACAACAAGTGGATGTAAAAAAGTTCGAATATTTTACAATGCCTTGATCAAAAGAAATAAAACACTTTTCATTTAATAACTTACAGTTTTACACTTTCTGTTTTCAGTTGATTTCTCCACAAAACTTTAAGACGGAGAGAGATTTAATGACAGGCAGACAGAGATGAAGACGGACGGTGTGAGAGACGTGAATAGAGACAAAAGCACTTTCCTTTTACAGAGCTGTGAATTTTTTTAGAAGGAACATTCTTTTCTCATTTTGCTAATGCAGTTACATAACACATCAATTTATCAGCAGTGTAGAGCGCTGGCACAATTAGCCCTCCTGTGGAATCAGTCACAGTGCCGCTAATGCCTCACACATTCATCTGACTTTCAGGCTGATATTTTTAATTAAAAATAACTGGCAAGTCAACCTTCTCAGATACTTGTGTGGTTATCTTTAACACGTAACGGGCTACAAGGTGATGCTAGGAAAAGATTTTTGTGGACTTGAAGCTCTGTCTGAGTCTGTTTTGCAGAGATAGTTGTGAACTCTGGAAACCCATCTCAATGCTGTTTGTGCTCAACACACACACACACACTTGGACAAACGCACACAATGATGGGTTGTTGGAGACAGCGTTTACACATGGAGAGCAGGCTGCCCTGGACACACAGTGAGATCGGGTGGGTCACAGTGAATAAAAAATGAAGAGGGGCAAAGGAAAATTGAAAACAGAGAAATGGTGGGAAGAAGCACGAAGGCAGTGTGATGCTGAGTGATATGTGATAAGAGGAGCTGTGCTGTAAAAGCCTTTGAATTGAACAGTGTGAGGGCAGAGGACGGTCTGGAAGTTTAAGAACGGAGAAGGCCAAAGGACTGAGGCTGAGCAGTTTCCTCACGGTTGAGGAAAGTCTACGGAAAGCAAAACAGTTTGAGATTGATGTGTGCTGAAAAAAGTCATTTTATGATGAAGTCTGTCCTCTGAATTTACTGAAGAAGTTATGGTTGAAAGCACTCAATCATTTTAAGAAAATTACTTGTATACACGAAACGCATGGCTTAGCAAAGCAAGGCTGAGAACACAAACGCCATGAACCTGCAACATCTTTCTCTTTGCTGCCCTGCGTTCTTTGGATCAGAGGTGGAAGTACAAATTACATTTTCTCTTATTACTGAAACAAAGTCTTTGTGGTGTACTTTTTGAGCACCTTTTTGTGAATTTACAATTAGCCTTCTTAAGTACTTGCTATACTTCAAATTTTGCCTGTTGCAAAGTAAAAAACAAGAGTCACATGAAAAAGACCTGACAAACTGTGTGAAAACGAAAGAAGAAAGGAGCTAAATCACCGGCTGCTGCAAAAAAGAAGCTGCTGGTGTGCTTGTTCACCTGTCTGACTGAAGATGCCGGTGTGTCTATGGCCGTACTGTATGGCCTACAACCTGGTAAGTGACAAAAATCAAACACACCAAATTTGTTATATGACCAACTGCTGGCTAAATGTTAAAATGCACATGCTGGGTCGGCATGTTTCAAAAGCATCCACAAAGTAGGTTTGAAGGAAGCTGCCTCAAGCTCCAGAGAACACCTCAAGTCAAAAGTTGGACAGTGCTACAGACAAACCAGTCAGCTTTTAAAACACCCGCTGCAGACCCCCAATCACATCACATCATTTAAAAGAAAACACTACACAGACAAAAAGGGAACCATTTAACTGTATTGCCTGTTACCTTTTCAAAGCACAAACACATAATAATGAACAAAGCAAAACTGAAAAACTGAGCAAAGTAGCAGGTAAAATGTTGTGGTTCTGAAAGCCTCTTTGTGAGGTATGAAGCTGTGTAGAAAATGGAAAATCAACATTTTGGTACGGTCTGAAAAAGATGGAATGCACTGGTGAGTAACACCAACGATGCTGGATGACCACAAAGACATCTGAAGTGAAAGATTTCATTATTCTTTCTTTTCTCGTCATAGCATGTAACTAACTCAGAATCCTCAAAATGGAGATTGAGGCAGGTACAATAATTGTCAAAGTCTACAATCAACTGACACCTTCATAAATCTAAATGCAGAGGGTTTACAACAAGATGCAAACCACTGGCAACACTGAAGACCAAGAGGGACAGATTAGACTTCACGGACAAGATTCTTTGGAAAACTTGTATCAGACTGATGAGGAAAGAGTGTAGAAAGAAAGAACTGGCTCATGATCTGAGGCAAACCATCTCGACTGTCTAACGTGGTTGAGGAGGTGTAATGGCGTGGGCATCAATGGCTGCCAATGGAACTGGAGCCATGTTCTAAATCATGTCTCTGTTAGTACACTTCAGGGCAGTGCACTTACTGTGTGGTGCACTAATCTCGACAGGATAGAGTTGTCCTAAATCACACACTGCAGTTCTGCACTTACTGAAGTGACAAGTTGTTTTTTGTTTTGTTTTTTAACTGCCTCTTCTTCCTCTTCTGTTTCTTTATTTCACAGCTAATTGCAAACACAAAAGTGCCAATCATTCCTCACACAATTTTTGCACCATTCTGAGTATGCGACTAGCACACTGCATTTTCACATTCACATTTTACTTATGAACTCAAAATATTAAGGATAATCAGTGTACTTCCCACTAGAGTATAATATGTTGAACATACTAACTATGGTATCATGAAAGAGTGATTATGAGATACTTGTTACATTGCGAGGCAATTTCATCCACAAAATATCATATGTTAAAAAAGGCAAAAAGCAGGAATTATGGGTTTATTCACAACAATGTTGAGTCAGTTACACAAGAATTCACAGCTGAGATGACATCATGTCTTACAAAGTGCATCGTCTTAGCTCAGCGCATGTTTAACACACCTGAACACCGGATTCAACTTTTTGACTCGTGCAATAATTGCTCACAAAATAACTATAAATTGGTCGTAATAATAATCTGTAAAGGATAATTTATAGATTTAAGACAAGCTTTTACCGTCTATACTGACATCACTGTACTGAAAGTCTGCCTTAATAAAAATGTAATAATTATTAATCACCTCAAGCATCTTTTTTTCTGCTTTGTGTTTTTTATAACCCCAAAATTTTCTTATCAAGTGATATCTGGCTAATATTTACAACATACACACTAATAGTCGTATATCAATGACAGGCCAATATTGACCAACCAACATAGTGGTCTTCTCCACTCTCCACACGTGATACTAAAGGACAACCAAAAATATACTTAAAGTCTTCAATCTATGTTTTGAGGTGTGAATCTCTCCAGAGTATGAAGTCCTGACAACGACAAAATGAAGCCACTCTTGAGAGTTACCTCATAAATTGTCATTACAGGAGCACTAACACTCAATTTTCTTTCTTCCACACAGCAAGGCATGTTGTAAAGAGTAAGGGATTGATACCGTCTCTGTAATGATGGCTGAGGATTATGGGTGTTGTAGTGTCTTCAGCTATCCAAAACTAACAAAAAAATCATTTTTCAGAATCGAAGGTGAAATCATGAAAATCGATGGCCATAACATTAACCCATCTTACTGTGGAATTAATTGGGTCGGCGCCAGGATCTCCTGCCAGGATACCAACTACATGATGAAATACTATGATGAAATATTAACACAGCTGTTGCTGATTTTTTTTAAAGTCTGCATTAAAGTGCAATTTGACCTTGTCACACCTTTGAAAATAAGTAGGAATAGGCTCATGTAAATCCGCTGTGTAAACACTCAGAAAAACACTCAAACCTGTGCAGTCATATCCATGAAACAGTAGGCCTCCAACTAACGACAGATTTATTAAACAAATGAAATCACATTAACAATTGATTTTTTTCTGTACTGCAGGTTTCTGGCTACTGGTGACTCCTTCAGAACAATTGCCAGCAGCTTTCATGTTGGAGTCTGACACGGTCACCAATATTTGGGACTGCCTGGTGGAGGAGTTCATGGCTGTGCCCACCACAGAGGAGTGGAGGTCCATCTCACAGCAATTTGAGGAGTGGTGAAATTTCCCTCTCTGCTGTGGAGCTGTGGGTGGAAAGCGTGTGGTCCTGAAAGCCCCTGCCAGCACAGGATCACAGTTCTGCAACTACAAGGGAATATTCTCCATTGTTCTCTTGGCTTTTGTAGATGCAGACTACTGTTTCTGGGTCATCGATGTCAGAGGTTGTGGGAGAACCAACGATGGAGGTATACTGCTCAACTCTGCTTTTGGTCGGGCACTTCGTTCTGGCACCCTCCAGCTGCCCGCTGACCGACCACTGCCTGTAGCTGACCACAGAAGAACCCAGCCTTGTGTGTTTGTTGCTGATAAGGCCTCTCCACTCCGGAGAAACCTCGTGAAGCCGTTCCCCGGACGCATCCTATCCAGAGAGAAGTAAATTTTCACTTACCGTCTGTCCCAGGCTCGGTTGGTGGTTTAGAATGCTTTTGGGACCTTGCTTCTCAATGGAGGATGTACTGATGTGCTATTGAGGTCCATCTGGTGCTGGCAGAGAAGTGTGTGAAGGCAATCTGCATTCTACACAACTTCCTGTGGAGGACAACTCCGGCACCTGCCATGGGGGAGAGCATCAGAGGTGGTGAGGTGGAGCCTCTGCCAGGGCTGGGACAAATTGCTGCCAACAACTTGGCAAGGAAGGCCATCAGAGTTTGGGAGACCTTCACCTCCTACTTCTCCACCGAAGGAATGATCCCGTGGCCAGACACCATGTATTGCACAAGCACCCTTAAAACTTCACTTCTAATAGCCACCCATATACAACTATTGAGCGATAATCATGCAATATAAGTATCAAAATTTACGTATACCAGTCTCTGTGCATGCAAGAGCATCAATTCATATCATACTGAGATAACACAGAATTAAACTGGCCACTCTACACTGTAACCTATCAACTACATGTGAAAGAATGTGACAAAAGAAAACTAATAAAATACATTTATCTGAAATATCTCAACATTTGCAATTGTGCTTACAAAAATATTTAATAACAAAACAGAAATAAGTAGACAACAACAGGTAACTCATTTGTCAAAAAGTGCAAAAAAACAAAACAACAAAAAGCACAGGCTGGAACAACAGCCTGGTTCATTTCCAAAATGTCCCAATTTAGAGTCACAGAGCTCGCTTCATATATTAATTTGTGAATCTGAAATTTGACGAATTCCCTTCGCTGGGGTGACAGCCTCTGGAGGGAAGGAACCAGGCTCTTGAGGATTAGCTCTTCCTCAGATGGGGGAGGCAGGCGGGGGAGCAGGTGGCCTCTGCAGGGCTCTTCTGTTCTTCTCTCTTTCTCTGTCTCTCTCTCTCTCATCACCCCGCCTTGTTCTCTTCCTGGTCCTCCTCGGCATCACTGTATGAAATCAAAACACCCATTTTGCAAAACCAGTGTCACTCAATCAGGGACCTGATGTGTAGACCAGGACACAGTTGTCAGAAAATATCCTTTTTTAAAATTCAGATCCCTCCAAAAATCACGATATAATCATTTAAATATCTTTCTGTAAGGATACAAGGAATAATATAAACAATTATAATTACCTCTACAGCAAAACTGTAATACCAATCCAAATAATCACTAACACGTCTTTTCTATATCATGCAGTGCTGTCAAAGGGTTTTGATATACAGGTTTAAGTAACAACACAGATACTGCTTATGTGTGTGTCTTTTCACTTATCAACCAACCTTCAGTCACTGATGATGGCCCTGCTGCTGCCTCACCCTCGTCTTCATCCTCAGCAGCTGCAGTCTCTCCCTCCATTGTGTCCTCTGCAGTCCCGTCTTCCTCGAGCCCCCGAGCTGTGTTACTGCTCGTCTCTCTCGGGGTGATAAAGGCGTTGAGGAAAGACAGGACCGCAGAGAATTGCCACCGTTTCACTGGCCCTGCTGCTGACCCGCTCATCCACATCACAGAGGCTCTTCCATCTCCTACGACATACATCCACTGACAAACACACATACCCCTTGCATCCTTAGCACCAGGCCAAACAGAACATTCAGACCTTAAAAACATACACATGTGAACTGCAGCAGGTAGCCTGGCAAGCAGGAGAGTGTCACAACTGAACTAGGATTTAGGACCCAAATGCACGACACAATGTACGAGGATGAAAAGAACAGTCTTTATTACCAAAGTACCAAAGAAAAACACTCCAACGGAGGACAAAACCTTTTCAGAAATAAAAGAATCACTTAACTGAAAAATTACAATAAATCCTAGAAACAAAAAATCACTCCTCAGAGGAAAAAACTACGTGGATAAATCATAGATCAAAACAAAGTATCAAATAAATTCAAGACAATTGCAAAAGCGAGACAAAGTATCAAAAAAGGAACAAAACCTGACTGGACAAGATGAAGATGGCAATGGACTCTGACAAGGAGATGAAAAGGAGATGACAAGGAACATGACAAGGAACATGGACAAAATGAACTGGCACAGAACAAAGGGAAACGCAGACTTAAATACACAAGGTAATGGGGAACAGGTGGAAACAATCAGGGCAATCAAAAAAGGAGGGAAAACAAGAAGGCACAGGAAACACAAAGGCAGAACAAACACAAGAGGATACAACTACCAAAATAAAACAGGAAACAACGAAATCAAAACACAAACCATGACAGAGAGTCTGCCGTGCTAAATGGGACTTCCTGTTAACGTTGGTGCTAACCAGTGCTAACAATTGGTTCATAGTGAAACACAACCGACAGCTAAACAAAAGCATGCGACACATAGGAATAAAACTTGATCTTCTCCTCCATGTTTGTCCTCTAGCACCAGTGCATCAGGACGTAAGTGATGTTGGGAGAAACTCAGTGCTGATTGGATGTCGCAGCACAGCATCACGCAATGTCGCCCCAAAGTTAAATTTTTTCAACTTCAAGCGATGACGTGATGGACGCCTCATTGTGTGATTTGCATTACATGTGTCGAAAGATTCACGTTGCCTGAAGTGACATCACGTGTTATCAAGTCTTTAAATTGATTTTGCATGTATTGTTGTATTCTTGAACACACCTTTAGGCTACATCTCAAACAGACGCCCAAAACAAATGACGCAACATGAAATTATCCTTAATTAATCATTCCCAAAGATCCTCAGGAGCAATATGTAGAGGGTATAGGCCTATTTTCTGCTACTTGTGTCAAAATGAAGACGGGGTTCGTCCGTCCACACAGATTTTTTTTTTAAACTCTCGCCAATAAATAATAGGCTTATCCATAAAGAGACATGCAGTTTCACTCTGTCTGTGTCTGTGTCTGTGGGTCTTATTCTGATGCACTGCTTTAACAGCCTTGTCCGTATTTTTAGCAGCCAATCAGAGACATTCATAGAATGTAAAAAGTTAGATGTAATAAGGGTTTTTTTAATGCTCATTTCCCCACATTTTATGTTCAGCACAAAATCGTGTTTGATGTGTGACTTGTGCAATATAAATGAGGTTTCATTGATAAATTAATTTTAGAGGCAATGAAACAGGTGAGACTTGAATTTCAGGAGTTTTTTAAATTGCTATTACATCACATCAGTGACGTCAGTGCATACATTCACCTGCCGGAACTTTCTTTTGGGAGTTCTGTTTCTGATCGTCAGACATTCTTTGAGACAAAGCTAAATTAAGCTTGACTGTTAGTCTGGCCCAGAGCAGGCTTGTTTGCAGGCATAAGTTACCATGGTTACTCGGCAAGGATTCATATAAGCCACGTTGATGGAACAGAACTCTCACTTAATTAGGCCAGATTTATCACAATAAGCTCGGCTTTTCCTTAATTCTGCTTCATGGAATACCCGCTGTTTTGGAATCCGATACTCAGAGTTTCAAAATTGAGGGTAAATCATGAGGGGCCCCTGATCAAAACCCCAAGGCAGATCTTTCGCTGACCAGGTTCGATGAGGTGGGAGTGAGACTGTGTTGCACACAGCTGACGAAAGAAATACAACAGTATCAATAATCAAGGAGCAGAAAGAAAGAAAAAGGCACCAACATGCTCAGTAACGTTAAAAATAATACTTGAACATAACCTGGCACAGCAACCACATTAATCACACACATGCACTTACATACACACAAACAGATGCAGATGTAGCAACAGCATAAAAATCCAACCACCCATTAAACAAAAACTATACCAAAAAAAATAAATTTGAAATAGGAAACAGGCTACATTCTGAAATTGCAAATTGCTGTTGACAATTACAGCAGTAAATGATTGGGATTGGTGGAATTATTGCATTAGTCAAACAATTTAGTCACAAAGAGTTTAGTCTATACGTTATCATTTATGCCCTGATTTATCAAACTGACAGTTAAGGGTCGATCAGCAGTAGGTTGCAGCTTATTTTTAGTAGGATGAATGTTTGAAGGATTGGGGGTAGGCAACATTTGGAAATCAAGCAAGCTATAGCATGAGACTCCTTTGAAAACACCTCCCCTCCCTGTTTTTGCTCCGTAGCACATTTTATTTCATTTTTTCGTCGCTCTCTCTTTACATCCAGTTTGAACCAAAGATTCACAGCGAGACCAAACAGTTGCAGGAAAGTTGCAGCAGAGTAAACTGGTCCATCTCAGCTCGACTCAAGCTGGCTGACGGTGTCGCCTGCAGACACTGTTGTCGGAAGGGGAGAGTTTTAGAACGTAAGGCACGTCGCTTAGAACACAACGTAGAGCAACCAATAGGAACACATGCTCTCTGAAATTATTGTGACTGGCTGAAAATACTCTGTGATGGTCTGAATACAGAGTCAAGCATGAATACAGAGCATACAGAGCCAAGGAGAGGTGCAGAAGTCTAGTGTTCTTTTAGATCACCTGAATTACAATATGCTAAAAGGTTATTAACTACCGCAATGACATACGCACACACATATACACAAAAACATCTACCCCAACAGGACAGTCCAGGCTGGTTGCTGACAAATACAGGTATGACAAAGGGAGTATCTGGGATAGGGGCCTGCAGAGAAATATCTCAGTCAGAATAACTAGGGAGAGATTTCTTCACATTTGATATAAATGGTTTTATCCTATGTCTTGACAGATGAACAGCATCCCATTTGATGTTCTCTCTTCCAAAATAAATCAAAAATAACAACCAGTAATACAAGTCTGTTGCCAGAAATGCAAACTTAAAAGGCAATTAAAAGGATTGGACCACATAGACCATGTCTTACCAAGGCCTATAGTGGTGTTTACTCCCCTATAGTTCTGATCATCTCATTAGTGTCTCGTTCAATCAGAACAGCAACCTTAAAACAAGGGAATGAATAGGTTATGGTCTGAGGAAGTTCAACAAATCCAACCACTGAATTCCCTATTGGGAGTACCTCATTTCGGTCATTTGGGGAGTCAGCACCCTGTTTGACCATTGATCCATTGGAGTCAGTTTGTGTTGAGCTCCCCAAAAAGCTGCACCACCCTGTTAGCAAGAGCCTGAGGATGTCTGTCTGTTGACTGGAACAAATGAGGGGTAAATAAATTCACTTTTCATTAGGTGTTGATGTATATTTGAAATACTTTGAGGCATTGGCGCCGTGTCAATGAACTCTGTACTTTGGGGCTAAGCCTTGGCTTGCTGTAGTTGTCAGTTGTCATGTTTTTCCTAATGAAGAAGAAATCATGCCTTTGCTTCCTTTTCCTATCCTGGCAGTGTCACACAGCATTGTCTGTCTTCACTTCCCGGTCCTGCTGCCCCTCCTAGTCCCATGCTAGAGGGTGGTCATGGGGGCTAAATGGCTCTTAACATGGAGAGATAATACCCCCTCTAATTAACTATTGCATTGGGAATGAGGCTTGCTACTCCCCCTGTTCCCTCCTGTTGACTGTTCCTCAGCCAGCTCCCACAGAACATTATAGATGACAGATGCCGCCATCTTATGGGAGACGGCAGGATTATCTTGTTGTGGCAGAAGGAGCATGGAGAGGCTGTTGGATAATGGTTTGAAACCGAGCAGAGCAAACAAAGAAACAGGCCTGCGCCAAGAATCATGCAAGCTTATATGTACAGTATATGCTGTACAAATACAAACATAGCAATAAAGCACTTTCTCATCATAACAAAGTAATAAAAGCCACCACTGATTTTAACTTTGCAATGAAAAATAGAGCCTCAAGTGGTCATTAGTTAATCCAGGCATGGGCATAGCAGACGCGTGGTACGCGTGGGACATGTCTCCTGCACTTCCCGTATTTGTGCCCTCTGTCCCCCCTGCACTTACAACCGTTCAATTCACTTTTAACATGTTGCTTCACATTTTTCCAAGCTGTCTTCAAATGCACCATGAGTAGGCGGCAGCACAGACATGCTGTCATGTGGTCACAATCAATCACACATTTGAGACGTGTGCTGGCAGCGCTGCTTTGAGATTATAATGTACAGCAAACCAGCCTGCAAGAGCCAGAAAAACTTTGCTTCTTCAAAACAAACCGTGTAAGTTGAGTAATGCTGTTGCCTGTTGATAATGTTAGCTAAATGATGTCAAATTAATTAGCAACATCAACACAACATCATCGCAGATATGTGTACGCAGCCAGGGGGCAGAAAGCGGAACATTTCTCATTGTTTACAAGCGGAGTCAAGCAACAAAAGAAAATGACAAGGAGTTGTTGTGCCGTTAACTGCACAAACCGGCAAAAGGATGGATGGAAATTGTATAATATCTTCCGTTGTAATTGCTGTGTGAAGGAGGAAATGTATAGATGTAAGGATTATCACATGAGAGGGAGTAATTTTAAAATAACACTGATGATTTTTTTAAAATGCTTGATACACAAATATTGTATTTAATTTAGCTCTGCAGAAAAATTTGTGAAATTATTGGTGTATTATTAGGTAAATAATACTAATAAATAATATAATAATACCTAATAATAGCCTACATGTCACTCTCCTGAAGCTTCAGTCCACTGCGGACGGTTGTGCGTAATAGTTCACAGAGCATCAGCGCGTTACGCGTCACTTCACTCTCATGTAGGCTACCTGGTATATTTTGGGGTGTTGGTGTGTGATGGACTTGAGGCAACTCTGTCAGGTGTCGCTTTGGTCGGCTGAAGTTGATGTTTTTCAGCTTTTGTGGCTCAACGTTTTTTCGGGACATGTCCTTCCAACGATTTGGTTGGGACGTGCAGGCGACCTCCTCCTCGGTGCGTCTGCACCCTGACAGTTCAACTTGGCACGTGATGGCTGCAGCATGACTGCAACAAGAAGTGAGACTGGTGCGATGGATAGATCTATTTGCAAAAGTAAGTGAAATCATGAGCTCACAATATCTGCTGTGTGAGACTTACCCTGCCACGCATGTGCAGTTAGCGGTTAGGATATACCCAAGATCCCTGTGCACGTACACCCTGGCATCATAAGGTTTTGTCTTTAGTCCCTGTCTCTGGCTGGGCAGGACATCTGCCCTCAAAGCGCAAAACCCTGAACCTGTGTCATAAAACTTTAAGTTTTGCACATGACCACAAAGTACATAATTATACGTGTCTAAAGATTTATATGCACGAAAATTGTCCTTTGTATACACACTAGGCTTCTCTATGAGATAACAACATATGTCGGGCCATATGATAGCTGGCCATTTGGGCATATCTGAAATCCATTCGTCACTGGGAATATTATATGGGTCTGGTAATTTCTCACCATTACTGAGGACCAGTTTCTTGAGGTAATCGGTGCAGTCTGAGCTGCTTAGGCTGTTGATGTAAATGGTCTGAGCCATCTCTGTCCCAGACCTAGCTAACGAGCCATCAGACGTGTAGTGTAACGTATATTTACAGTGACACCGGCGTTTTGTTTTTTTTTCCTTCTTCTAAATGTTGGCAGGCCGTAAAGTAGCCTTGTCGTAAACGTTTTTACTTTGACTTTGTTAGCGTACACTAACGTTACCACCATGCTCCTGATATTGTAGACGTCCAAAACAACCATCACAACCTGGTAAGCTGAGTGAAATTCATGGACATTTCAGCAAGTGTTTTTCTGATTTGTGATGCAATGAAAGACAAAGAGATTTTTCTATGAAATGACATTTTATTGCAATTGAGTCAGCGAGAACTTACAATGTGGCATCTGCATTGATATCAGTTCACTCCGAAGCAGTCTTTTGCCCCCTGGTTGCACGCGCACCTAGTATTGTTTGTACACAAGAAACCCGTCTATAGCTCGGTTTCCTAGAATACTAAGGTTATTGTTAAACATGTTAGATGGCTGGTTAGCTACCTTCATGCTAGGAGTAGACTCACTCCTCCTTAATTTCTGTGCATAATTCGAGCTCACTATTGCTTTGCACATATTTTTAATCTGTATAGCTACAATAGAAAGAGCAGGGAGGAGAAGGTGGGCCACCAGTGGACAATGCTAACGCTCATGCAGGGTCTTCACAGGTAAGGAGAGATTATAACTGGCTGAGTAAACTTATCTACAGCATATAAGTGAGTTTGAGATTAATTTCCACAGCTATGTCACAACTACTATTCTTAATTCTATTTAAAATTTTGCTTTGTGCACACA
The DNA here is from genome assembly GCA_029822935.1 of Naso vlamingii. NCBI lineage: Eukaryota > Metazoa > Chordata > Actinopteri > Acanthuriformes > Acanthuridae > Naso > Naso vlamingii. The sequence continues at coordinate 26,261,918 of JAPQLA010000024.1, read as the reverse complement.
CACACACACACACATATACACACATATATATATATATATATATATATATATATATATATATATAATTGCAATAGATAGAGCAGGGAGAAAGCAAGCAGGGATGAGGACAGGGACCTGGCAGCAGTACTGACCATCAGCCCAAGGGTTCACAGGTGAGGAGCGAATATAACCAACAAGGAAATGTCTATCCGGTCTATAAGTTGTGATGTAACACCCTTTCAAAATACCATATCCGGGTCCAAACTCAATATTTTCAGTATGCCACAGTGCTGCGTAGCTTAAACAGTTCTGAGTACAAAGAGAACAATCTTACTTTCATTCTGTCGCTTTCCTAGCAATGAGAAACACAAGAGCACATGGTTGCAGTAAACGAATAACGTTCGGTGAATGAAGAAAAAGTTTTGGCTTTAGCGAGTGGGTGTTAAGCATAGCTAGCTAAGGTTAGCATCCATTTACTTAAATGAAATTGACACTTTTCGGATATCTCTGATAAAGGTTTTGGTAATGTTAACGTTAAATATTCAACCAAGCAAGAGCACGGCTGATACAGCCAGTTAGGATAACTGTGTTCGTAACAGCGTAACGTTATGAAAACCGTAACTTTTATGAGAGATATTCGAACAGTGTTGGTTTCGTTTAAATGAATAGATGCTAACGTTAGCGAGCTAACTTTAGCACCCACTCGTAAAATCCAAAACTTTTTCCTCACTCGCTTACCGTACTTAATCCACTACAGTCATGTCCTCTTGTGTTTCTCATCACAGGAAAGCGGTAGAATGAAATTTTGATAGTTACTTTGTCACTCAGTGATTTCTATTTAAACTGCATGGGACACAGCGCTGCAGCATATTGAAAAGAAGGGGCTTGGATAGGATAATAGGATAAGAGTGACTCTAAGATTAATTTCCACAGCTATTTCAGAATTACTCTTATTTCTACTCCAAAATTAAATTTCTTTGCACATATTTTTTTTGTCTGTATTTCTGCTAATAGAATTGATGTTTTACTGAACTTTTCATGTTCAGTGTTCTCACTTGGCACTTAAATTTTTGGCTACTTATCTTGTAGATGTCTTAGGGTCATTCTGTGTCAACTCAACAAGAGCTTGGCAGCTCAAACTTGAGATTTTGATAGTATATAATTTTGAAGAACTTAATTTAGTCCCCAGTTGTTTTACTGTGGCTGTTTGTGGTTATTTGGTTATTTAGGCGCTAAGGAGAGGTGCAAGTGAATGTTAGAGGATGATAAATTGCACAATAAAAGTTGGCCTACGCCTGAAAAATCTGTCCCCCTCACTTCTGAGATGATGGCTACGCCTCTGAATCCAAGCCCCTGGGACAAATTATTTGACACAATGTAATTTATAATCTTTGATTTTTTTTTACAGGCATATATCTAGGCACATATCCATCATACAAAATGGTAGCACAGATATGTCACTTTAGGTGTGTGAGTGGTTTAAGCCATGACACAAATGCTGCACAGTCTACCAGCAACGTGGTACCAGCACCAGAAGCTACCTAACCAAGAAGCTCTGAACTGTGGGATGGCATTGTCAGGTTTTGTTTTACAGATACTGCTGATCATGCAAAGTATGGACTACAGATGAATTGGTGGCACATCAAACAAGAAAAAACACAGTGATGAAACTGAAAAGAAGGAGGAAACAAAAAAGGAAAAGATGCCCCTGTTCAACCAGAAGTGCTGGTCCGTTCGAGAAAAGCTGGTATATGACACAACCATGAGCATCGTGTACTCGACTGTTGGACGTACAGCAGTGAAAAGGCGACTGGAGCCTTTTTTTGAAGTTGGGGCAAGCAATTTTGAAACTGAAACCATACAGGACCATGAAATGAATTCAGAGAAGGGATGATTCTGATTATAAAAGCTGTGAGGACTTTAAATCTCTCCTCTCATTCACTCTCACATTCACCCATACACACATACAAAATAACCTTAAGTGAGTTTGTTCTCTACTGCAGTTTATCCCTTGTGTTATTTATGTACTGCTTTAAATAAATATTTTTGAGAAAATTGTCTTGCTATTTTTTTTTTCTCCTTTTCCATTTATATTCTGCATCACTGGTCACTTTTATGAACTATGAAGTTGTTTTATGTCTTTGTCTTTATTGATTGCATGTATTTTACTTTTTTTTTTTTTACATTCCACGTAGCTTTACTTTGGGTGTTTAAGCAGGAGAAAAATGCAGTGCATCAATGAGCAGGAATATGAGCAGTCAAAAGTTTTTTCTGTTGTCTTTTGAAAAGACAATTAAAAAAAACAGGAGGCCCAAAAGGCTAAAAATCAATATTATAAAAAGAAAGGAATTAAAGAAAACAATTACAGACACGCATATTTGTAAATTAATATTTGAAGAGGTTGATCAAAGGAGAAAAGACCATGAAGTGTGACATCACTCCTTCACAGCACTTCATCTGGTCCGATTAGAGCTTTTTTTCTTTTAATACACTCCATGCATCCATCAGCTCACACACACACACACATACTACATTCTCTGCCTGACTGATCCATTTCAGTCCCAACTAGCGCACGTTAGTGCCCACAAAAGGTCAAAGACTGACCTTTACCTCTCTCAGGTACCACAAATCTCTACTGAAACAGCTTGCTGCATGACTCTCTGTGTGTGTGTGTGTGTGTGTGTGTGTGTTTGTCTTCCTGTCCATGTTCTTAGGTTTATGTGTCTGATCCAGCACCGCAACAGAACGAAACTGGCAGGCTCATTATCATAGGCCTACTCTAAAACAGATAAGGTAGGGATCTATTGGACTGAAATGATGGGACCTGAGTGGGCTTCTAATGGTCGTGGCGTTTGCCAGGCTGCCCCTGTAAGTGGATTTTGACTGCGATCTGCTGTTTGTTTATTGGAGTGCCTGTTGTTCTGGATGCACTCCATAGAGGATACAAATTGCATTATTCACGGCAGGCAGGCTGGTAATGGCAAGGATGAATGATGGCCCCTATTTCTCTCCTGACAGGGAAGGTCGAGAGAGGAGCTCTATACAATTACACACAAGTTTGTGTTCGATCAGCGGGCAGCTACGGTTGAAATGCTCACCCAAATGCTGGAGGTATGAAGGAATGGAGTTTAGGAAAAGGAGGGCTCTGAGTTTGACTCCCTTGAAAGGAATTTTGGGGTATGGAGCGTGGTGCCCCTAAATAAATTTGCTTTTGCCAAATTATATTCTGAACTCAGGTCTTGGGGGATATATGCTATTTTTCAAGACTGACCATTGATTTTTATTGCTAAGCCAATTAATTATCTGAACACAAAAAACCCACACTGCAAACTGATGTAAAACACATAAAGTGCAGATCTTTATTTATTCTTCTTCATTACAAAGTACAAAGCAGACAATGACTAGGCTGATGTGCCACATGTTTCTGATATTGATTTGACTCGTACTGGATTTGCCAGCACAGTAGATTAATGCTCCTTAAACTCATCAGATAACATCAAGTTAGAAGCATCCTCTTTTTTGATGTGATGGTTCTTCTCTTGCCACCAAACTTATTGAAAGAGATTTAAAAAAAACAAACAAACAAACAAACTTTCGTTTCATTGTTTGATTGTTGTTTTTTAAAAAAAACACAAAATCTCCTATTTAAGTTAGCCTGATCTACGCATGAAACCTTGACAAGTTGTTTCCAGTTGAGATATAATTAGGGGGAAATATATATTAAATTATTTATAGTAAATGGTGAAAATAGGATGGCTTCCTCCCACAGTCCAACTTAGGACAAACACAGTTTAGGTCCCTCAAAACAGATCTTTTGGAAAAATTGAGCAAGAGTGAAGATGATCAGAAACATCTTGTCCACCTTGTAGACAGAGAAAACAGAGATTGGGGCCTGTGATGACAAAATGTTTTGTGTTTTTTTTTTTTGTTTGTTTGTTTACATAAGCTTATGTAGTGCTGGAGCTGATATGAGCTAATATGGTGCTTTTAGATGGTTACACATAAATGGACCCTGTATACTAGGTACACACACTACACTACACTACACTACACTACTATTTTGAGGACAAGACACATCAGAATACACTTCATGGATCACTCCGTAATACAGTGTTACCAATGTTGCAGGTTTTGGATAAGAACCAATTCAGACTTCTGTTTGCATTTAGCTCTCTGATAATAACTTTTTTATGGAGTATGATTGGCCAACATGACTTTAAAGACGTTCAGAAATGGCCGTTTGTACCGTCTCCTTCCCCGACTTTACCCGAGTGAAAGCACGAGTTTACA
>JAPQLA010000024.1:26226103-26237636 GCA_029822935.1 Naso vlamingii | reverse complement strand
TTTTTTTTTTTTTATTTATATATATATATATATATATATATATATATATATATATATATATATATATATATATATATTTCATTAAAATAAAAATACAATTTTGGGTAACAAATTATTTGTCTTCTTTCCTGATACATATAATGACAAATTATTTATCATAATTATCTTATTTATATTCATATCCAGTAAACAAGTCAATATTTAATTTGAATTTTTATTGCCAGTTTAAAAAATAATACACAAGGGAAATAAACAAAATATAGTACTGTTTATTAACAATTTAAAAAACAGAAATTAAAGATAGTAAGGTAAACATATACAATGTGCAGTAACAGGAATGGTAAGTCCAAATTCAAGCATTTTTTCAAGACTTCCCAGTAAATTAAAAAAAAATAGTATTGCACTTTTTTTTTTAATAAGTTACAAAAAGACAAATGAATATGCCAAAAAAAGTTGCAACTAGCTGCTCAGCATTTTTAAAAGTCTTACACGAATAAATTACGTAATTGCACACGTGGATAAATGTGAAGTCTTGCAGTTTCATACATACACACAGAGGACAAGGGTGCAGCTCAGGGTTTGATGCTAGAATTTTGTTTTTATTTTTATGTAGTTCTTTCACATTGCATTTGCATTGTGTTGCTTTATGTCTGTCATCTGCCCCTTTGTTAGAATACACATCCTTTGTTTTTCCCGTGCAGAGATAAGGTACAAGGGATCCAGCACGTATTGAATGCACTCAAAAAAAAGAAAAGAAAAAAAAAACACCTTTTGTTAATAAAAAATATATATAAATATATATATATACACACTTATATGTATAAGTCTTTATGTCTTTGTTGTTGTTGTTTATATCAGAACAGTATAAAACTCTGCCTCTTCCTCTTCGACCCCTGCCTGGTGCAGCCGTGTTGTTCCTCCTACCTGTGACTTCGACTGATGTCACTCCCCTCTCAAAACTCGCGCGCTGTTTGTGGTCTGCCTGCTCTTCTTCTATGGGAGGGGGTGTGTCGGTAGGAGGCTCCGAGGGGAGGGCGAAACGGAGCTCAGAGGGGAGGGCGCATGATGTTGGACAGAGCACAGAGGGGAGGGGGAGGAGTGTGGAGGAGATGCAGCTTTCAAATCTCCATGATCATAGACTCCTGCTTTAAGCCAGACGTGTCCAATGTCCGGCCAGGGGGCCAATCACGGCACGAGGTCAGATTATATGCAGTCCACGGCTTCCGTCTTAACATGTAATATTTATGGCCCTCCAGCACTGTCAAACAGAATTAATAAATCATGCTAGTTCAAAATGCAATTTCACTTTTGACCTCATGGTGGCAGTACCACTCTGTAACTTCAGCTGGCTGTATGACCCTTGCTGTGACCTCTACCAGCTAATTTCTACCATGGCTATTATAGATGAGAAGAGGAGAGCTGATGGTGAGGGTTTCCAGGAGCGATGGAAATTACAAAATTGTTTTACTAAAAACGAAACAGCTGTGTTCACCTAATTTGCCAGGAGACTGTTGCCGTCTACGTTGCCAGACAAAACACGCTGTGCCTACGACAAGCTACTAGGGAGAGACCGCGCTGAAAAAGTGAAACAACATAAAGCTGTCTTCACAACAGCGGTTTTTCACGCAGGCCCGTGAGTCAAATGAAAATACCACCAAAGCAAGCTATGAAGTGGCTGTGCTAATTGTTAAACATGACAAACCTTTTACCTTTTATGGTTAAAAAAAAAATGTCGGGAGGGACTGCTGGCCATTGGGCATTTTCACATTATCAAATCTGGCCCTCTTTGAAAAAAATTTGGACGTCCATGGTTTAAACAAAAGGACTGGCTAACAGCACCTGTAGCTAAGAATGCACTTTTCTGTTTCCCATGCTTGCTTTTTGAGGAGACACGGCTTGGACCCAAAAAGGAATTATGGATTCAAAAAATTTATCCAACAAAAAGAACAAACATGAAATCAGCACAGGTCACATTGGAAATAACTTGGCCTGTCAAAGTTAACGTGTTAATAATGCATTAACGCAGTTCATTTGAGTTCAACGCCATTAATTTTTTTTAACACACAAAATAATGCGCACAGCGTTTTGACCCTGAGCCTGTTGCATAGTTTGGGGAATGAGGAGGCGACGCAGCCACCAACATAGACATACCAGACACACAAATTCAGACAAGAAAGCTTGAGTGGAGGAGGAAGTAAATATTCTGGATAGTAGGCCTATTTGTGTGTAGTCTGTGTTATACTGGGACTCTGTTATAGTGTGGTCTGACTCCTGAATGTAGACTGAGTGTTTAATATGACACCTATGACTAACAGTCAATAAGACACAGAGACGAGACTGAAGAGGCTGTTGTTGTTCATAACAACTACAACAGACCTGAGCCATCGAGCCCTGATCACAACAGACTTAACCTAGCAGAGCAGCGAGTGCTCGATCAAAATATATATATCACAGTACATTTCATTATTTTGGACTGCTGCAACATTTGCATAAAGAAACAATATTTGTTCACTCTCATATTGATAAGAGTATTAAAGACTTGAAAAACATTCCTTCAAGGCTCATTTAGAACTGAATAAATAGATGTGATTAATTTGCAATGTAACTATGGACAATGTGATCAATTGCAATTAAATATTTTTAATCAGTGGAGAGCACTAGAAATAACAAAAAGCTGTCAATGCTGGGGAAAGCTATCACTGCATGTCAATTTGATGAGGGGCACCACATCACTACACAGAGACACAGCGAGCTGGGAAAGAAAAACAGGCATTCACTACCACAGAGTGTGGACTGCATAAAATTTGTGTGGCGCTCTGCAGGGGTCTGACGATTTTTTCACTCCGGAGGGGTGTGTTTGCGGACCTAGTGAGCACTTCACTTTTTTGAATAGCCAGTTAGCTGATTACCTGTCAAGCACTCAGGTTGCAAAGTACTCGTCCAAGACTAGTCGAAATGATTTGCTTGATTGTATGTTGGCTGTTCATGGACAAAAAAAAAGCTGAAGGGGCAGCTGATATGAGCGGTGCATTATCAGGTTTGCAGGTCAGGTTGAAAGAAACGTTCCCTCATGCCAACTTTGTGCGCTGCTATGGCCATCAGTTAAATCTGATCTGAGTGCAGCAGGCCTGCTCATCTCTCTCTCTCTTGTCAGAATATTTTATTGCCAGCATCTCAGCTTTTGCAACTTCAGATCAACCTTACAAACCTGCACAAACCTTAAACTGTCGGTTTCAACCTGTTCATCTCACATCTTTTGTGTGTGTTGAAAAAAATGAACCATTTACATACATATTATCACGTTTAGTAAAACCACATCACTTTGGATAGAAACTGTACTTTTTTTTTTTTTAACCACATTAAAGGAAGCCAGTGCTCAGCTGTAACCACATCTCTTTGCCCTTTCTCTGTTTCAGCGTTTTGCAGACTTGATGTGACAGCTCTAAATTGTCCAACAACTGAGTCATCTCCTAATCGCCCCTTATTGTCATCAGCTCTGGCCTTCTTTTGTCTGCTGCGGATTGGAGAGTTGATCAGTGGGAGATAATGAGGGCTAATGGTCTGTCTGAATGAGTAAGTGAATGTGAGAATATTCAGCACAGAATTGTCTGTCTGGTACATTTCCGCAGAGGCATCATTTTAAAAAGCACTGAATTTTATGACAAGAGATGACTGAAAACTTTATTTTAGCTCTTTATTTATGACTCCTACTCAGTTGGTCTGATGGCAGGAAGAGTCACCTCCTATTCCAATCATATCAAAATTTCTTCCAAGTTCAAAGATAATGCAGACACTATGCTTTGTGTCAGTCTTGTCGGCTGGAAGTGGCAGGACAAAGATTCGCTTGTCTTGTGAAAAATGACTCCAGTTAATGTTCCAGCAAAAGGTATTTGGCTTTTGGAGTGGACAATGGTGGGTGGTGAGGGATCAAAAAAGAGGTGAAAATCACGGAGAGTAAAAAGAAACCAGTTTAAAAGTGAGAAGATAGTAACAAGTGATCACTGCAGCGTCTGTTACAGAACCTGTACTATCCTCTTGCAGACAAAAGCAATCTATCGTGCCCGTCACACCGGGAGGAAGAGCTTGCATCTGACAGCTTTAACAATTAATGTGTGAGGATAGTGCGGCTCTCCATCAACCTGCTGTGAATAGCTGGCATGTGAAGAGCTCCTCCGCAGATGAGATACAAGAATTCATTTGCAGCCCATTCCTCATACTTGTCCCCAGAAAGCTATTATCCGTCAAGCTGCTATCAAGGAAATTCCCAAAAAGGAGAAAAAATTAAATCCAGTCACCATTTCACAAAGTGTGTTCTTGCTCAAGACACTTATTGGTTCTTTTATGCTACAAAAAAAAAAAAAAAAGAGCAACCCTGAATCGTTATGTTTTACAACATCAAAATAAGTTCTGACTCATTTGTTAAATTTACTGCCCACCGTCTTATAGGGACATCAAAGACTTAAAAGGGGAACAAAAATGGATACTGCTTTGTATTAACTATATATGTCAGTTCTGATGCAAAAGGATGATTAGTCCTTCTCTGAAATTTGAAATTATTTAATTTTTCTATAACATAGGGGATTTTTTGGATATTTTGAATAGCCAGTTGGCTGATCACCTGTCAAGCACAAAGATTGAAAAGTACACATCAAGACTTGTCAAAATGAGTTGCTTAATTGTATGTAAGCTGTTTATATACAAAAAATAGCAGATGAAATTTTGTAGCCATTATTTGTGGCTGTACAAGCTGACAAGGATGTGGAATGTGTAAACCATGTATTTCTGCTCAGGCACATCACTGTGGAGAGATTTCTCGGGTTCTCCCAGTGGACAGAACCTGCAGAGGGACTCGAAAAACTCCTGAAGGAGAAGTTCCAGCCATATAATTCAGAAAACAAACTGATCACACAGACATATGACAGGGCAGCTGTAATAAGTGGTGCATCATCAGGCTTGCAGTCCAGGTTGAAAGAAACATTCCCTTACACGCACTTTGTGCACTGCTATGCCCATCAGTTAAATCTGCTAATGTAGCAGGCCTGCTCATCTCTCACACCCTGCTGAAGTGTGTGGTAGGAGGATTCCAGCACTGGGATAAACAAGGTGGAACTCTGAGAGGCAGTTTCGCGGAACAAGTTTTTGCATCAAACAGTAAACAGTTAGACCTTCCTTTTACATGACAGCGGTATGCTGGCACCCCTGAAACCGCAACCTTCTTTCTGGCTGTGTAAACTGGCAAAATGCCTGTGAAAGCGGTGACGATGCGAATGCTATTGCTAGTGCAAGTCTAAGCATTCTGCAGAGGAGCGTATCAACGTTCCTGGGGCTCAATGTTCCCTGGGCCCAATGTTCCCAGGGTCCAATGTTTTCCAGAGGTTGTGACGGTCCTGTAAACACCTGAAAAGTCTGGGGCAGTCATGCCTAAACATAACTGTCAGTGATTACTTGCCTAAACTTAACCAAATTCCTTTTGCGTGATAATATTTGGATCACATGCCTAAGCTTAACCATCAGTAATTACTTGCCTAAACTTAACCGCTCTCCTGGATTTGTATGCCCCACCCAGTAATTTTGCCCTAACCTTAACCATTTGGACACATGCCTAAACTTAACCCTAACGGAGAAGGGAACATTAAGCCCTGGGAACATTGGGCTGACTCCATTATGCAGTAGCTACCACCAAACTGTGATTAGACACTCCACAATGCATCCAAAGCAAGTTGAATATGACAACAGTCTTTTGAGGCTAATTCGATTGTTCATGGAATAATTTTTAAAGTCAATCTATGGCAAAATTTCTTTAATTTGTGGCTGCTCAGGGCTTAGCAGTAACAGTAAGTAAACAACTTTGGCAGCTCTGATGGTATGTCATTACAAACTTACGCAGCTGACTGCTGGCCTGGCATGCACACTACAGAGCTCTCAGTTGTTCATGAAAACACAGATTTTATTCAAGACACAAAGGAAAGACTTTTCCATTTTTTGTAGGGCTGCTCCTGTCTAAATGTGGCCTAAAAGCAGCACCATCCACAGAGTGTTTAATCATCAACCCTCATTTGAACTTACCGACCCTGAACTGTTTCCACTGTTTAAGACCAGGTTCCCCCAGATGCAGCTGGACATTGTAAGTAAATATTTCCCAAAGATCTGCCAAAAGAAGCTGAAAAATGAGCGGACAGTGATGTGGAGTTTGGGGGTTATTGTTTGCTAATCACTGTTAAGGATGTTGACCGAGAACATTCTTCAAAGCACTTTTCTGAAACATTGAAATTCACGCAAATATCCATCACAACTCCATGACATCATCAGAGAAGAGGAGGTGTTTCAGTGCACTGGGAGGATTAAATCAGTTCTTTGAAGTACTATGGGACAGGACAGGCTGAACACAGCGGCCGTGCTGTCTGTTGAGCAGGAGTTCATCCAAAAATCACCGGACAACATGGTGATTAACCTGTTTGTGTCCAAGAAAGGCTGCTGATGGGAGCTTCTCTTCCAATAAGTTGAGTCCAAGCCTACAGCGCTCCCTCGCTCTCTCTCTCTGAAAAGTCCATCACACCAATGCATCACACTCTTATCCTTTAGCTCTCCTTTCTCCATATGTCTCTCCCACAGGTCTGTGACCGTTATTTTTGCTGTGGTTACCAAATAGCTCTATTCATGGCATGACGTTTGACACAATGTGTAGCAAAATGTTTGTGTTATAAACAGTTACAGTATCAGCGGTTGTAACAGTTGAAATATTTTGTAGAGCATCTCTAGCTGCAACCAGACACACAACTTGAATGGATTTTTCTGACAGTGTAGGCCACTTTTTTGTCATAAAGCATATCTTTCTTTCATTCTTTTCATTCAAAAGAACAAAACAAAAAACTTCATGCTAGAAAAATACTTTGAGTGTTTGTGTCTGTGTTTGTGTCTTTGTGCGTGTGTGTGTGTGTGTGTGTTTGGCATCTGATCATTCTTGTGTTCACTTGCTAGTTGTAGCGTCGTTGCTGTAACTTGGTATCTGTATGTGATGCTGCCGTTGCTTCAGTGTGAGTTACTACATTCGTTAGCTCACCAGCCCAGTATGAACACCAGCCACCACTGGTTACTCTTCTGCAAACAAAAATGTATCCTCTAATAATTATTATGATGGTTATGATAAATTCTCTCAGAGAGAGAAAAGACACCATACATGATTCAAAAAGAAGGCCTCTTTGACTGCTGGAAAGCTCTTCTTCATACAAAATGAAGTGCACAAAGTGAAAAAGGCAAAGTTACACAGTTCTCTTGCACAAAGTCCAATTTTACAGAGACTGACAAGAGAAGAAGTCTCTTTCAAGGGACGTCAGCAAAGTCCAATAGGACTTTAACGTGCAAGAAAGCATGTTTGACACGTTTTCCACACTGATATCAACTCAAAAATGTTTCCAAAGTAGTCTTCTCATGAGTTTATACAGACATTGCAGATACTGTACTTTATTTCATAAGGTCCTGAACAGTAAAGCTTAGCAGTTACCTACAGGTATCTCAGCTTGCCTTTTCATGTTTTTTAACACTGGTGCATGGCAGGTAAGGACACTTTCTAGCTTAAAAATATTTGCTGAAAAATGGTTTTTGAATCTTTAAAGATGTGACGACATAGCACGGTCCATCTGCTCCATCTGGGCTGTTATTAGGCTGAGCAGCACAGCTGTAGATTTACAATGAGGGAGGTTCGATTTGTGCTCCATGAGGCATAAACATAAGGTACACACATCGTTCTAACCACAGATCCAGATGAATGTTATGAAAGTGAAGCCATTAAATTTAACTGATGGGAAACCTAAACTTTTAGACTTTTGGACCAGAGTCCTCAAAGCAGCCAGTTTGCACGAGACAAGAATGCTTATTAGAATTCTAGTCAGATGGTCTACCAATCGTCCCGTCTGTATGTTTTTTTAAATTCCGTCTAACAGTTTGGTCCAGTGCAAGAATTCTGAAAATCTGCTCGTCAGATTGAGAACACAGAGACGCAAAATAACTCCAAAGACACACAAGTCCTGCTCTCGCGATCAAGAGGTGGGGGCTTTTATGTGACTGCACTCTTAGAACAGATGTGTTAAAAACAACACAACATGTGTTAAAATTTAACACATGTGCTGCATCAGCTCAGGGACAACACATGTTGTGTCAAATTTTACAAAAGTAATGTGTTAATTCTTTTAACACATTTATTGTGTCAAATAGATCTACACAAAGATGTGTTATTTAGACACAAAAATGTGTTAAAATGGGTAAATGTGCAATTACCTTTTTAGAATAGAATAGAAAATACTTTATTCATCCCCAGGAAGGAAATTATGATTAAAACATGCTGTACAAGCAATTTTCACTTGTGGAAAAAAACAGAAGAAAAAGTAAATTTGTAAATATAAATTTATTACATTAAATTTAATTCATCACATTCAATCACGTTCATAACTCGAACTTAATAAAGATCTCGCAGAGCCCCAAAAAATAAACTTTTTTTTTTTTTTTCAAAATTCTCAACTCCAAAAGCACAAAAGCATCTAAGTGGTGAATTTTTTTGTGGCAGGTAAACTGCCCCTTTAAAACAGAATTAGTGACAATTAAAAATAAATCACAAAACAGTGTATATGGCCAACTGCCAACCCCCCCCCCTCCAAACACTAAGTAACAGTAGTGAACTTCCACAGAATATGTGAATATAATAACAGAATATGTAACAATTAATATCAATATCACAAAACAGTTATGACTGACTGCCAACATTCAAAAATACATGAGACAGAGATTAATGTCACTTGGCCTCAGGAAGGCCTGCTGAAGCCTATTGTGAAAGTGTGCGCGTGTGTGCTTGTATGTATGCGTTAGTCTGAGATCCAAAACCACACTGATGTGTGTGTAGATAAACAAACAAGATCCAATATAACTATACAATTGCATACCTTGGGTTTACGTACAGGTCACTGTTATAACTTGTCACAACATCTAATGGGCGGAAATCAGAAGTTTCAGCCAATGTTACCACTTGATAGTCTTTTGACTTTTCTACTGTAAAGGCATAAAAATGCTGATCAAAGTATTTGACCTTGAGGATTCTCACAAAAAACAGAATCAACTCGTTTCCTGCCTGTGGCAATATATGAATCACTTCCCCAAACAAAGGTTGTTTTCTGTTGTCAGATTTCAGTGGCAGTATGGATCCAGATCTGTAAGTCTGGCCATACACATCAACACTGTGAGACACAAATAAAGTACTAGTCAAAGAAAGGTTAGTTTCAAGGGTTAACCTCAACTTGGCCAACAAGTCATCTGCTTTATTAAGTGACCCCACACTCACGAGATACGCATTGGTCACATCAATTTTCTTGTCAATATGCTTAAAGTGATACATCTGTTGAACCTGATGTTTAAAAGCCAATGTCTTTGACACATTTTTGAAGTTACAAACAGCATGTGCTAGTCTTTTAAGCGGGTTGTGCTTAGCTTCAAAACGCATGCACCAGAGTTTAGACAGAGGACCAAATAAAACCATCATCCTCGGGTAATGTATCATAAAATGATGTTTCGGGATGAGATTTGTGCCATACAGCTGTCTGAAGAGAGTATGGTGCTCTATTATCAGCTCCTTTAGAAATACAGCAAGCCCATTTGTTACAACTGGTGCAAAGATGATGTTGCATATTTCTCTCAGTATAATAAACAAACGCCAATGTTTACTTTTTCTGCCAACAAGATCTCCTATTAAAAAGGGCAAGACCAATAAGAGGCACCACATTTGAGACGCTGTCTGTTTTACTGCACTTTCACTAGACCTCAAGTTCATAATGACACTTGGCTTATTTTTTACATCGCTTTATCCATAGTGAAAACTTGAAATCCGGTCATTCAGTTGTTCCAAACTTATCAGCCTCTCCTCATAAATGAAATGGCGCAACATTAATTTGACCTCAAGCGGGGCTACCCCCTCCAGCACATCGTGCATGATATCAACAGTTATGTTTTCTGTTACATGGAAATACTGAAGGTTATTCAGACAAGAGTCCCCTTTCACACCCGTTTTGCTTGGATCATTTAGACAGACATGTTGCTTGTAATTGTCTTTTGTACGCAACTCAACGTCTTCATCATCATATATGAACTGAGCTTTTTTTTTGTCAATCATACAAAACTGACAGAATCTGTTTGCAGAAAAACTTTCAAGGTATCCACAAAGTGAATGCATTGCCAAATTATCTGCTGTTAGCAGGCAAACTGTACCATACAGGAGTTGGCTTTGACCTTTTAACTCTACTGTAAGGCCAGAATTTTCAAGAAATCTTAAGTCATCCAGAAGTGGTTGCAAAATCTTGTCAAATCCATATACCTCTCTATCAACTGAGTTAAACAGAAGACAAAGATGAATATTTGCAAGAGAGGAGTTGCAATGTGGTGGAAAATTCTTCAAGGTAAAGTAAACAGCTCCTAGCTTGTGTATTTTTGTCTTTGAACCCAGAGGGTTTGTCGTTTCAAAGTCGTCAAAGTAAAGTTGTATTTGAAGAGCATCAGGGTACTTTTTATACAACAGGTTTGAGGAGAAGTGAGACCCGTCACAGTAATCACGCATTTTGTTATCAGTGCTCTTCCTATTCTGAAGAAACAAGTCTTGCATTTCCTCATGTTGGAATAGAAACTTTAAAGTTTCAATGACAGATATGTATTGACATGTATCTGCTGCCAAAATCTGTTTCATTAGACCATCTTGTCTTGCGGTATCAGACCTATGACCCAAGAAAATTTCACGTGGTTTAACAAGGGAAAACTTCTCAGTGAAGTATTTATGCATTTTATATTGTGTGTCCACGTTTTCAAATATGTCTTTAGCGCTCTCAAACTCCTTCATTAATGCTTGAACCTTCTCACAGTCATATGGTACATTCATACTACTCAACAAAGAAGCCGTGGACTGTTTCAAACTGTCTACTGTTCTTGCAAGCAACTCCTTTGTACAGTTTACACTTCTTGTCACATCTGTTAAAGTCACATTTGATGATGCATACATCTGTGCCACAAATGTGGCTGCACAATCATTAAGATCAGCATGTTTTCTTGACTCTGATTCTACATCTATAGCATCACTGGACATTTCTAAAACATCAGTGATGGGATCATCTATTTCAACTGAACTGTTTGATGCCCCTCTCTGGTGAATTGGTTGAACTGAGAAAGCACTTGTTGATGGTGTAGAATCAACTGTTGAATGAGTTCTATGGAGATGCTTTGAAAATGAATTTAAGTTATGATATGTCCGTGGGCAGCCATCGTGGCTGCATATTATTTTTACATTTTGTCCATCTGATAAGCAGTGTATCTCACGAAGATGCCAAATGAGGTTTCTCACCTCTGTGAACCGAGATTCACCACATTTTGGACAGGTGAACATGTTGCTCTACTGACAAGCGTTAAGCTGTGAGATCAGTTCCAGTACCTTGGTTCTTCTCTGTGCGGAGAATGGCATGTCATAGACATACTCAAAGAATGTAAAGACAGAGCTGAGCGGTGCTGG
>JAPQLA010000024.1:26157831-26176131 GCA_029822935.1 Naso vlamingii | reverse complement strand
GGTCACAGTTTGGTTAGGTTTGGGCACCAAAAGTACTTGGTTAAGCTTAGGAGCTTAACTGTATCCGGCTGCCATCCAACAGTTGCTATTTGGGTCTAATATTGATACAGACGGGTTTCCATTAGTCAAGAGCCAAACTGTGTCCAAAGAGCACCTTGTGTTTCGGATACTGTTGGGCATGACAAAGTGTCAGAGTTTGATAAGGTGGAGGTGAGACTGAGCTGTCACTGCAGTATGTTGTATCAAACAGTAGTAATTAATTTTCATTAGTCTTCATTGGTTGTTCTGTATCAGAACAAATCTCAACATGGCACCAAAGGTAGTTGGAGACCCGCTGTTCTGTTCAACTGCTAATGTATGCACTCAGTGACATGCAATTAGTCGATCCTCAGAATGTATGATTTTTATGAGCAGCCCACAGCTTATCTTGGAGGAAACTGTAATTGGCTCAGCCCTTCTATTTGAGAGTGGAAAATTGCAAGTTTTATGCATTTACATCCGCAGCTAAGAGGGCTCAGCAAAGCTAGAATTGTGTTTTCTCCTCTCCCTGTTTGCCGGACGTACAACAGATTGGTGCATCCCCCACTGCTCTTCTTCTATTTCTAATAGAGTATTGTAGTGATCATGTGGTGATGATGTTTTTTTGTGCTGTAGGGCCATCTGAAAGTTTCTTCCTCTACTGGAGTTATCGCCACAGATTACCGATACAGTTTATGAACCGTGTTCTGCATCAACAGAGACAATTAGTTCAGTAACTCAGCAGGAAAGTAAGACTAAAAATTTTACAAATTTTAATTAAGATAACCTCCACAGCTCTGCATGCTTGACAAGGCAGCTGTCAAGTTGCGCTGGATGAAGATCCCAATGCATTTAGTCAGCATGGTTATTCCAGGCAGCTACTGTCGGTGTTTACTTTGACTCAGTCTCACAGATTAGAGTTGAAAACAAATTAACATTAAAAAAAAACATGTTTAGCCCGTCACTCCCCTGGCTCTCCAGAAAGTTAGAGCAATTCACAGAGTCAAAATAGCCACAATTAAGAAAGAAAGAAAGAAAGAACTGAAAAATAATTTTTCCTTTGAAAAAACACAGACTTATTGTCTCGGCACTGTCTCTTGATTGCTGTCCCGTATGGCTGTCAGGCTGGGGTGTGGGCTTACCTGTTCAACACCAGTGTGAATTTTATAATAGGGGGCCGAGTTGATGAGTCGGAGAGATCAGATGCAAGACGCCAAGAGTGTGCGAGGAGTTTGCCGTCACAAGTTTCCATGAGATAAGAGTGTTGGAGAAAACCCCTTTTTGTTGCTTTGTTAAGTTTTGAATTTTGACTGCGTGTTGATGTTAATAAAAAAGAGGCTCAGGCGAGGGGGAGAAGTGGACCTGTCCGAGCCTGTCTTGCGACCGTGGACCACCACCTCAGCCCAGGTTGACTCTTGGTTGGGGGTTAAGCAGGAAGGCAGCTGACAGGTAGATGGGTCCCACACGACTGCGTCTTAAGGGGCTGCACTCAGCAGGGCTGACTTTTGGGACTGTTTGGCCACCATGAAGCTGGACAGCAGTGAGTCTTTCCTCTGAAGTTCATCTGAGAGTCAGCGGATGTCTTCTTTAAGGTCTGCTATCTTTATGCTATCTTTTTTCAGCAGCTCGCTGTCATCATCAGGCATAGCAGGCATTGTAGATCCTCCTATGGTAAGAAAAACTGGGCTGAGGAGACAGAAAAACAGCTACGGCAGCAATGTGTAGTGTAAAGATGGAAATTTGTATAATGTTAACATAATTCCAGTTAGCAGGCTGTAGAGGTTCAGATAGGCACTTAGACACCAGGACTCCACAACGTGAGTCCATGGCTGTAACCAAACTCAGCGACTGTCAGCCTCAGGGTAGTGGCAGTAAGACGTACTGACACAGACCCAACAAACTGGGCCAACTGAGATGATGAGTGACCCGATTGATTCAGTGAGCTCATCTGGTGACAGGCATCAGGGACAGGCATTCTACTTAGGTTGCTATAAAAGCCAGGGTTAAAAAAAGTAAAAAGTGTTGTAAAATAGGCCGGGTGAGTTCAGTGAAGAAACCAAACAGTTGACAGATTGCCTGGTCTGTCACAACCCCTAATGAGGGCAGAAATATTCCTAAAACTTCAAGTCCAGGTAAAAAGCAATACAACAGCTGAGACAAATAATTAAAATAACCAAACTCTAATAGTGAGTCATAAAAATAGGTCTAAAAGCGGGTAAAAAGTCAAATTAATGACAGCGCTCCTGCCCGATACACAAATGTCGACAAGCTTTTCTATAATGCGGTTGGTGTGTGAAACAGTTAGTTTGGTAAGCTTCAGACAGGAAATCCACTTGGTGAAGTTTTGGCAACAAACTGCTTAGTTCAGACATTTTTTCTCTCTTTGTACTTCAGCGGCTGAAACTGTTGATTTTTGAAAAAGCCAAGGGCTTCTGATCAAGCTTCCGTAATGAGAGCGGGTCCTTCAGACATACTTTTAGTTTTGGAACGACAAATTGTTGACTTGTTTGGCATAACTTTGTTGTCGCTGGTGCTGCTCTTCAACACGCTTACAAACTAAAGCACAATCCAGCAGTTGAACATAACAAATAATACAACCTTTTAACAAGGTCAACTAATATTTTTGCAAACCTAGGAAAATAATAGAAAACTCAAAAATAAAAGGCCCATCTAAAACAGCTTTAATGATCCTTCAGTATGTGGAATATACCATGAAGCTTTGAGATGATGCCATAATGATTAATTGCATGGTTTTCATTTATGTGACATAATTACAAAATGGCAAGCTAATATTATATCCTCTTGGCAGCGGAGGCAGCGTTAACAGTTGGTGCAGAGCTTCTGAAAAGTATTATTTGACAGTAACCACGCAGGTTTATTATAACTCACTGTGTGTGTGCGATGGCACTGATATGCACTATATTCCTCAGCCTCCATAAGGCACTCATGTAATAAGCACTAGGTGCTTCTTAATATAACCCAGGAATAGATTGCTATATTCTGCTTTAGCTGTGAGCATGAGAAGTTTATGTTTGTCAGGAGAGGAAGCGTCAGGCGCTCAGTGAGACCCAGTGTCCACCCACCACGGATGATTCTACCTTCTACAACGAGGAAGGTCAACTGAAGTTTGAAGCTCACACTGGGATTACACTTAAGTTGCATACAAATTGGCTTCAGACTTGATGTCTGCTTAAAGAAGAAAGGGTTTGCCAAGCACAGTCTATGTGTTACAAAAGCACAGGGTTCAGACTCTGGACAGAACTGCATTATCTGGAAGCATTAACGTATGGGACTATGCTAAGACTGGAAGCTGCTCTACATTTTTACTTTTCCTGTGTTAAATATAGATTTTTCTTTAACCGTCATTTTCCTTATCTATATATTTTGATAATCACCTCAGTGTATATTTTCCATATAGGTTATTCTATTCTTCTGAACAAAAAATGGCACCAAAGCAATGTCACGTATAATCCTCTCTTCTGCTACAACCAAACTAAGCTAGGCTGGGTTATTCTATTCACAGAGTGAGGTGAAAAAAACGTACAGATCTGCAGAATGCACAGCACTCTGACTGGCCACATTTCACTGTCTCAAACTGATATACTCAGTAATGAAGTCATAAACAATAAGGCCATGGTGGTGTTAGACAATCATGTAAAAAATATTCCTTCTTTTGTGTCAGTTTTATAGTCTTCTTACATAAAAAATGGTGAGAAGTTCTGTCATTAAATGTGCACCATTTGAACTTTGCTATTTTTTAAAAAATCTATTCTGACTTGTTTTGAAAATTAGCTGGATTTGCCTAGTCAGTTAGCAATTTGTTCTTATTTGGGAATGAATGCAGCGAAATACGACAGCATGTCTGCACAAAGACCTCCAGCATGCTTCAAGACTTGTTTGAAGTTGTGCAGTTTCAAGACAAAAATGATCTTACTTAAAGTTTTTATTTCAAGGTATAGACTTTGTATGCATGAATTCAGGGTGTGACTCAGGAGACAGAGCAGGTGATGTTTGATGGTCTGATCCATGACTTGGTTTGGTTTGATTTGGTTGTATTTGAAAATTTAAAAAGCACATACACAAGTGGTCCCCCATTAGTGCACAACACCTGAAAGAGAGCCGCAGTGAGCAGTCATTAACTAACAAGGATTTAAACACAGAGAAGTCTGTGACTTATTTCTGCTGTGGTCCTCTGGCAACATCAGCAAATTTAAAGACAGACATAAAATCGTGTATAGCAGCAATAGTATCTTCAAATTTTAAAATTTTAAAAAAATTCCAAGGACAAGGTACAAACAATGGGGTGATCGTGCCTTCACTTTCGCTGGCCCGAGACTTTGGAATCAGCTACCCCCTGAAATCCGCGCTATAACAGACATAGCTCATTTTACAACCAAACTTTACACATATTTATTTAGAATGGCTTTTAATACATAGCAGCATTGTGACATTTTCCTTTGGTTTTCTTTGATTTCTCTGACTTGCTTTATGTGTGTCGTATTTATTGCTTTTATTTTACTGCTGTAAAACACTTTGGAAACTTGCTGGTTGTTGTAAAGGGCTTTATAAATAAATGTTGATTGATTGATTGAATGTTGATTAAAATATATAAGGCAATTTCTTTTAAAAACAATCCACCTATGGAGTATAGAGCACCCTATTGTTCAGAGTTAGACAACAGCCACTTTAAACTGGTTCTGGGGGTCGATGGCTTTTGTGGATCCTGGTAGACTGTTCCGTGCCGCAGCACCAGTGTACTCAAAGGTACTCTTTCCCAAATAGTCCTCGATCTAAAAATGTTCACATTGTAATCACTAGCTCTGGTGCTGTGATTGTGGGAGTCACTAACCATTTTCAAAGAGCCCTTAAAATAATTTGGAGCAGAATTTAAAAGAACACCATGGACTTGTCTGAGCCTAAGCACGGCCACTCTGTCCTCCACCTTGAGCCATCCAAGAGATTTTAAGTGTTGAGAGTCTGGGTGGGTGCGTGCGGGGAGTTTAAGCACCACCCTGACAAGAATATTTTGCACTGTTTGTAATCTGTTTCTTAGCTTAGCTCAGCTCTTCCAGTCTGCATGTTCAAGGCAAGAAATTGAACCTTAATAGCTAACGATTACTGTTGGTTTCTGAAGAGCAAGATGGCACTTTGCATGAAAGCCACTTTCATTAGTGTGTGAAAATGTCTATGAATGTACAAATATAGAGAGTAAACTGGAAACAGACAAATTTCTCTAGGCTGCAGACCCAACTTTCAGGTCCATGGTGAAAATGCACAAGTACAGTGGTCAGAAAATATGTGGTCACCATTCAAAAGCCTTATAGTCTAGTAATCTAGCCAGCCATGAAAAGCCATGGTGTGTGACACTGCCGTCATTTACGCACGACAGCTTAGCCTTACTCAAACTTTGGAATGTAAATATACACACTTAAAGCTTCCTAAGCTATTTATTTATAAACACCACAACATCAGTGATGTTACAAGCACATTGCTCTACATCAGTACGTTGTTTCCTCCTGAATAAAGTTTGGCTGCGGCGTGTCTGCTCCTTCTTCATCCAAACTGACAATGTGGTGCAACACAGCGGTCTTATGGGGAATGAGAGGAGCTGATCTGATTGGCCATGACTGAACTCAGCTGTGACACACCTTCTAATTGTGTAGTCGTCCCACTCTGCCACTGATCTCATTTCAAGACTTGTAGTAGCTAAACATCCTGAAATCTTATCAAGTAAATATCACACACCACACTTCACTGGCCCTACACAGGCAGCCACATTTACTTAGTCAAACTAACAAAAGCTCTAATCTATAATGTTTTCACTTCAGTTTGATCAGGAGTGTTTGCAATACATCAATACAAACAGGGACAGATTGAGGTTGCTGAAGCAAAAAGGAGCTGTGGCACTTATTGATCCCCACTCCCTTCATTTGTTTTGTTTGTTTTTCATCACAGAATACAAGTACTCATGGAAGCATGTAGGCATAATATCAACTGAAGTATTTAACTACTTTAAAAAAAAGACTGTGACCTAGGCCTCCTCTGCAACACTGTTCCCCAGTCTGAGGGTCATGGCCCCTAAAAAATAAATTTGAGGGTTTAAAAACATGAAGACAAAAGAAAAAAATACAACCAATATAAGGTTTTGCTAATTTTTTCTGACTTTTCTTTAATCAAATTTTCTTGTAAATTGCTGGATAAATAAACTTACTCAGACTAGAGAATCATTCTAATTGAGAAATGAAAATGGTTTTGAACTGGTCTCAACTAAATGAATATGCACCTGGTGGTAAGAAGTGGATTTAGTCTCAGGTCTCCCGAATCATGACTCCCTCATTTCAGTTTTCTTTGATGATGCATATTACCAAACACATGTCCAATTATATAAAATAATAATTACAGCACTTACCACACAGGTGGTTGCACACTCTGCCACTAATGGTAATCCAGCCATGAGGCCATGAAGCCATATTAATCCTGTACATTTCCTCCATCAAGAGTCAAGCTCCTAATCCTGACATATTGGTTACAAGTGTTAATTTGTTAATAATATTTTGAAAGATAGCAATTTCATTTTAATATTCAATCAAAAATTTAAAATTTAATGTGTAACACGAAACATGCTTGATTTACACAGGCTGACAGTAACTAGATGTGAGCACACAAGACAGGCATTTTCTAAACACCTCTGCCAGCTTTGACAGCGAGGGTCGTTGCAGCCCAGTACAGGCGAGCTAAGGGTGAGACAGCTAACTGTAGCACAGGCGAAGCAGACCACTCAAATCTGTCCGAGAGCTCCTCCGCAGTGACGCCTCCTCTTTGCTCCCCAAGGACTCGACTGTCTATGCAAGTGAACAGTGCTGTGAGCGCTGTCCTCGCGCCAAACTTCTCTCTGAGAAATCTGAATAGCAGAGACAAAAGGGCTCCGCTGAGGATGAAGCAGACTCTTCATTAGCTTGTATTTGCATGGATAACTCTCTTCATGTGCTGCTTTAGGTGCCCTCTCGCTGACCCTGATGAAAATAGTTAACTGTGAGGTAAGTCTATTTCACTATAACTCTGAATTATACAGGAAGTAATGCAAAAGATAAATTGCAAGACAGGAAAACTTTGTTGGTGAAACAAATCAGAACAGATGAGATGTTTACCACATGAAAGGGCATTAAATGTGTGGTAGTGGTGTTGTCTTTAATGTAAAGGTCTTTACCTTCAAAAAACTTGCACAAAGCAGTTTGTTTTCTTCTTCCAATAAAGTAACCGTATGTAGGACTGCTAGCTAGCGGTTTAATTGGGCACTGCAGTCCAAATTCAAAACACTGGAGAGCAGGCATGGATGAAAAGTGCAGAGTTCCCCTGGGCACAAAGTCTTGGAGGCTCCCCTAAACCCCTCTCCACCCCTCGTCTACACTACTACACACACTCACACACGCTCTGAACTGGAATGTTACTGTCACAGGTTTTTGCATACTACAATATGTTGGAAACACCTGAGGTTTACACAGCATTTACACACAAAACTTGTGATTATTGGCTCAGCCAAATAGCTGGTATTAGCATTACAAGCTAACTGACAGGATCACTGTGTCATTCAAACACTAGCTTAGCTGCCTTGAAAACCCAGCCGCACACGGACCATCAAGACATGTTCACGTTATTATGAACAAGTGGAACTTCATTTTGTCTTGTGTAGGCTGATCTCCATAGTCCGGCAGTCCAAAGCTAACCCTAACCCCTTGACTAGACAGGAAGGGTCATGCCACCGTCACACTTGCGCGCTGACAGCGTTCACTAGTAACCGCAGCGACTGTTTATACCGGCTCTGGCTTTCCTGCAGTGTGTTTTCCAAACAAAGTGTGGCACAGCGAAGGAGCAGCCAAACTTTCTGCATTTCTCCATCATGTGTGAGTATTCCTGATCTATGTCACCGATGCATATAATATTCATGATTTTTCACCAAACCAGATGGTGAAGTAGGTTATTTACATATTTATTCATACAAACGAGGTGTGTGTGTGTGTGTGTGTGTGTGTGTGTTCTCTTTGAGGCTGAGCAATGACCATTAGATGATGATCACACACTATATAAGCTGTTTTCCCGTCATAATCATATGATAAAGTTTGAGAGGAAAGATGAGAGAAATCAACAGAGGACCGACAGATAGGCTGTACACACTGCAGATAGATAGATGGAAAATGTGTCTTATTGTTGAAAAAACAGACTTGAAGCTTAAATGCTTCACATTGTGGTTATGCATGTGAAACGCCGCTGAAACGTGAGTATGACTGAGCTGGTGCAGACAGCTGCAAAGATTAAAATGAGTGTATTTGCTGTGTTACACGCACAAGTTAAATTAAAGTTGAGGTTGGTAACTTAGGATACGAGAGGAAAACAGATCCATTTTAACAGAGATTTTGATCACAAACATCACAACCCTACTGCAGGTGTGTAGGTAACTAACAGGTTACCTGCAACAAGGCTGTGTAACGGGAGAAAAAATATACATTCTAAATTCATGGACCCGCGCATGGGTAAAAGTGAACTACATGCAGGCTGGCAGTGGGTGAGAACAAAAATATATTTCTGTTTTTCAGATTAAAACAAATGAAATAGACGTGCAATATAAATCACTATTATCCAGCCACAATTAGCTTTATTTTGAAAGTTGTTCGTACTTCATTGTGTCACATCAAAATGTATGACATAAGGACAAAATTAGCCAGTGAAAAATACCAGCTTGTGGATAAGACATTGTCAAGGGCTAAGCTGGACGTTTGGGAGAAGTTTGGTGTAATAACAGAGTGATGTCGAGCGGAAGTTTTAACCCTGAACATGCGCTTTGTCAGTTTAGTCTAGTGTGATCAGAGACGGCTGGACAATGAACGGGAGAACTTCAGGATCAACGACAAGCACTACGTCAGCATCGAGGGAGAGGACTGTGTGTGTGTGTGTGTGTGTGCGCCCTTGTACAGCTATCTTTTTGAGAACCAATTTTTAGTCATTTGACTTTTACACCATGGAAGTGAGGACACTTTTTGGAAAGTGAGGACATTTCGGCCAGTCCTCACTCTGACAGGCCTTTAAAGGCCATTTTGAGGGTTCAGACTTGGTTTGAGGGTTAGAATCAGGTTTAGGTTAAGGTTAGGGTAAGGGGCCAGGACATGCATTATGTCAATGAGTGAGTGTCCTCACAAGTATAGCAGTACAAACGTGTGTATGTGCGTGCGTGTGTGTGTGTGTGTGTGTGTGCGTGTGTTAGAGGCCACAGGGCTTTTATTAATGGGTACAGGTGGGTGCAGCTTTGCCTGAGACATAATGGGCCTGATTTACTAAAGGTTTGCGAGTGTAAAAATGTGTATAACTTGATATCACCTGCAAACAAATGTGCCAACTGATTTACTAAGGGAGGGCACTGAGCATTACGTCTTTTAAAGAGCAAGACAGCGCACACTGTGGATTTAGCTCCTTTGCCTTAATGAATATGCAGCATGATGTGTTTTTACCTGAGTGTGCTAAATACAGGGAGGAGAAAATGCAAATGCATTAATTTGGCACAAGCGCTGCGTTGCGCACAGACGACTGCTGTAACTGTTGTAATGAAGGAATGCGTAGAGGACACGTTTTTACCACTCATGTAAACATATTTGGTAGAAGAAAAATAAATCCATATCGCAGTTTTGGAGCTTTTGGATGAGCTCAGGGCTGATTTGGAGGCTCGTGTGAGACACTCCAGGCTGCTCTCTGCAGTCTCCGAGGTAATTTATGCTTTGTAAAATTATTCCCCTCCAAATGAATGAAAAACATAATTTAGGATAACAAATGTATGATAAATACAATTTATTTTATTATTATTATTATTATTATTATTATTATTATTATTATTATTATTATATCTTAACTTATCCTAATATAATTTTCCTATATTCCTTTATTTTGAGAATGGCTCTTATTTGTTTTTCTACATGAACTCTTGTTGTGGCGTGTAGTCAAATGAAACACAACATTACAACCACTGCTGCCTACAGAAAATTAAATACATACTTATCTTCCTATTAGTCTTATATTTTATGCAATTTGTCTCTCTCCTTTGGTGCACTCCTCTCCTCTCTGTTTGATTTTGCATTTGCACTGCTCATCCTCTGATCTCTCTGTGGCAGAAACCGATGAAACACGCAAAATCCTCATTTAAATATCGCCCCCTACACCATGTTTGCACCTGTTGTCAGTCACGCAGTTATTCTTAGTAAATAACTCGCAAAACATACACCAGCAAAACATGCAAAAATTTTAGAGTGCACACGCAATTTAGTACACTGTATTTGGGATCTTAGTAAGGCCCAGTTAACAGGTCAGTTCTGGTATGGACCTTTACAGGTTTGGGAGGGTGCAGGTTTTAAAAATTAGACCTGTGCAGGACTCTGCCCTTCTGTCCTGTTCCCCCTTGGTTCCCTCCTTTCCACCCTCCTTTCAATCATTTCAAATAAAACCCATGCATGTTCGTGTGAGTTCATCATCACTGACATTCTTTGGGTAGTGTATGCAGTCATTTGCAACTGAGGTATTGGAGGTGAAGGTGTTGATCTTGACACTGCTGGAGTTTTGTTGTCTGCCATTCATATTTCTCCTAACAGCTCATGAAGCTAAGGAGGCAACAAGCTCTTCAACCAATCAGAGTGGAGGGGCCAGAGAGGCCCTGATTGGTAAAAGGTCATGGGAGCAGTGGAATTTTCAGACCCCATAAACATAGAGGCCCACTTTGTTACTAATAGATAACGTTAGGAGGAGCTTCCTTTCCGAGCTCGACTAGCCTCAGCACAGAAAGCTGATTCTGTGTTGAGACTAGTAATGTTACTTGACATGCTGCATTTTACCATAATAGCTTGCGCCCCTCACTCTACCCTCACTGCTGTTTGATCCAGTCATCAAAAAAATGCTCTTGTTCGATAAAAATTATTTTGCCTTTTAACTTATTCAGTCCAACACTGAAAGAGCCCTTTTTGCTGTTTTTGGCCCAACAATGTCAGGCGGTCGAACATTCAGTGCATCCCTAGTATGTAGTTGACTTGCATACACATTATATCGGAGATACTCAAGATTTATATTTATTTACAAAATTTAACTTCCATTATTGGCTTAGGGCACCACTCTTCTAAAAAGGAAGAAAAATTATAACGAAAAAATTAACTCAGTCTCAACAGAGAATCAGCTTGCTACGCTGAGGCTAGTTGAGTTCGAAGAGGAAGCTCCTCGTAAAGTTACTACCAGCACACCTATTCTGTCTTCTGTAGCTTATTCTTTAGCCTTTAATAATAATAATTCTTAAAATTCACTGTCACTTGAAGTGAAAAAGATTATTTACACGATGTTAGCTCGTGGCTGTGAAGTACAACTCGGCTGCTAACAACAGTCAGAGTACCAGTCAGAGTCTGAAGTAAACAGAAAACAAAAACTCTCTCTCTCCCTCTCTCTCTCTTCCACTCGGAGACATCATGGGTAATGAAGTCCACCACAGCCTAACAGTTAACTCAGTGCATCTAACCTCTAATTATTCTCTGCATTTGTAATTCACATATCAAATATCAAATGAAATGTACAGTCTTCTTTTTACTCAATGTTTTATTCTAATTGTTCAATATGTAATATTAACTTAAATAGCTTATGCATTATTAACATACAAATCCTTGTGAAATAAACATTTTCCTCAAATACAGTTACAACAATATCCATGGCTGACGTCTTAGAAAAGGAAAAAAAAAATTGCCATTGAAAATGCAAAACGAAATTGTAGTTTGTATAAGATTAATTTTTCTTGGAAAAGCATGACTAAAGCACATTTATTTGATGTGTGCAGTGGTTAAAAAAAAAAAAAAAAAGAAAAAAGGCAAAATAAATGAAAAACTGGTTTCATTATTTTTGGTTTCAGCCACAAATTTTCATTTCAGTGCATCCCTACTACATTCTCTTAGCCAGCTTAAGTTATGTTTATAATTGTAAGTAGTAAAATTATAACTAGCTACTTAAAGGGACAATTCATCCAAAAATAAAAATTCAGTCATTATCTACTCACACTCATACAGACTGAAGGGTGGGTGAAGTTTTGTTGTTGTTTCAGAGGAAAAAAGTTTGCAGTTATCTCCCAAACAATTGAAGCAAATGGTGACCAGGATTCAAACATAAATAAAATTAATAATAAAACTAGAAAACACCTCCATACTGCTCATGCAAAGTAATCCAAGTGTCCCAAAGCCCCAACATGCCATGTCGTTTTAAAGAATGTCACAGACTCCATGTTTTGTTTTGGTTTTTTGCCTTATTGTTTACTGTAGCCTGTAGATTCCAATATTGGAGCCTCGTTCACATATGCCAAATCATGGCATACATGTAAGGCTAAAAACATGGTGTCAGTGATGTTTTTAAAGCAACATTGCACGTTGGGGATTCAGGACACTTGGATTACTTTGCATGGGCAGTATGGAGGTATTTCATGCTTTTATTATGCATTTTATTTACATTTAAATCCTGGTCACCATTTGCTTCAATTGTTTGGGAGATAACTGAAAACCTTTTTCCTCTTTAGCAACAACAGTGTTTTGCGGACTAAAAAACTTCACCCACCTTTCCATCTGTATGAGTGTGAGTAGATAATGACTGAATTTTCATTTTTGGGTGAACTGTCCCTTTAATACCCTTTAAAGGTAATCTACTGCAATGATCTTTTGACTTTTCATCTAACTATACATATAAATATTTCATCTACATAAAACATAAAAAATATATGCAGTACCTTGGTTTATGACCAAATTTCTGTAAGGAAAAAAGAAAGACTTCTATCAGTGCTAGCTGCAGTTCATGTTTGGTATTTATCAGCAAATGTAATGCATGCTATATGATTAGTTAGCATCTGGTTCAGAGCATTATTGAAGCCAAAGTGCAGTTTCGCAGAGCCACAAGCACAGCTGTCAACTCTTAGTTTTGTTCTCTTGTTTATGCTGTTTCAAAACCACTGTTGTCACTCTAATTTGTTGAATAAATTGGTTGACTGATTTAAAATGCAGCTTGTGTTGTCCTTGTATTCCCTTTGGCTCAATCAAAGCTTACTAGGCTTGACTCATTCTGGGCAGGCCATCTTGTTCTTGTAGGCATGGCTGGCGAAAGAATTACACTACCAAGAATTTCTCAAAACAACATATTTGTCATGTTTGCATGTTGCGGTGGCAAATGGTGCTCCATGATTGGATCTAAAACTCTAAACTTACTGAAGTAAAAATTGAGAGTTAACAGTGAAATTAATGTTACTTTCACCCTCTGTCAGACAGCTCTGGAGGGGAGACAAATCAACGCCTCAAAAAGCTCAAGCGAAGAAGCAGCAAGTAGAGAAAACTTGGAGTCTGTACTTGCTCGCTTTTTCTCTAACCTTCAACACATACATAAGCGTTTAACTCGTACGCACATCCACACACACATAAGGACACAAACACAGGTACACGCACACACACAATGAACACACAGACACACAGACACACACACACACACACACACACACACACACAGCCTTACCCAACTCCACTCTGCTCATGTGTGAAATGAGCAAGGGTCTTATCTCTTGGAAACACACCACTGAGCCAGAGGAGAAGTAGAGAGAGGGAGACACACAGCAGGAGAGGAGGGAGGAGAAAAAAGGAGGAGGGGAGAAAGATTGAGAGAGAGGGACGTGTCACGTGGTGTGCATGCTGATGACTGTGGACTTGGGAATCTGCTGCAGACTCTGAATGTCTCTGGCTGAGCTATTATAAAGCCTCTGTGCCTCTATTAAAGCCCTTTCCTGACCTCAGCAAGCTCCCTCCACCCGTCCACACACATGAACTCTCTGCTAACTGTAATATGGAAGCAGGGTTTGATCAAATGAGGAGTCAGAGAGACAGACAGATAAACATACACAAAATGTGAAAGAGAGATAAAGCTTGATGTGTGTCCTGCAGAAACGCAGCTGCTGTATGAACATAGATTAGCCTGAAGGAGTCTGTGCTGAAGCATTGTTGCTACAGAGCACAGCATCAGCTCAAGTCAGTTTTATTCACCGTATATAGCTCAATATCACAGAAAACAACTTTGCCTCGAGGGACTATACAATCTGTACAACATACAATACTCTCTAGCCTCAACCCCCCCCATTCAAATAGGGAAAAATTCCCATCCAGCAGCTCTTTAATGGAGAGAAAATCATCCTGTCATTGAGATGCTGTACCTGTACATTAACTCTTCATGCCACTAATCATAAATCTCTGAAAAAACAAACATACAAGTCAGAACTTAGAATGCAATATTGTTTAAAAACATCTTCAAAACTTTAAAGCTGACAAATTCAGTAATTTTAGAACAGCATGTATTAAACGACAACATGAATAGGGTTGCTAGTAGTGATGAATCTTCAAAGAGTTACTGGCTGTACCTGCAGTTTCAGCTCACTGTTTGGCTGCGCGACCCACAACTTCACTGTTTGGTTCACTCTCACCGTTCGCTGCTGTTTTCCTCTGCAGCAGGCGGCTGAAAAGACTCTTAAACGCCACTGTACACCACCTGCTCAGCACCAAACAGCAGGGGGACAGTTCAGAGATGAGCTGATGAACAAAGTGAGGAATTTTGAACAACCTGACATTTTGCTCAGAATTTAGTAGAAACCCAAATCAAGCTAAAAGCGGAATGAATCTTGCATTAAGATCCATCATGTGGACACACAAACCCAGCTCCAAATGAATGATACTGATGATTTAAAGGAAATGACGTGCTGCAAACTGTAGAGACTGCAGTTGATGTCCTGTTTCCTACAAAAACTGCAACACTGATTTGCTTTCACAATTATTGTTTCCCAACATTAAAAAATAAATATTTTAACCCAAACCAAGATCATCCACTTTCTAAGTGTCAATCCAAAATGAACTTTTTCCTGAATCCTAACCAAGTCAAGCCTAAATTTCAGTAAGTATTAGCTATAGTTTTGTCAAATCATAAAACAGATCCATTGAAAACTAATGTCATCCTGCCAATAGGGGCATCACAATGTTTTTGATTTTAAGCATTGAAGTGATATATCAGTTATATCTTCTAAAATCAGTCAAGAAAAGCTCTGTTTTGTTTTTTGTTTTTTTCACCAAACGTCTGAGAACCTTCAGCAGAATGGCACTGGTCATCTTGTTTCTTTCCATCAATCACACTCACAACGTTAAGGGATGTGAATTCAGCGCATATAGAGGACAGAGAGACAATTTCCTTGAGTTTTGGTGTGAGATGGCTGATCATTCCTTGTCCTGGTGAAGAAGATCAAATCGGGGAACACTCTCAAGCTCTCCTGTACTGTTGGTGGTTTGTGTGCTGAGAAGTGGCTGGCATTTGGAAACTGTGTGGATTGTGTCCTGGATCATTATCTTGTGCCTGACAGACATACTGTGTCAGGTGTATCCTGTCTGTCTCCACCTGAATGAAAGCTTTGAACCCACAAAAATCGCCTGTTTTTCTTTCACTTCATTTTTCCACACATACCTCATGATGTTTATTTTGCACCTGGAAATGGTCTGTCTGTGCTGATTGCTACACATTTTAACCACATTCTGTTCACTCTCTGTTGGCTCAAAGAAAGTCCATAATTGAAATTGGTTAAACAGACTTTTAAAAGACAGTTGACACCCTACTGGGGATGTAATGAGGAGAATTAATTAAAGCAAGACATGGGAGTGAGGGAATAAGATGTAGCACTGAGGAATCCAGTGGGGAACTGCTATGAAAATTAGCACAGTTTGAACTCCAGTTGGAACAGATGAAATATGAAAAAATAACGAATCATACCTGATACCTGTGCTCTACATTACTAGACTGAGCGCCACACATTAAAAAGCAGTTAGTCCAGAAGCATCCTTGTTACAAATGCATTATTTGATGGTAATGTATGGCTAAATACCTCAGTTTATCATGTTTTGAGGTATTATAGTGATTTGTATTCTGCACAGGTAAAGGTACTGAATGATGGCTCTGTTCTCCGCTCTGTGTTCAGCAGATGCAGCCTGAGAATGCACTCTACAGGTGGACTGGTGGGATTTCTACAAAAAACAAGCAGCATTTTGGCTCATGAGCTAATGAGATGATAGTTCATGTGTGAGCTGTTGGCATGTTAGAGGAGAATGTATCTGCGTTTGCTCATACTAGATGCTATGACTGATCAACATATTTTTCATTTCCTCCCACTGCATCCTGTGTGTCCTCATGATCACTGCTGTGACCTGGCTGCCTTCGACAGGCCTCTAGCACCACTCTGTGGTAAAGGTGAGGTATTGCGAGGTTAAATTGAGTAAATGCTGTTCTAGAAAAGATTGCTGAAGATTAAATGGGTATGTGAAAATCCTAAGTAAATTCAGGAAACATAATGAAGGCAGATGCTTCCACATAGGTCTCGAGGGCTCACTGAGTGGTTTCAGTATGAAACAGATGTGAGCTAGAGTTCAACCGAGCACATATGGGAGATTTTGGAGCAACATTTTAGACAGCGCTCTCCAGCGCCAAAGCACCTGATGAGAGGAACATCGTTCATCCTAAAAGTAACGTTCAACACATTTGGAGAATCAGTGAAGAGGAGCACTAAATCTGTTCATGGGGCCAAAATAAGACAGCTGTAAGAATCAGTTTTTCTGAAAGCTAAACGCCAGTAATTACACCCTCTCTGTCTGATCTGAGAGAATGAGAGTTGGTAACAAAACTGGGCATTTTTCTAACCCTAACCAAGTGGTTTCATTGCATAACCTGAGAGCATCCTCTTGTGTAATGTCTATTTTATGTTTATGTTCTCTGTATAATCTTAAAGTTTCTGTGATGTAAAACTCTGCAGCTTTTCAGCATACTCTGCTGCGAGCATGAATTACGTAAAGTCAGAGTCACCTTAACCACAGCATTCCCACAACATAAATTTACAGTCCAGTCACCCGAATAAAGTAATTGTAGGGTTTTTCTTGTAAGCACACTAGTATTAATTTACTCGCACCTTGACATGTTTCGACTGTCACTTCTGCAGTCTTCCTCAGAAGGGTCACGTGATGTTGCTGTGACCTGCCCGTCCTACTGAGGTGGTAGGACGACTGCGTCCCCTGTTTTCCAACAGTTTTTGGAGCACTGTATCCCAGGTGTGAGACAACATGTATGCCCCCTCATCACGGTTTACTGTCCTCTGGGCCCTCTTCCACCTCTCTACTGCCTCCTTGATCCAAAAGTTGTCGGACAACAGGGGACGCGGTCGTCCTACCACCCCAGGTAGGACGACCTAGTTAATTAGGGAGACTAAACGAACGTGCGAAATGTGTTTAGTTCATATTGTTAATTTTGTCATTTGTTGTAATGCTTTTATTCTGAATGGGAAAATATTTGTTAAAAACATACACCAGATGTGTATTGAGCATAAAAAGACAAGTTAAAAAGATATGTGAAAATGGCTAAAATGGCTAAGTAAAAATGCTTTAATATATTGCAGTGCTTGGTTAAAAACACGATAACTGATTGTTTTGTGAAAGGGATTGATTTAAAAATGCACTCTGATTTGCAGATCAGGTTACCTGTGATCTATTGCTCTGGCCTTCAAGGTGAAAGAGATATAACAATAAATGGGTTTAAAAAGATCATCTGTGTTAAAAATACAGCCTACATAACTTTGCATAACTGAAAAGACACTTTAAATAGTATTTTGCAGTGTTCTCCTTTTTCCCCAGTTTCTTTGTTCTTTGTGAGTTTGATTTTAGTTTGTGATCTACTGATTGGTTTTCGATTGCAATGTCTCGTTTGAACCTGTAGAGGGAAATGTAATGCTGTCGTTCATGCATTATTGCATTGGATGTGACTGAAGCAGCACCGTTGTCCATGTATCTTTCTTTCTGTCCCCCTTTACAGAGGTGCAACATTTCGACTGCCTGATTTAAATGTTGTTATTGTAAGTGTACTGTGTGCAGATACCTGCAATTCCAAGATTCATTGTTGCAGTTAGGTAGCAAGTTCTGCTGGTGGAAATTAGAGGATGAAATAACAAATGAAGCAGTGAGTAGCGGCACCAGGGGACCTAAAACATAATGCCAATGTGACAGGGTGAAAAAGAAAAAGACAACACTCCCTGACACTCAGAGCAGTTTGCCTGCCATACAGTAAACAGTGTGGACCAGCAGCTCCAGTAGTCACAACTAGTGGTGTAGTGCAGAGTATACGCAGGTACACAGAGTATACCCACTTATTTTACAGTTTGCATTGAGTATAACCACT
>JAPQLA010000024.1:26087179-26105749 GCA_029822935.1 Naso vlamingii | reverse complement strand
TATAAATATATATATGTACACACACACACACACACACACACATTCACACACCAGTGGTGCAGCTATCAGGAGCAGTTTCAGGTTCAGTATCTCGCCCAAGGACACATCGACATGTCAACTGCAGGAGCCGGGGAGAGGTGTGGGGTTTGGGATTTTGAGTATATATGTAGGTGTGAATATTTTGATTATGTTACTGTATAGTTATTGTGTTGTTTTACTGTGATATGTAAACATTATTTATATTATTATTTATTGTTTGTGTTTTTATATATTTATCAGCCATCCCACAGAGAAATACTCTCTCTTTTTGTCTGTGCTACTCCAGGAAAAATAACAGTAAAGCTTGACTTGACTTGAAACAAACTCATCACAAATATTCATATATAAATCTAAGATGTTACGTAATCTCATATCACAGTATCAGTATATTATTGATGTACTGTCCAGCCCCCCTGACATGTTCTTTAAATGGTCAAATTCTAATTTTTAAAAAATTTTAAAGTACTTAAAGAAAGATTATAACCAGAATTTATACAAAACTGGGTTTCATATGGAATTTAAAATTATTTTAAAAAATGTATTTGTTTTTTGGAAGCAGTCTCGTGGCCCCCTCCTGTGTCTTGCGACCCCCACTTTGGGAACTACAGTGTAGAAGAGAAAACAGTTCTTGAGAGAGCGGTTTAAACTGTTTAAGTGAAGGGAGTGTGAGTAATTGTCTGTGGGTCTTTTTGTTAAAAAACAAATAGTTGACTCAGTTATTTAAGGTGAATTTCAGATGCTGTGTGATTAACTGACAGGCACTTCAGTTTAACCTCTAAGAAAAGTGCATTGTACAGAGCAGTGTGGCTTTGAACCATGCCACATCGTATGCCAAGAAGTTACAAACTCATTCATGTGGTCAATATCTGACCGTCAGTTTTGTGGAATGTGTTGAGTATTAGTTCATCAAAATGCTGCTGAAGGGTGTACGGTCAATGACAGAATGTCCGTGGTTTGAATAAAGAGAAGTCCTACAAATAATATAAAATGCAGGTTTTGCTCTGTCTACCAGCCTGTGGGAGACTCATTGCCATCTGCTGGCCAAGCTGAATCCTGTCCACACTTTGAGTCAGAGTGTCAGCACTGACAACCAGCCAGGAAAACTCAGCAAGCCTTTGCATTGGTCTTCTTCAGAGCAGGTTCTTACCATTATCTCAGTGCACAAACCACAGGCTTGACAGTGATGCCTTCAGACAACAATCTGCTTGACTGACTTCCACACTAACTAAAGGCTGTGACATATTTTTGTTAGCATCAGTTCCCTCGCAGCCTAGTCTGCTGCTCTGCTTCATAGCAGTTCATGAAAAGTCAAGCCAAGGTCAGACACACATTAACAGCACAGTGAATGTGAGATGTCGTGCAGGTTTGTTACAGTAAGATGTTAGCATTAATCTGAGGGCCTGGAGCGGCGCGCTCAGTGATGAGTAGGATTAAAATGCTTCTTTAAATTCTGCAGCAGTTCTGCTCGTTTCATGTTGTATCAGGGTGCTGATTTGCATTCTGATGCTCGTCAGCGACACAAAGCTGTAGTTTATCCCTTGCGGCGAGCAAACAGCAGACTGATGAGCTGTTTGACCACCACGATGAAGAAGTCATTTTCTGGAGGCTCATCCCCTCAGGCCCACCTAATGTACTGTGAATTAGTCTCAAATTAATTGCAACACTGTGCAAGATAGAAACGTGGGAGACAAAATGTTTTCCAATTTTGTGATTGGCTGTTTGTGATTTGGCTTGCTGTGCTATTGATCCGCAGGGCCCAGAGGTGGCGGGCAGTGCGCAGAGTACTGCAGAATAACAATGACAGAGGGATGTAGGGGCAACATGGACGCTCTCTTTCTTCTGGAGAGAAGCCAGCGGCGTCAGAGGGATCCTAAACCCTTCCACAGACAGTGGGAGGGAAGGACAGCGCACAGATGTGCTGTGAGTGTTGAGGGGAAATTAGGCCAGGCACTGGTGTGAATATCACTGAACATTTGTCCACATGCACAAGCACACATGCGCACATAAACACGCTCACTCACACACAGACACACACACACACACACAGACACACACACACACACAAAAGCCTATATAAACAGCTGGAGTGCTAAGAACAGCTGGGTGCGTCATCCTCTCGAGGTCATTCAGCTCTCCGTCATGGCCAGCGTTAAGTGGATATGGTGCTTCTGCGGCATCATTCGCTTTTGTCCTTGCCAATCGATTGCCTCTTTTCTGCGAGAGGTAGGTGCTACTTTGTTGTGTTTGTTTTTTTTTTTATCCACAAGGAGGAGTGAAGGTCAGGTTCAGGCTGAAACTCATTCCTGCGCGCATATTCTGTCTAGATTTACGGAGTTACACACTCTTTGAGGGATCTGAGAAAAGTGTGTTGCAGCTTTGTGTGTCTGTGCTGTGCATGATGTGCAGCCAGTGACAGCATGCAGGCAGGTGCATTCAGCGCTGAGTATGAACACACTGGGCTCATTTTAATGGCAACCTGCCGCGGACCCCGCCTCTCTGATCTTGTTTTGACTTTTTCAGGTCAGGTTTAACTCCTGTCATGATATCCAGCTTCTCTGGCTGTTTCTGTGTGACCTTGATGATCAACACGAGGTTAACATCAGCTCAGTGAAGGGCTTCTCTCTGAATGTGTGCATGTAGCTGCTGTTCATGCGCTGTTCCTTTGAAGAGGCTTCAAAGTCGTAAATTAATTGTTTTCACGTCACATACAGAATATCCTCCATTTTCTTTATTCATCCTGACATTGATGTTAAATGACACTTATAAACACAATGGGTAATAAAACACCATATATTCTTATTCATGTGCACTAAACCTTTTGTTCTGGATGGAATTTGAGCAAGTCATGAGAAACAAATCACTGTTGATTGTACACACAGAGTATTGGGTCAGCTACCACTGACATGGTTGTGAATTCCTGTTTTTCCTGAACAGAAAGAAGAATCCACACCGCTCACTTCACACAATCAGTCAGTTCTTGTGATGCAGACTTGCCAACTGTTGTTTACGTTTATTTGACTTTTTATTTCCTTTTTCGGCTGTCAGCGTGCTCTCAGAGTAGGACTCTGTGCTGGCAGCTTTCAGTTTATCGAAAGCTTTTCTCTTAATTTGTCGTTACACAGAACTCAAACTGCGTTCTCAGCTTTGAAGCAAACATGATTGTGTGAAAGTTATTGTTTTAAAATACAAAAACTGTTTAAAAAAAGGGATTAATGATTTTTTTTGTTTTTTTGCTATATATTCATACTAAAGATCCCACAGATCATTTTAAAGCCATGTACACCCCCACAGTAATTCCAACTTATTTGCACAGACTAAACTGGGGAGAGATATTTTAGTAATGCCACCAAATTAAAGATAGTCTTTCTGATGTTAAAAGTCCTAAAGTTTTGGGTATTTATAAAGGATATTTTGACATATTGTTACAGAAAACACAGTTGAAGTTCATGACATGGACGTGCACACATTCGTGCTATAGTTGCCTGAGCAGCAGCCCTTTTGCCCTCCTCGGCAGAGCTGCCCCTCTGCCCCTGAAAGAGGTTTTTTTTTCATATTAATATGAAATTCGAATAGCCCATTTTTTGTAAAGTTAGACCAAATTAAATTTCCATACCATCCTTTTATTTCTTTTATGACATGGTGCGTCACCTTAGTGATGCCCTTTGTTCCCTGTCACGTCACTCGTGTGTGACGACAGTGACATTATCTGCCGAATTAAACGTGAAATGTGCAAAGGATTGCCAGACAGCAGTCTGTGTCACTCATGTCTGCAGCTGCTCGTTGCTCAGGGCTCCTCTGGGTAAGTCTTTTGAAGTTGTGGACTGTGGAGATGGTTAACGTTAATGAAAAGTGCGAACGCATAACATTCTGTAGAGATGCGACCGGTGTTACACCTGAATTGGCGACTATCAGATTTCATGACCAGAGAGGGCTGTCACACACTTTCTGCTGATAGTTGTAGCTTTTCATGGGAGTAATATCCAATAATAGGTTGGGAATTGTTTGGACAAAAACATTCCTGCTTGTGATAATAACAGACAGCTCGTTCTCAACAACGACTCTGTAGAAATTGTGCAAAGTGCCCTCTTCTGGTCGCCCAATCTGACAGTCGCCAAATCTGCTGTAACACCGGGACATGATGGTTTTGGCTGTTGAGTCATGCAAGCCTACAATGTTTATGACATGACAAATTTTCAACCAACAAGCAGATCTGACTGCAACAGCGTACTTTAGTTGCTTTAGTAGCTGACAGAAGTCACTTGATCGTTCATTACCACAAATTGTAATGTTTATATTATTTTGAACATTAAAAGTTGTCATAAAGAATAAAGAAGCAAATTGCTGAAAACGTTGTGCATGCCATGCTAAATCAAATGTTAATTTTCTTCTGGGGGGGCATGACCCCGGACCCCCCTAGTGGATCTGAGGTCTGCGCATCACGAGGGGCCCTTTTTCCAGCCCCTCAGAATGTCTGTGCACGTCCCTGGTTCATGACATTTGCAACTTCATTTCATTTAGGTTGGCAAGTTCCATCTTCCTTGGACTGTGAATGATCTCACTGGGACTCATGAAGTTGTGAGCTGTAGTTAATGTCTGCAACTCCAGCTGCTCTTTGGCAAAAACTAGAGATGTTCTGATCTTTTCCCCTCCAGATACTGATTCCGATACCCAAACTTTGTCAGTGGCTGATCGGGAGTGCTGATACCAGCACATAAAAATAGCAATTCCTTTAAAACGTAAGCTGCAATCATAATTTAGTAAAATAAAAGATTTAAATAGAACACTATAAAACAGCAGTGCAACAGCAGCTTAAAAACTAGAGTCTAGGAAAATCCAGTTCCTCACACTCCATGAACTAATCTAACTGGGAAGTAATTGTGTAACGTTAAGCAGCTGATAAGTCACATGGTGTCAGATTGGTGCACAGACAGGCGCACTCGCCGATTCCAGTCTTTTTTTAGTGGTATCAGAGGCATTTTCCGATACTGGTATCAGTATTGGATCAACTCAAGTGAAGACATGTTGAAGTGTAAGTGACAAACGTGTTACCTGGTGAATCCAAACTGAGAGGACAGTGAGAGAAATGTGCATTCAGCACAGTCTGCTAATCTTGAGTCCAATTACAGACAGTAAAGAAAAACACTGGTGTGGATAAACTGTAAGAGTATAAAATCTAGTAAAAATGTTTCGATAGTAAGTGTTGGAAATGACAAGTTTGTCAGTCACAGGGGCTCTCAAGCTTCTGTCAGTGGCATCAAATTACAGTAACACTGCAACAGAATTAAACACTGCACTACACTGTCTACATAATATCAAAAATGGGTTTGGATGAATGACGTAAAGATTAAAAACTGAGTGTGCAGATGAACTCTAGGTAATTTTTAGCTGTAATGTATTAGTGTGGGAGAAAATCTCATGTCTCTGAGGTCTGGATGAGATTAAAATCACTGACCTGCAAATGGAGGAAAAGAAAAGGAAATCTCTCTCTGCTGTTAGGCTATTAGGCTGTTTCAAATGAAACCCTCCAACACTGCATACATTTTAATTTGGTTTCATCACTTCATTAAGTGGAAAGGTCAATACCCTGTGTTCTGTAATTAAGAGTGTTACAAACATGCTTTAGAACGTTTTGAATTTGAAGTAGAAAGCACAGAGGTTGTTTGAAGCTCTGGCTGTGGAACACGTGTTTCAGCCCACAGGTGGACGGGACAGCATGGTATCAGATAACCAGGTCAGAGAAATTCATCAGTTATTTGAGGTCATAGATGTGGAATCAGATGTTAGCCTGTATGATCATGTGACTCAGCTCAATGAATTCTGTTTTGAGGCAGATGTGTGTCTGTATGTAGCTGAAACAATGACTCCGCTGCACAGAAGCCTCTAGGCCTTTTTTTATTGCCATTTCATTCAATATTTTCGCCTCTGTAACGTCATGCCTTGAATATAAACGTCCCCGTCGCGGGATGTGGGGACGAAATGATCCCATCTCTGTACCGCCTTGGGAGGTAGGTACAGAGATGTTACAGAGGAGAGATGCGACCGGTATAAAACGACCAGAGTGCCATCGTGAAACAGTGTGTGACGTGTGATGACGGAATGCTGAGATCAATATAAAAATCACACACGGTCGCCCTAATTTTACGCCGTCATAGGATCATTATAAAAATCCAAAGGTGTGATGATCGCAGGACTTCATCCCACCTTTATCTCATAATCCTAATATGAAAAGGCTTTCTGTGATGAGGAAGGTACCCGCTGTGACCTCACCAGCCTTTACTTGGTACAACCTGTTACTAAAGGAGGACAGAAAATGAAACACAGCGAATCAGCGTCCAGTGCCCCTTATTCTCACAAGACTTTGTGGGAATAAAGTCTGTGGGACACTTTAATGGTACTAAAAATATGCAATGCTATAGTTTTGCTTTTAGAAACAAGAAAACCCAAAGGCGCATTTTATTTCCCTGGTGCTGCAGATCAAAATTTAGTCACCGACAAAAGTGCAAATAGATCAAGTTGTCCACATATTCTGCAAAAACCTATACTCATGCTAATATATCTCGTTTGAAAGAGACTGAAAAATACTCCTTTGTGCTGCATGTGTGATTTTTTAAAACAAGCAAAAGTTAAACATTGTGAGATAAAGAAAAAAAAAATCTATTTGAAACATTGGTCCTTAATCAGTTGTGGCACTTGTGCAATTGCTGCTGATTTAGAGCCACCTTCATCAAAACTCAACCAAGTCAGGAGATCAGTAGCTCACCAGCGCTAACTGAGCTGTACAGCACAGAATAATGTAGAAGACTTTATACATTCAAGCAAAACAAATTTATCTCACATTAAAAAAATGCACATACTCCTCCAGTTTTAACATTTTCAAAACATGGGAGTGATGCAGATGGATGACACACGTCTGTTTTTATTCATATATGAACTGTAAGGCCTCAGTTCAATGAGTGTTCATGACACCATCTGACTGATTTGACAGTATACACTCTAAAACAGATTGCCATCGAGACTTCATTAGATTCATCTCACACTGTGTGACATGCAATCAACTATTTGTCATTGTGCAGTATGTAAACAGCACAGAGGGAAAGGATCTTTATTAAATGCCACTGATGTAAAAAGTCATAAGAAATGTGTACTTATTTAAATACATTAGGTATATAAAATATAAAAGGTGGTTAAATTGTGAATCTTTTTACAAGTAAATATTTCAAAGTGTAGAAAAATGAAACAGCACAGGTGAAAGATTTCTGCAGCTAATGCACATCAAACCAAAGTAAAGATTAAACTTTAAGTTACTGTGAAAGTAATAAAACAGGGTAAAATGCATTTAAAAAAAAAAAATCTGTGAAAATGTGCAAAAGTTTGAACTACCAAGCAGGAAAAAAAGTTTTCTTCAGCTGATGAATGGCTCTATCATATTTAGTTGAATTTGTTTACCATTTAAATAGCACAAAAATCTGTAACTACGTATCAGTGGACATCAAATAGAAACTTTGTTGTGATCATCTATGACTTTTTTTTTAAAGAGTGCAAACACTACGCTGTTCTGTCAGACCTGTTTGTGCTCCACGTCTGAGCTCTGGGTTACCAACCATCAAGGACCGAATTCCACTGAAATTTGACTTTGATGGCTGAATCAATGCGAGTCCCCCGCCACGCTGGCCTTGGTTTAATGAAACAACATCTCAGAGGCTGGATTATGTGCAGCCTGTGGCCTGACTGTTTGCACACTTTCTGTTCATTAGCCATCACTCTGTCTTTGACTTTGAGCCAGATAAATCAAACATCTCCGGTGCCCACTAACAACGCTAAAAATAGCAATGAACAGCGCCTGTCAGACGTGTATTTTGTTTAAAGGGTATACTTTGATTAAAATTAGCACTTGATTTCATTTTAATATTCAATGATTTTCTTGTATCTTTTGTATTTGTTATCAGAAAGTCACTGATGTCAAACTATTAGCTGTGTAAATAAAGTGAAGTGAGAATAAAACTCTGTAAAATATAACAGTAAATAAGGCAGCTTTAGCCAACATGGTTAATCTCCAGCTGTAGTCCCCGCCGGATGACAATAGGCAACCTAAAAAATACAATATGCCACAGTACATTAATTAAAAACAGAGAGAAAAAAATCCAAGAAGATAGAGCAGTGAGGATAAAAGAGCAGTTAAATACAGTTATAGATGGCACAGATACAGTGCAGGACATGCAAGCAAAGAATGGAAGAGTATCAATGCAGTTAATGTAAATATACACACATACAGTCACATGCAGGCAGACAGGAAGAGTGGATCATGACACATAACACACACACCGTATCCCGTGTAAATTATTGTGAGAGGGTGTAGTTATCAGCTAACCATGTTTTTCAGTGTGCTGTAAAGGTGGAGTGTGTCTGTATGTGTTTGACGCAGGTGGGGAATGAGTTCCAGTTTTGTTAAGCTCTGACAGAGAATGATAATTGACCAAATGCACTTTTCCTGAATGGGACTAATAAGTCACCACATGCAGTGCTTCGAGCGGTCTGACTGATATTATTACATTGGTTTGTGAATGAGTTCAGAGGGGGAGGGGCCATGCTGTGCAGGACTTTAAAGACCAGACAGATGTGCTTTAGTCCACAAAACACTGATGGAGTTTGACAGGAAAAAGGTGTCGTAGTAATCTCACAAACAATTATAGTGAATGGTGACCAAGTTTCAAACGTAAAAATAAACCAAACAAAAAAAACATAATAAAACCATAAAATGTCTTCCTACTGCTGGTCTGAAGTAATCCTGTCGCCTGGAATCTGAGCGTGCCAAGTTAAGCTGACTGTCTGCTTGCTCCCCTCAGCCAGCTTCACAGAGCGAAGTGTTCAATCCTGTTATCAACAAAACAAACAAGCCGATTTCACTAAATGTCAAACTTTTTTGCTCTTTGTCTTTATTATTTGCATTATATTTTATATTTTGTATTTGCAGTTCCTCTCATGCACCCCTATCCCAAAGGTATACAGACACCCAAACATCACAATGAACATGTTTGTTGTACCAAAACCACAGGATATTTTGTGTTGCTGCAAAGCTGTACTTACACTGTTGCTAAACAATAATGTTCACATGTGGGTGTGGAAGTCCCTCTTATACATACTAATACCTAATACCTGTAAGCTACCTATAGAGGATGGGTTGGGCATCAGTATGTCAAACAAAAAACAAAACAAATGCAAATACAAAAATGGCAGCAAATGGCAAATGGCTCAGTGGTTAGCACCGTTGCCTCACACCAAGAGGGTCATGGGTTTGATACCCGGCTGGGGTTGACCCTTTCTCTGTGGAGTTTGCATGTTCCTCCCATGTCTGTTCTCTGTCA
Organism: Naso vlamingii; assembly: GCA_029822935.1. NCBI lineage: Eukaryota > Metazoa > Chordata > Actinopteri > Acanthuriformes > Acanthuridae > Naso > Naso vlamingii. The sequence continues at coordinate 26,096,348 of JAPQLA010000024.1, read as the reverse complement.
CAGTCCAAACACATGCAGGTTTGGATGGACAGATACATGTCATCTTGACAGACATGGATTTTAGTGTAGTTGTATTTTTTTGCATGTGAGGAAAAAATGTATTTTAAACTCTGGTTGTGTGTCTGTATGTATGTTACTCCTCTGTCTGCCTCCATTTCTCATTCTCTGCTCATCCAGGCATTCTGTCTATTGTCTCTCTGCCCTGTCTCACCTCTTACCTCCTGATGGACCCCCAGTCACCCCATAGGCCCTTATACTGTGTGTGTGTGTGTGTGTGTGTGTGTGTTATCTGCTTCAGGAGCAGAGTTGTGTTTTGTGTGCAACACTGAATAATGAATGACCTAAAGGCTTTTTACCCCCCCCCACACACACTATTCTTCAACTCACTCGCACACATTTGAACCCCCTCTGTGTGTGTGTGTGTGTGTGTGTGTGTGTGTGTGTGTGTGTGTGTGTGTGTGTGTGTGTGTGTGGTGTGAGTGTTTACTGGGTGAAATCCTGTTAAAATGCAAATAATCTCTTGTGCAGTTTTTATGGTTTGAACTGATTGCTATCTGCCTCTGCCTGGAAATCGACTCTGGTTTAGATCCAATCCGAGCAATCATATTGTGAATTTCACACCTTCCTGCCTCACTACAACCCAATAGACATGGTGTGGTTCCTGTAGCAACAAGCCTGTCAGTCAAGGTCATCCGTTGCAGAGAGAGATAGGAAGCGGGGAACAACAGGGTGGAGAGTGAGAATGAGTGAGAGTGCGAGCAAAGGAAAAGTCTCCTCCTCTATCTGATGATCTGTATTTTGCAGTGTGATGGAGTGTGACGTGACTTGGGTGGCAGTTTCCCCTTTGTGTGAACTAACAGTACTGATGAACTGAAGAAACGGGTTATAAAGGTGTACTCAAAGTGACACACACACTGCTTCTGCAGTACTCTTATAATCCGTTGTATTTCAAATTATTAGCTTCCTATTTTTTTTCTGTTTGTTTTTTTGCTGTGGGGCTTTTGAACTATTACTTTCACACATTTATTCATGCATTCATCTGTCTTCACCTAGTGGTTGTTGGAAGAAATGCAATTGTCAGGAAAAAAACAAGATACTACAAGATGTGCCACATCAGTAAAACCTGTGTTCCCCTGTGAAACAGTCTGTTGTGCTGTGGTGTTGGACAGCTCCCAGATATTTCAGTTAATTTTTAAAGGAGTCAGACTTTCATGGTGTTACAAGCCATTAACTGTATGGAGGTATAACCTTCTTAATTCAAGTACATTTTTCATAGGAGTGGTGGTGAGTAAAGATGCAGGTGCAAGAAACACAAAACACTGACCTTACGTCAGATCTCTGCATTGAAATAGTGATATTAATTATTAAGATAACACCAATAAAAGCAGTATCAATGGGATAAGTTTCCATGTATGTCAGTAGAACCAGTGATGGAGTTTATTAGTGGCTGTGCAAGAGAGAGACGGAGATGTGACTGTTATGTCTTACAGAATAAGCCTACAGTGTAAGTCCTGTAAGCCAGTGTGCAGGAATAATGAATTTGTCTTGAAGTTGCTGGAAGGTCATGAGAAAGCTTCTGAAGAGGTGATCCAAGGTGGTTACTCCTCTCTCTCCCGCATATTTGAGAAAAACACATTACTGTTCATAAAGAACGTGGCGTTATTCCAAAATGAGTTTGAGAATGATGGGTAGGCTTTAATGAAGATAGCTGTAATTCTCCCGATGATCTGAGGTCTTTACAGCATCAGTCAGTGCTTTTGGCTGCACACACACCAGCAGGTCTCACATTTGTCCTGAGGTGCTGCAGCAGAGGGCAGATAGAAATGCAGCTCTTGCTCAGATTCACACTCGTTCACGTTGTGCATCACTGTAGCCTCAGCTGCTAGCTGCTGCAGACAGTTTGCTTCCTTAAACTCCTCTGGGCTGTACCATCTGAGCTGAGCGGGGGTCCTTGTGGGTTTCAGGATGTCCTCACAGACGGACTCTTTTTCTCCCATCTGCTGCATCGCACCCCCCACCCCCCCACCCCCACCCCGCACCTCCCTCCATCCAGTCCCTCATGAGCCACAAGCTCACAGTCTCTCAGGGCTATCTGCCAGAAACAACGCAGCCTCCTTATATCCTCTGCCGCCTCAGATTTCACTCCCCCCTCTGCTCATAGTACAATCTTATCATTTCCAGCTTGCGAAGGGAGCGGAAGCGAGAGATAGAGAGCATAAGAGAGAGAGAGGAAGGGAGGGAGGGAGGGAGGGAGATGTTTTGAGCTGGTTTGCAGGGAGAGAGATTGGCCTGAATGCGTTCTGTCTGCTCTTCAGAGGCATCCAGGTGAGCTGTTTCCTCCTGGAAGGTAAGGAGAAGACTCAGACTGGTTCTTATTTTGTCCTGCATCCATTGTCATCCCCCACCTCCTCCTTCCCTTGTTTCAGATGCATCGCTTCTTTTAATATGTGTGTGTGGCTGAGCATGAATAGTATTCCCCAGACATGGCACACTATCACGTAATACTGTACGAGGCGATGTGCAGATGTGCAGGCATGTCATCATATGTGCATTTATTAGTAGATGTGGATCGTAGATTCAGGCATACATGGTGTGTGTATGAGTGTGTGCGGAGTGGTTTATCATGGGGGTCTGGGGGTAATGATGAGCTCTCAGGCTAGCATGACAGCTTGAAAGTGGATAGCCCACCTGAGTGTTAGTGTGTCTCAGTGGTAAGGATGTGACGAGAGACTCTAGGGATAGGAAGTAGCGGAAAAAGGGAGAGGAGAAGAAGGGTGTGTGTGTGTGTTTGCATGTGTGTTTGTGTTAAGCTTTATCTGCAGTTTTTGCAACAAAGTCCCAACGTTGCCTGATGCCTGAAACATCGTCAGCACTGTCAGCCCCCCCCATCCTCAGCCTGCCCTCCCACACCTCCACCGATACCACCGCCAATCCCCCCCCTGTGCTAATTGTTAGCATTTCTGTTGTGGTGGTGAACTGGGTGCTGATTTTTCCAGCTCTAATGGAGGTGATGCCCTGCTGCAGCATTCCTCTGTGTTCAGTGTGTCGTCCTACTTTAGACAAATTTGCAAAATGCTCGTGTTTTCCGAGCCCAGAGGGATGGAATGTGGGCACTGTGTGGAGGACAAGGAAGACAGACAGGGACAGGCCATCTACCATCTGTGGCAGCGTCTCACGGAAGCACAGTGAGGCTTTCTGCAGGGCCATATGCAGCTCCTTGGAAAGACAGCAGGCCTCACTGTTAGGAAAAAGATAGAGAGGGAGAAGGAGGAAGAAGGGCTGAGACTGGAGGAGTGGAGTGTCAGGGTTTCGTGTTTGAGAGAGGATCAGAGTTGTCAGGATACGGGGCCAAAATCTGGAGTAGTGTCCTCTTAACTGAGAAGCAACAAAGACGGATTTTGGCAGAGCTTCAATTTCAAAGCTTTCTTCACTATAAGCAAGGAAGGCAAGCAAAGCCTGTCTCCCTCTGTGTTTGCAGCACTTATTGTGTTTTATTTAGTCTTACAGGTACACTGACTGCCCGCCCTCAATTTGTGCTTGTGTTATTGTGGCCTGGCAGCTCTCAGACAGAATTTGTGTGGGACAGATGTCATTTCATGTCATGAAGTCAGTTATAAAAAAGTGCTGTCTGACCATCTGAAGGCAAAAACTGTTTACACCTGCTCCAGATGGCAAGATCCTACGGTCACGATGATCTCCTCTGATCTCTCCATGATTTTCTCCAAGAACTGTGTCCCTTCAGCATGTGTCTGCAGGCTTTATGTGATCTACACAGGTGGTGATGATGAGGGTGCATACTGCTGGACTTTCTCTCCTGGAGAACATTCATGGTGTTGCAGTGTTGACAGAGTTGTTGCTTGAAAGAGCAGATCAAACTTTGCCCACTGTTACAGCTCCTTTCCTCTTAGTGAATTGTTGTTCACAGTCATGGTGTGACTGTTGGACAGTCTGTTTGGTAAAGTTACATCCCGCCATAGGAAAAGGGCTCTTTAACAGTCCAGTACACACTTTCATTGAAAACCACTAAGGCTGCTTTGCAAATCTCGCTAACACTTTCGATCAAACCTGTCTCTATAATGCATTAGACACTTATAATACAGTGTATGTGGTTATGGCTATGGTTATGGTTAACCCTAATCCTGCTTATAACTATGAATATACAGCACTATAGGTGTATTATAACATAAGTATGTTCATAATGCATTATAGATAAATGCTTCAAGTAAAGTGTTATAAAAATCTCTCTAAAAATTCTGCATCGTCCTCGCAGGAACACTTTTTAAATACATCTATGGCGGAGAAAAAATTGACGATTCATTTGAAAAATCTTGTTTCATTTCCGATGTTCTACAGCATTATTGTGACAACCTGTGCAGTCCTGAGAGCTTCAGCTCGTTGCTGATGTCACCTCTAGCTGAAAATGACAGAGGAGCATGTGCACTTAGACAGTCCATCAAAAAATATAATAAATGCTCGTTTTAAAAGACATGAAACTCACCCAATACCAAGTGGTCCTCTAATGTATCAACACTAAAACACGAAGCTAAACACAGATATACTGAATATATATACCAAAAAGCAGCTCTTTCAGCTGCTTCACAAAACAAACAAACAGCCGTTTCCACGTTATATCACCGTGTTTAGCTTCATGTTATAGTGTTGATACATGAGAGGACACCGCTAAACATTCGACGAGTTTCGGGTCTGTTTAAATAAGTGCTCATTGTTTTGTTTTGTTTTTTTGACAGACTGTCTGAGTGCACATGCTCCTCCATAGTGTTCAGTAGGCGGTGACGTCAGCAACGAGCTCCAGCTCTCAGGACTGTGCCAGTTGTCATTATAATGCTGCAGAACATTGTGTACTGTATGACTGCAAATATCATTAATACAAGGCTTAATTTTTTGTAGCCAAAAACAAACTTCTCCTTTAATTTAAATCCCTGATTTCCAACTTTTTTGATCTGTGACCCTGAAGTCACATACCAAGAACCTAATGAGCCCATTTTTTGCATCACAGAATCTTTTATGGCACGCAGCAACCATTCCAGCGAGTCTGCAAGCCATCTTAGATTTCACAGAAGTCCATGCTCTGCATGTCTCACTCTCTGATATGTTTGGGAACTAATGGGTGGACTTTTCAGTATGTTAAACATGAACACTGTGGCTGCAACTTTTTGTGCAGATCTTCATTCAGAAGGTAAGCAAACCTGTGTGTCACTACAATATTAGGCCATGGAACAGACATTAGTCTACTTGTTCAAAACACTGACTATGTCTGCGTGAGCTGCAACGATCCGACTTATGACCCTCAGTCACAGAACAAATGCAGAATGCCTCTAAGCTATGGACAGTCAGGGGCTTAGATGTAACTTTACAGCTTTGCCTTCTTGCAGTTTGCATGGATCTGTGTAATTCCGACCTATTTTGCAGCATTACAAAAAAAATCCACATGGACATTTAAAAAAAAGCTAGAAACTTTTCAAGCGCCTGTCATGTAGCCTTTCAACTTACAAAAAAATGTATCAAAATGTTGCGGCCTATCTGTTTGTAGTGGCTCCTTGGCTCAGATGATTGTTTTCTCTTTTTTTAAGTGAAATATTTCATTTGTAACTGAAATACTAATTACTTTACAGCATACAAAATGTAAACAACAACAACAAAAACGCCTAAAGCAGCAAATAACATCTCGCACCTGAAAAGAAAAAAACCATTATACCTAATGGCTAGTCCACTGACTACTGTTTTGTATGGCCAATAAAAACACCAGATTTTCCATGCCATCTCTGTTCATTCTCCTCTTGGCCTGTCAAAAATAGACTCACCATGTATTCTTTGCGGAGCGCAGTGGAGAGCTGCTTCTGAAATCCAGTGAAATTCACAAGTATTGTCTTGAACGACGCGTCCCTGCTGTAGCACGACACAGCTGGTACGCTGAAATTTACGGGATACAATGCCACGACGTGAAAAGATGTAAGGACATGCTTTGCGTGGAGTATCCCTTTACATATTTTAATATGTTTTACAGTGATATGATGCCGTTTCCATAAAAACAGAAACAGTAGTACCATAAATTTCAGATTATGTCGTCTAGCTCTTACCCATAGCCATTTTAGTGTTAGACAGTCAAGCTCACTCATTCTCAGTGTACGTGTTCCAGACTAAAATCACCCTGAGCTCTAGCAGAATGGCTGGTTTTGTACAGCTGTATACAAGCAGTAAATGGTTGAAGCAAAGGTTGTCACTGACACCCATTGGTTTTGTCTTGTTCATGATGTTGGGTAGCCTCCAAGGCGTGTTTTTGCTTGTCTCATGTGGAGGTTTCTACCCACCGGAATATTTCTGCGTTAAATAACTCCAGGAGAGTTCAGGACAGAGTGTCACTCTGGTGTAAGACCTGCAGGCCTCTGACAGCACAATGCATGTATTCAGATTCATTTCCCCAGAGTGGAGTCAGTGGTACACAGTGTGATTCATATTAAGTGCCTACAAAATGAAGGTGTTTGTGTAAGTGGCACTTGAGTTAATGAGTCAGCGGTGAATACCCAATTAGACCTGATTTCCACATCCAGTTAACGCCGTATTGTTATGCTGATTTCTCGTGGACACTGAAAAATCTCAAATAGAGCTCTGTTCAGCATTACATTACAGTGGTCACTGAAATGGATTTAAACATGTTTAGCCATTATGGCGCTGTTGGTGGATTGCTTTAAAATGACATATAAACATTCATGTTTTAAAGAGGAGGTATCTGAACTTAAACATTGTCTGACCTTTTATTTAGCATCATCATCATGTGTTTAGCATTTGTATTATTATATTATTATTAATGTTTAATTTTTATTTGAATTTTGAAAGACAATACTCTTGGATGGATTGGCATGAAATTCGACTCAGTTTCATTTAGGCTCCTTTCAGGATGAAATATAGTATTTGGGGTGATCATCTGACGTTTCCTCCATCAAACTTCATGTTTCCATTACTGCTGTCGCTAATTTATCTCAGAGAGTCTTCAGTCAGGCGTCGACTCTGTGTTGTTTGTCTTTAAGTTTTCCTGTTTAGCATGGGATGAACTGAAATCAGTTTAAATACATTAAAACGGAACAATATTATTTTTTTTATACATTAACATAGGTTTACTCGTCATGAGGAAATACTATTCAGTCTGCAAAAACAATTTCCAAATGTTTGATGTAAAAATACTAGGAAAAAAAGAAGAAGAAGAGGAAGAAGAAAAAAAAAACACCTCCATGAATATTATCACCAGCGTTTCCTATAGTTTAAATCTGTCTCCTGACTAATGAAACTGCAACAGGAAATCACTAGACTTCCTTTGATCATACAAAATCTTGCATAAACTTGCACAGTTGCATATGTTGCTAAAAATCAGCCAACCAGTATCAATAAATGAAGGTCTAACGCTGATAAATGTCATAAACAATGCAAAATTAAATCCTATTTGTGTTGATGTGTCTGTGTTTTTTCCTGTGGTTTAATTGGATAATCGATTTCACAAATAGCAGTAATGCTTGAATCGCATCCTATTGTACCAGTGGATAAGTTTTAAATGACATCTTTGACAGAAGAACAGCATCAAAGCAGGAAGTTGTGCAGTTTTGATTTACGGCGCTGTGCTCCTGGTTCAGGTTTCAGAGCCCTCTCTGACAGTATTTTTTAAGATGGATGAGGGGAGAAGCTGTTCGGGCTGGAGGACAGGAGTTGGTGGAGTAGAGGCTGAGGTAAGGAGCTGGCCGTGTCACAGCCATTCTCCTGAGTGACTGTGCGCTCTCAGGAAGCAATAACTGCTTGGACGTCAGCCAGTTTAGTCATTTATATGTTGACGCTTCCTATTCTGCAGAATCCCAATCAAAGGCCATTGCAGCTTGTACTAATCAGGGGTCAGAAGGCCTGGATGAGCCACTAACTGGCCAGAATGTTCTCCCCTCCAAGAAGTCTGTTGGACCTCCGACACCTCCTTCACTCTGAAAGAAAAGGCTGATGGGCAGCTGGAGTCAGAGATTCAGATACATCATTTATAAGGCATTTTAAGCCACTGAACAAGGCTGGAAATGTTGATATTTGATCAATAAGTGAGAGAAGGAAACCTTCAAAGATCCATATTAAAAGTTTTCTCATGCAATTTAATAAAGACATGGGGATAGAGTGCATTTTAAAATTAGATACATGTAAATACAGTAACCCAACACCAAGGACAGTAAGGAAGACCACCACCAGGCAGTTTTCATTTTATCTACTGCTTACCCCCCAAAAAACAAAACAAAACAGAGACACACTTGTGGTTGGCAGTGGAAACATTGGCAACCACTACGGCTGAAACTAATGCAAGTGTCTTGGGCTGTCGTTTCTCTGATGGCCATTAAATCCTGATGCTCAGAATACTTTAATGTAATAAGATTGATAAAACTTTATCTTTAAAGCAACACTATGTAACTCTGACCATGACCTGTTGCTTTAAAAAATGAAACTTAATCATGCACATTAATATGTCGCACAAAACAGCAATTTTAGTAAAACCGGGTCATATTTTACAGAGGAAATGTCCTCTGGTTTTCCCCCTGATGTCCTCCGACTGCTCTGTCTGTCTGCAGCCTTTCATTTTATCAGGGCTGTCCCCAGCAACGACCTGCTGCAGGCAGCCTACATGTTGCTTTCAGGAACCTCCGTGAATCACAGAGTTGAAGTAGGGCAGTTGTAGGAAAAACCAGAGGACATCTTCTCCATAAAATATGAGCTGGTGTCACTAAAATTGCTGTTTTGTGCAACATATGAATGTGCATCATTAAGTTTGTTTTTCAAAGCCATTCTCAGTCAAAGTTAAATAATGTTGCTTTAGAGTTCTCCAAATTTACAAAGTCAATACCATATTTCAGTCAGAAAATGAGAGCTCATGTCACCTCCTCTGATGAGTGTGTTTAGTGGACATTTTGGAAATAACTGTTACGTGAAGATGAGAATTGAAGACAACTGTATCTGGGTTTTGGAGTGTTTACCTGATTGATTAGCCAGGCCAGCGCCCACTGGTGGTCTGCTTAATTATCTTAAGCTACCACACAGTCAGGGAACTCTCAACACAGTTTGGTTTTCTCCGGCCTAAAATCGTGCGGGCCAATCAGCGAACAGAGGGAGGGCTCAACGCTATGACGTCGAACTC
>JAPQLA010000024.1:26073181-26087079 GCA_029822935.1 Naso vlamingii | reverse complement strand
AACGATGTTTTAGCGTTACTTCCGACGGAAGCGCATAACATACGTAATGACCAAGCAGTAGCGATTGGTCGAAGTTGGAAATATCCCGCCCTCCACGATGCAAACGTTTCTCAATGGAGAGTGGCCAGACGCTTCTCACAAAGTGAAATGATGTGGAAGTGGATGGTTAACCAGGCTATGATTGATAGCTGTTACAGCCAAATTTGGATTTTCTGGATCCAGTGATTGACCAATGGTGGTTTGCAATAAGCCTAAAGTTTTTTTTGTTTTTTGACAGTCTGTTGTGTTAATGTCAAGCGTGTCAGTCTCCACAACACATGATGTAACAGTAAGTTTACATGCACAGTTAAGTCAGGCTACGGTAAAAGCTCAGTTCAGCTAACTGGACTGCTGTCCTTGTCCCAGTATTAAGAATCGAAGGATAATAGATTTTTTGATGGATTAATGCAGCTTTCTCATACTCGCTACTGTAGGTGACGATATGCCCAGTTCAGCTGGTTGCTATTGGACCTCCTTCTGGCTGACCTAGTAACAAAACACACAGGCTATAAAACAAGTTAGCAAACAGCTGATTCTTTGTCGACTGTTGGAAACATGGACAACTTTATAGAACAGTATACTTTACTTTTGCTATAAAGTCGATGCATGCTTCCTTTCGTGCTTGTGGTATTTTTATTTCCTTCCGAGCTTTATTCTTCAAATTTATGCTGTTTGAGTTCAAGGTCAAAGGCCGTCGTGGGGACTATCGATCATGTGATAAGTCTAACACAATAAATCTACTTTTTCAAACATCATGTAAATGTACTTACTGTTCAGAATTACAGTAAAAGTTGTCCATTTAAAGAGGACCTGTCTTGTTGAATGCAGTTCATCCTTGAGAGTTTCTGTCTAGCTACTGAGTTTTCTCAATTAAAGCAGATCAGTGTACTTCACTTTCTACACTTTTTTCAGTAAGGTTAGGTTGAAAATATCATACAGATGAGACGTGTTCTGTTTTCTGCAGTGAAAATGCAGGCACCCAGATCTGTATTGAAGCGCCTCTATCTGGGGCATCAGTTGCCCGTTTGGATATTTCTGGCACTATGTATGTTAATTAAGACTCTCATCTACAATATCTTAAGGGCCACAGCAGCAAAGTGCCAAAAAATGCATTTATATATTTTATTTGGCTGGCGCACTTACTAGAGTGAGTTGCAGTGAGAAGTCACGTTGGTTTGACAGGAGGCCAACAGAACTCAAGGATATGGGAAGGTTGGTCAGTGCCAAAAGGATATTAGAAATTTACATCATAAAATAACTCGTCTCTTAGAATATATTAAAACTTAAATAATTCATATACATATGTGTTTGTGTGGAGACCATTTTGCCATCATGATTAATCATAGTTACTGTCTTCCCTGACCCCCAACGCAGAGGTATGGGAATTTGTACATATAGTGCTAGCCAACTGTGTCCAAAGGAAAAAGTGCTCATATCTGATCAGATTGACCATGGCTGAAGATGGGGTAAAAACACTGTTATCCTTGTTCAAATAGGCTCAGAATAGTGCACACTGTCAGGAAGTCTCCACACAAAGAAATTCATGTTACACATGAAAAGTAAAGAACAAGCAGATGTTTGAAGAATGGGAAAAAAGAGCTAGAGATAATTCTGCCCTGACATTTTTGTCCACCTCTGGCTGTGCTTTCAAGGCCAGGGCTGAATTAGCCATCATGCTGGCTGGTTAGGCTACACAGTTCTCCCTTTGCTTGGAAACAAACCGGTCTGAAGTTCCCTCAGCTCCATACAGCAGTTTAGCATCCTTTAGCCAGTTCTTTGGTTTTACTGCCTGCAGATTCACTGCTTTATCTGCTGCTCTCATCACTTCCGCCAAGCAGCAGGAAGTTGCTGTCAGTGAAAAAAACCTGATAAAAGTTAGACTACCTACTAAGCACCAAACAGCAGGCAGATAAACATAAAGTTAGACCTGCTCATGAACACGGGGTGCATTTAGCTATAGAGATATTTCTTTCAGGAGATGTTGGAGACCAAAACTGCTAAAGCTATAAGAAGAGTGAGTGTTGGACTTGCATTTGTTGCATAGCATGAAACAGGGCACCAAGTGAATGCTAGTCAGTATGTTTACATGACTTTCTAGAAAATTGATTTATTGTTTTAGATTTTACAATTCATGTAAACCTGTTAGTCTGACTGAAATCATCCTAAATCGACTTTCGTCAAGTCAAGCAAACACACCCATAATGCAGTTGGCAGTCAAATTACTCCTGCATGATTACACCTCAGCCAGACTCGGACTGGCCAAAACAATCTGCACATGATCTGTAGTCCCTGCGATGTCTTTGACCTGAAACCCAACAGCATAAATTTGTTGAAGAAAGCTTGTATGAAAACAAAATCCTGTAAGCACGAGAGGAAGTGTGCATTAAATTTGTACCAAAAATAAAGCGTAAGTATGAAGTGGACAGCGCTGTAAAGTTGTCCATGTCTCCGCTGTTCGACATGGACTCTGCTGGCTGCCAACTAACTTGTTTGTAGCTTGTTTTGCTAACCAGAAGAAGGTCCAGTAGCAACCAGCTGAACGGGGCATATCGCCGTCTACTGTAGCGGAGTCGGACAATAACTCGATTCTCCCTCAGTGTTTGTATGCTAGGACAAGGACAGCAGTCCAGTGAAATGGCCTAATTGAGCTTTAATCGTAGGTCGATTTAACTGTTAATGTAAGCATACTGAGTGTCTGCTCTGTTTGTATGAAGGCAAAGGCTCGCCAGTGTATGAGCCATATCAGCCTTATGATATATAAAATGTCCTGTTATGCTGAAAAACCCATTAGTTCTTCCCAACAAACCCTTCCCTTAATTTCAACTTGCTATGGGATGGAATGACTGGCTGCCTGTGTTTGTCATGTGAGCATCACTTTGCGCATATAAGTGATCAAAGATAGAGCAGATATAACTTTAACTGAAATGTCACAGTGCCAACATGTCAGCTCACCCTTCAATGAGATCATCTTCTGTTAAACTGTGAGTCATTATTCTGTCAATCCATCATTTCTTTCCATTCATCCATCCCCAGTTTTAATCTTTGTCAGCAGGCAGTGACCGAGGCACCACACAAAAAGCTGCTGTGTTTGAGGAGGCACCAGCTATATTTAGTATGCACGCACACACAAATAACTGCCATTCAAGAATACTGTAACAAAGGCTTGTGCGCACCAGACAGTGTGGATGGGAGGAGGATGAGGTGTTTTTTTCCAGTCTCTCCTCGGGTGTATCGTCTCACTATCATCTTGAGCCGAGAATGATGAGCCCAGGCAAGCCGATAGCTCTGCTTTGTCTTTGTGAAATGGAAATGCATTCACACAGTGGGTAAGCCCTGAATGTGGCCAAGTTAACACTGACGATAGCCGTGAGTAAGCAGAGCGCATAAGTAGGCTTTATGGCTGATTGGTCTTTTATGGCCTGTGTGGCTCTGTGGCTCTTGTCATACTTCAAGCTAATGTCATCAGTAACTACTCCTCTGGAGATAGTTGCATTAGCCGAGCCTGCCCACTGTGTTACTGCCTACCTTTCCCATTACTGTATGACAACTCTAAGATAAGATAAATCTCAAATGATCCCTGTGGGGCAATGGGGTCGCTGCAGCAGTGCAGAATAAATTATAGATAGGGAAACAATGCAGTTTATCTTAGTTTATTTATGTGTGTTGGCACATGCTGCTGGGCTTTTCTGTCTTTGTGGGGCGTTCCCATCCTGGACAGCAGAGGCTGTAGGGAATCCACATGCTGCCATACACCCCCCCATCATCCCTGTACTTCATTTGAATGCTTACACTTTCTGTATACTTTATATTTATAAACATGATCACGTTCACTTAAAATGCTTTTCTATTTTTTAAACATTGTGTATGATTGCTGAGAATAGTAAGAGTGATCTAAAACAGTAAAGTTGCAGACATAAAGCCGAAGCAGTAAGCTAATGGACGCTAATATGCTCTGTACGTCCAACTGGAATTGCTTATGGTTTTGGGTTTAGTAACTCCACATGACAAGTACGACATCTATCAGTATCCATGGTGACAGATGTTTCCTGGTTATGCAGGAGAAATAATACAGAGTGCCCCAAAGGCATGGCTGGTTTTAGAAAGAGACATCTTACACCTCCAGGCATCACACAGATCATACTTGAGGCTGCCCTCTGTATGTCTGCGTGTTTCTGTGTCTGTCTGCACAGTTCCACTGGATCTGCTGCAGCACTGAGGGTCTCTGAGCTGAGATTCATCTGATCTCTGATTGAGCATGTAATATATTAATTTGCAGGCTCTGCAGTAATGCAGAGAAAATGTTGGTATGTAAATATTTGTAATATGTGTCAATGTGAATAAGTGTGACAGCGAGATGTTTGAGTAGACTTGTGGGAGCCGAGTCCGTCATGACGCCTCTGTTAGTGAAAGGTGCTGGAACATCAGGCCCTCTGCTGCTTTAATGAAATGTTGATTTGTTGTAGAGAAATCTTACTCACGGTGCACGCAATATTTTAGATCATGCTGCTTCCACCTTTGTAACAACGGCTTCAGCTTGTTAATGTGTTTTCACAAGACACTGACCGAATGCACAAAGCCAACTTAAAGCATAAAGAAATGGTTTTAGTTTGGTGTAACAGAACTAACATCTACACAGTCCGCACCTTTTAGACTAATTAAACAGACCTGAGCACAATCTTTCCATCTAACTTTGAACTCACTAATGGCAGCAAATCCCTGCTGTTTGCTTCACCATCTGGTAAAAAAACCTAAAACCAGAGGAATGGATGCTCTATATTAATGGCCATGGTTTTGAAATGGCATTATATCCAATCATATGGATTTAATGTTCAGATGCTCGTATGCAATTTACTGGTGTCCAGATGGTGTTTTTGTAAAACATGGCCTGCACTGTAATGTTTTTGAGGGAATAAAGTGCCAAATAAAAATAAAGTGAAAAATTCTAAATAACTGGTTTTATGTTACTTTTTCAAAATGGATTGCCACAAGTAACACTGATGCCTGATTGTAGGTTGCCTGACATGACATAGAATGAGTAAAGGCATATCTGAAATGCTAAATACTTGATCCTGGTGCCTGAAAGCTGCAGGGTGAACTTGTCAGTGATGGCTTGTGTCTGCAGGTTGCAGCAGTCTCTAAAATCTCCATTAGGTCCAAACTGCTTATTTTCATCTCAGTTGTTTTGGAAGTCCCCATCCTGTTCTTATGAGTCTACTGGAACCACTGACGGCCAACAGCTGTTTTAAACAAACAGGTCCATCCATCCATTTTAAGCTACCTGTCCTGGTCAGGGTCATGGTAGCTGAAAACAAACAGAGTAGCACATCAGAGAAGAGATTCACTGTATTTTCTTGGATTGGAAGATAGATCCAAATCCTTCTGAATCTCATACAGAATCTTTATACAGTAAATTGAGGTTTGATGGGGAATAAACTGAGCTGCAGCTGGGGACATAAAGGCAACACCTTGGAAATTATGTGAGCTCTGATTTAATGTAAAGCAAATATCAGCTGAACAAATTGCCAATTTTTCTGCTTGCATGACACACTTATACTCCGTTTTCACTGAGTGGTATGGTTCACTTTGGTTTGGTACAGTATTGGACGCATTTTTTTTGCGTTTTCACTGTCAGAAGGGTACCAAATAACTGTACTGAACCATACATATTTTGGTCACCCCTCCGTGGTACCAAACTCCCCAAAGAGGCCCAAGAAGGTGGAGCCACACACTGCAAGCAGGCTGTTTTTAAGTGTTGTCGTAGAACTGTTATTATATCATTTCAGTAAGTTTTTTTTTTTTTTTAGGTAAGAATGTTACCAATTAGATTCTAAATATGTAGTCAGTTTATCCAAATATCACTTGTTTAAAAATCTGTCATGAAGTTTTTCAGACTTGCAAGAAGCCACAGCTCACGGTGAGACCTGCCGGTCTGCTCGCCACAGCAGCCGCTCTTTAAGCTGTCACTCCGGGGAGAAAGTTCACTGATGAACCCATGATCTGTGCGGAGCTCAAACACCAACTGTAATGTTTTGTGTTTTAATACATGAAATAAAAACGAATGGATGCTTTGCTGTCTTTTCACGTTGATTCTTTGCCATAAGTTTAACGTTACTGGTTGAAAAAAAAAAGATCATTTCATTCACTGAGCCGCTCTGATGGATCTTTTCAGGTAGAACATCTACTCACACGCTGTTCCATGCACGAGTTACATCATGAATCAGTCAGTTTACCGTCAATACTAACATGACAACATGACAAGGTTTGAAGAGGATTTGTCACACATACATTAATTCATTTGCGTTTGCCTTTATTCCATAATGACATATGCTTTAATAACGATTTTAACTTCAAAAACTTTATAAAATGTGCATGAATTTCTACTGGTTTATTCGGGGGAAATAGGCCAACGTTTCACCTGGAGAAAAAACTGGCAGAGCACCTTTACAGTGCACAGCACAACATGGCAGCACAGCACTGCCCATCAGGTCAGGGTACTGTTGGCAGTAGAAACACAAGCCAGATGTAGTGGTACCATTCTGAAGCATACCGTGCCACGGTGGAAACAAGGCTTTAATGCTGCCTGAAGGCTGAATGGTTGACGTACCATTACTTCAAATAACACAAGTTGTTGCAGGATGGATGGTGGATGTAAAAGCAGGGATTTATTCTCTTTCTCATGAGTAACGTTATGAAAATATTACATTGTTTCGTCGGTTAAGTGTATTCACACTTGGGGACATATTATTTAAAGCCAGCAGGCATGTTCAGCTGGTCCTTTTAACAACTGTGTCCCCGAGTTAGCATGTGGGTTTCTTGTCGTTAAAAATTCCTGTAGCGTCAGAAGATGGTTAAAGAGACAACTGAGGAGACGATGTGATTTAAAGATACAGTTGCAGATTCACTGGCTACTGAGCTGAAGGAGTCTGGAAAATTGTCGATTTAGAATTGGATCCAAAATGGAACCTGAAAGCCGAATCGATTCATCTAGTAAATACAACCTTATCCTGCTATCTTCCAAGGTATCTTCCAGCTCCTCTTGGAAGATCTCCATCCGTTCCCTGGCCAGCCATCATAGGACTAACACAGCACAAAGGATCACTACTCCTCTGTCGGATTATTCGGATGTTATGCTAATGATACACTTAGGATTCACCCTACACCAAAAAAGGAAAAGTCCAGAGATCACTGGATGTCTGTACAATCTCTGTGCCAATCCATGTGGTAGAAGCTGAGATATGCTTGAATTTAAGGTCAGATGGTGTGATGGTTGTAACGACAGTGAGTATGCTGGGGCGATGCCATCGGAGCGCGTTGAAAGAGCAGCGGCTGTAACAAAGCACAGGTGTGTTTTATAACACTAGAGAAGAGACACACTGAAGCTAACTGGGGTATCACATTCCAAACACAATACTCACACAGGAGCTGCTAATGAATAAGAAACTGTCATTCACAAACAAAACCCCTCGATGAGAAGGCTCTGTTCCTGCCAGGAGCAGCAGCCAGGGTGTGTGTGGTTTACTGGGGTGGAGGTGTAGCTCAACAGTTTACCTGTGAGCAGGACTATGAAGGATACTTTTGCACTCTCTAGGAAATGTAACACACACTTGAAGCACTATACCCACACACAACATCATGGTTATTTAGATCATTCACAGCTGACGTGTGACTATCATGTGATGTCCAGTGGTGGACAAAGTATAAAGATCCTTTACACAAGTGAAAGGAGCAATACCACAAATTACACTTAAAAAGAGTTCTGCCTTTACAATTAACTCGGAAGTAAGATACACAAGTATTGTTAGTGATATGTACTCAGGTAATCAAAGGCTAGTGAGTGCTCATTAAGCGTGTTACTCAGAAAGTAAAACTTAATTCCTAGTTTTGGAGAACATTTGCGACCTGTTTTTAATATTCCGTCATGTCCGTGTGATTCTGATGAACTGAGTTGAACACATCCTTCTCAGACACCCTCAGCACTGATGCCTTGTAGTGTGATCGTAAACACAGTAATTTCTTTTTTTTTTCTTTTAGTTTACATGCTGCTCCAGATGACAACTGCTGTCACTGAGAACTGAAGTTTATGTCAGCTTTGGCTGCCTCATTAGCAAACTCCTCATTTCTGTTTGTTTGTCCTGCGTCTCTCTCTTGTGTATTTCCTGTCCCATTTCACATGCTCATTTGTTCAGACATCTTCTTCTGTTACTTCTTCTGCTGGAATGTGAGGAAATATTTCGATGTACAGTCGAGATTTAAAGAGAACAGTTAATCAAAAGTCAGTGGACACTGGGCGTCGGTGTAGAGAAACTGTTCGTTTATTTGCATTTTTAGCATGGTGCGGCAATTAAACAGTTGCATTACATTTACAGACATGTAGCGAGAGGCAAAAAGAAACATAGATGTACAACTTAATCCTTGACTGCAAGATACATATATATATATATATATATATATATTTTTTTTTTACCAGATTGACATATAGATTTGTTTGACAACAAGTATTCAAAGAAGGAAACACTCCTGCGTTCCCTGCATGAAAACAGCTGTGATGTTCCTGCACAGTGTCTCCAGACAAGCTTGCTGGATGTTCAGATCGGATCACGAGTTATTTGCAAACAGCCACTTAGAGCCAATTCACGACTCTGCTATTTCACTTACCAACCACTAGGTTTGCCTACTGACATTGGTTAACCCTTGTCTGGTTGTATTTTAGACCTTTTTTGTATTGACTTTTTTTTTCTTTTATAAAAATTTATCACTGTTGGATGAAATAAATGTGTATGAGTATCTCCTGCAATTTAAAACTATCGGACTACTCTGTGGGAGTCTTTGATGACCACGAAAACGCAGCAGTCGTGAATGCCCTTTACAGAAGAACAATTGGACCTTTACTACATTTTCAGGCCTTACGAACTTTGTCTCACAAGCCTGAAAAGAGGCAAGATGGATTGATTAATTTAGCTTGTACATTAGGTTATCTTGTAGGCTTAAGTTTAGACATTGTCTTGAATAAATTTGCTGTGTGTAGATCTAAGTTATGGTGTATGGGGTTTTTTTTGTTTTTTTTTCCCGAGTTGCAGAAAGACTGATGCTATCTATTTTAAAGTTTAGATAGTCAATAACTGTAAAGATATTGATATAATGATACTTTGAATGTCAATGGCTATATTTGTATATTTTTGAACAACGTAATGTATATTGCTGAAATCCTCATTTAGAAAATGTGAGCTAATTTTTTTTACGTTTTTTCACAGAAAACTAGCCAAGTTTAGGTGAAATGTATCTGTATGCTATACAAAAAGGAAAAACAAAATCATCACCACTATGTGCAATATTTTCCGACAAGTATCCACCAAGAGAAGGAAGCCTGTGTTGTGGGAAATGCTCTGCTGTGTCCAGTGAAACCCAGCTCACGTTAAAGAACGAACCAGAGAGCTGCAAGATGACTCCTCCTTGTGTATTAGAGTAATTAGAAGTTCCTCCTGCAGGGAGCCCAGGCCTAAATATTTAATCTGAAGGGAGCCGTGGCAAAACATGTCATGCCGTCTGCGTCTTTTGTGTCCAGTAGACACAGTGCATGGTGGAGGAGCAGCTGGTAAGGTGCTCTGTGTTGGGAAACGGATGGGAAGTGTGGAGGGCCGAGTGTGTGCCTGATGGGCTTGTAGGAGACAATCTGTAGCACGTCTGCACAGTTGTATGGATTTGTAGATGTGTGTCAGCGATAAGGTAAAATTGTGTGAATGCGGTATGGAAGCAGCAGCTGGCGGTGTGTGTGTGTGTGTGTGTGTGTGTGTGTGTGTGTGTGTGTGTGTGTGTGTGAGTGTGTGTGTGTGCGCAGCAGAGCCGACAGAGGCTGGAGCTGTTTTGATCAGAGAAAAGAGAGATGAAGATAAAAAAGCTCTCATCCTAGCAGAGAGGTAGCAGCAAGGCTCTACAGGGAGGGAACAGACCCAGGCTGACAGAGAGATGAAAAACAGGCAGGATCTGGAAGGCGGGGGCACAGTCAGTTTTTGGCTGAACAGTGGTAATCGCAGATGGATTTTTTTTCTTTAATGCTTACTTTCATCTTCTCCTTCTTTCTTCTCTCCTTCTCCTTTCCTTTTTGACAGATATGTGTCACAAAGATGTCCACACGCAGCTGCCAGGGAACAGACTCGGTCATCAAGCCCCTGGACACCATCCCTGAGGACAAGAAGGTGAGAGTGCAGCGCACGCAGAGTGGCTTCGACCCGTTTGAGAAACCTGCCAGCCAGGTGAAGAGGGTCCACTCTGAGAACAATGCATGCATCAATGCCAAGAGCTCGTCCGCCGGCAAGGAGTCGCCCAAACTGCGTCGGCATTCCAGCCCGAGTTCTGTGAGTACACGTTTCATACACTGCTGACACCAGTGTGTTATTGTTAACAACACACATGTAAATCTCTCATCCTTTTCTTTACGTTTGCGACACACACAGTTTTTTACACTTTGCAGTCACCATCTAAAATCCTTCACTTGAAGATGAAGTTATGTGTCACAATGACAAAAAAAGCATCCTGTTTACAGTAACTGGTAATACTTATCAGTAGTATCATGACGAAAATAGCTAGACAAAAAAAAAAAAAAAAAAAAAAGCTAAAATGAGTCTTTCTTGCCTCTGATTGGCCAGTGCTTACATCACAGGGGGCTCGCTGCACAATAAGATCTATTTCAGCTTGTGCCACTTGCCCAGTCATCAATTCAAAAAGCTGTCTAATCCTTATCGAGCTGAAGAAGACTTGAATTATGAAGGTACAAAAGTTGATTTATATGTAACTTTTGATTTAAAAACAAAAAACAAAACAAGTTCTTCCTCTTTATTTGTGTACTCATTCTTCGAAATGAAAACACACTGAAGTGCTGGTTGTCAGATATGATCAGTAAACACTAGTCTTATAGGTCAACGGTTCTGAAACTGGGGGGCAGAGGCCGCTGGAGGTGGAGAGGGCAGGGGAGACAGATAAAACATGGAGTCAAAACTACGTTGGATGAATATGATTGTTCTGTGATGCTAGTCTGCTGACCTTCATTTCTCTGAAATTCTCCTTGGCTTCTTGTTTGAGTTGCGTCCCCTGTGGTTGTTAATGATAAAAGTTGTGGGTTGGTGAACTTCTTTTGGTTTCTGAAGGGGAGCACCACAGAAGATGTTTGGCAACCACGTTTACTGACACCCATTGGTGAAAGCAACCCGATCACAACAAAACTTCTGGAAGATGCACAAAGTCCTGATGCCTGGCTGGTGTTCATCAAGAAATAGTCACAGTACGCAACTCAGCAAAAAGCAAAGAAAAAATAATAAAGCAGGACAAAGACGACAGGAGAAGCCACCGTGATGCAGTCACCTCTGTGTGAGCTGATAAACAGCGAGTGAGAAAGCAGTCGTTTCACACAGTTGTGCCAGCATTGCCATGGAAACACAGCTTGTAGCCGAAATAGGATGAGGGGATGGAGATGTAATTCTTTCTTGTGTTTTCCTCATCATTAACTCAGTGTTTATATTTGTGGGCATTTTTAAATTGACATTAGACTAGTGGGGCATGAAAAACTGGCCTAACTCCAGAATATTCAGTCAGGTGTTTGTCCAGCCAGACACAGATGGAGACCAGAGTAGTATGCAATACTATACAGGATTAACGAATGACCAGAAGCAAGCAGCAATAGGACTGAAAATCAATAAATGTGAACTGAATACTTTATGAATATTAAAGAACACTTCAGAGTCCTGCACGGATCCATCTTTTAAAACCTGCACCTGCAATTACCTTTAAAGCTCTGTACCAGAACCAACCCATTACCCATCATTATGTTTAAGGCAAAGCTGCACCCGCCCGTACCCGTCAAAGGTCGAGTCAGTAGCATTCGCCGTTTGTAAACACAACATTCAAATTGGGACCCCTCTCCCTGCTCAACACACGAGAAGTATCGTTACTTAGCATATACTACAAGTACTGTTATACTGCTTACTTAACATTACACAGCAAGTTATGTAGGAATATTACATTTGCTTAATGAAGAAGTCGACAATTTAGCAAGCTAACAAGCTAACCGCTGGTGTTTAGCACCTACTTGTCCATCACAAAGCAGCCCAACTCCGCGTTGCTCCTCCCAGCTTCTCCGTCAGTGCTCCAAAGTGGCTGAAAACCAAACCAAGACTCACTCTCCTTCTGGAGCAAGTTTTATCCGTTTGTTGTTTAGCCTCATAAAGCTAAATTTCCTTTCCGTCACGCTACATCAGTGTAACTTTCTCTGGTGTGGACAGTATCCAGTTGCTGTGCTCCGCAGTGCTCTCAACCTCATGTGCACTGTCACCGGCTGGGGGAAATACACCCCCACCCCACCCAGAAACATCCCGAAAAGAACAAAAACTCAATATACAGGCAGAGGACGCTGTGTCTTCATACACAGTCACCACCACACGTACACAGAGGCCCAGAGGTGATGACTGAGCTGCATTGCTTAAGTATATGTCCATTTATTTTTTAGTAAAATCCCATTGATTCCACCTTTAAATAAAAGACCCCCCCCCCCACACACACACACACACACACACACACACACACACACACACAGGCCACAGTCACTCACATTGAAGTGGAAGGAGAAGGAGTCCTCTCCCTCAATGCTGGCGTAGTGCTCATCGTTGATCCTGACGTTCTCCCGTTCATCGCCCGCCGTCTCTGACCACACTAGCTTTTACTGAAACCCAGCGTGCTCTGCATAGCTCAGCGCATGTTTAGCGTTAAAACTTCTGCTCTGCAGTGCTCTGTTATTACACCAAACTTCTCCCAAACGTCTGACTCAGTTATCGATGATGTCTTATCAAGCTGAATTTTTTTAATGAAAAGTGCACAGATGAAGTCGTAGTCATAGTCATTTTTTCCAGGCCTTTTTCTCAGGAGTAGTATATGAAGGTCCTCCTGTCAGGCTACGACCAATCACCATCAACAAGATGGTGAAGACATCCTGCCTGAGAGGCAAAGCCCAGAGCAAAGTCAATAAAACACTGGTCGCTGCTTTTAATGATGCAATTGGTCAACTCTGAGCTGTGGAGCGAATATTCTGTAACCTTCCTCACATTAATATGTGAAACAAACAGATAAAAAGTCATATTTTCATTATGATTTCTACATTGTTTACTGCTTTCTGAGGTCTAAGAGTCTCACTTCATTTCACATCTTTCCTTTCCTTTGTGTTTTGCAGATTTTTTGAAAATTCAGTTCAAATGTTCATTACATTTGAATGGCTTACCTGGAAGTGCAATTGGGTGTGACTTCTACTTTAAGCAGTGACAGAAAACACCCAGAAAAGCTTCTCAACATGTTTTATTGTCTTATCAGAACATCTTTTGTCCAGTTTATCAGAACTGTACAGTAAGAAAACACTGTTTAGAGATGATAGCGAGTAGTAAGTGGAGAGACGAGTTGCGCCCTGACCACAGGGAAATCAGGCCCTTAGTTGGACACATTTAGTACAACATGACTCCTTACACTGATAAAAACAAAAGGGAATCACCAAATGTCCAAAGCACCAAACTTCAACATCAAAGCCAACAATGGCGACCGCAGCATGCACTTGCTTGGTTGCGTCATGGCTGCAGCTTGTCGAATCCTGCCAAAGCCCAAACTGCATTTGTTTTGTGATAGGGATGTCAAGAGAACCGATACTTCGGTACCAAGTCGATGCCAACAGTGTAAAAATACAACAGTAGTAGTAGTAGTACTACCGAAGGTACCAGACATAAAATTTTGCCTTCAACGGGCTGTAACAAGTTCTTACGGAACTGACGGGAGCAGTATATGATTTCCAAGTGTTCAAGTCTGAAGAGCGCCTACCAGCCAGTAAACAA
>JAPQLA010000024.1:26058026-26071903 GCA_029822935.1 Naso vlamingii | reverse complement strand
TTAGATGACATGGGTGCTGGGGGTGAAAATGATACCTGCGTTGGTTGGAAAATAGCAATGACACTTGCGCTGCACTGAGCACTGCCTTTGCGGCGGGTGGAAGATAGGTAGGTCTCTCTGGGAGGAGGGCGCCCCCTCTGACAGCATTGTGAAGAAATGTGTCGCTGAATTCAGTTGTGGCAGAGAGAACTGACTGCACCGACCCTGTTGTCCATTTTTTGACCTGGTGATCAGTGCAGTCACTTCCTTCTACAGCATCAAATGAGTAGACGTTTTAAAGTTGAGCTTGTTTCATGTTTTCATTCTATCTGGGTTAGAAAACATTCTCATCTCCTCTGAGCTGGAGTTATTACCCCTTTCTTGGTGAACTGCTGACAATGAAGTGTCTAAAAGTTATGAGCTGACAATTAAATAAAAGTAGTTTTAGAGTTCTCACATGAAGACTTTGTGAAATTCTCTCTCCTCCTCCTCACTGACATGACACCTCCCAGATGATGCAGTGGGGATCCTCCAGTTTTTAATATCTCTCATAGACTTGGAATGCCTTCTGTGAAATCCTCAGAGGATGTC
The DNA here is from genome assembly GCA_029822935.1 of Naso vlamingii. Taxonomy (NCBI): domain Eukaryota; kingdom Metazoa; phylum Chordata; class Actinopteri; order Acanthuriformes; family Acanthuridae; genus Naso; species Naso vlamingii. The sequence continues at coordinate 26,071,333 of JAPQLA010000024.1, read as the reverse complement.
TGTCTTCTTTTCTGGGTTACTGAATTCATCCTTTTATATTACCTTCTCATATCTCTTTCTTTTTCTTTAGCCTACGAGCCCCAAGTTTGGAAAGGCAGATTCCTATGAAAAGCTGGAGAAACTGGGAGAAGGTTCATATGCTACAGTTTACAAAGGAAAGAGCAAGTAAGTGATGAGTGCATGTCGAGTCAGGCCTAATCCTGTCACTCCTCTTTATAGTTAATAAGAGCCACTCACGTAGGCAGTGAATATTACATTAAATTATACAGCAGCAGAGATGTAAATGAATTAATTAATTTATTAAAGGGAACAGCAATAACAGTTGCAGTCTAGTTTCATGTAAATAATGTTTTCTACTCACTGTGGAACCGCAAATCACTCACATGCGGTGTAATGTATTTTATTGTAATTGCTATAGAATGAATGTTTTGATTCACTGATTAAATAGTTTTGCTATAATTAAATTCTAGAGAAGTCCACACACTGTAGATATAGGGAACTCTGCAGAGTCTAATCTTCTCGGTAATGATGTTAGAGTGCGTTGCTCCTCGCCGCAGCAGCTTTGATTGGTGAGCTTCATTCAGTCGTAATCCTGTGGCCTTGTACGAGGGTCTCACTTCAGTGCTGCCAAATTACATTTCATTGACTTCACAATCCTTGCTGCTCTCCAGCTTTACTGATGTTTCATGTTGCAAAAGAACAAAGAATTAACATACTTTGTGTGTCCTGTGTGTTGTTGCCAGGGTGAATGGGAAACTTGTGGCTCTGAAGGTGATTCGTCTGCAGGAGGAGGAAGGAACGCCCTTCACAGCCATCAGAGAAGGTAAGAGGTTCAGACGAGAAATGAAGACTGTTACTCCGCTTAGATATTGCTGGAGTGCTAATCTGGAATATTATTGTGATTCTGATTGAATAAAATCACTTTGTGGTGTGTTGGGTCACAATCACGTACAAATCTGCTTTAGTTAGACCCACAAAAATGGAAGAGCAGCATGAAGATCAACAGTAAAAAGGAAGTTATCATGATTTTTATCAACTGTACCAAAGTTGGTGCAAATCAGAAATCCCCTGTTGATGCTGAAAACATGAAACATGAGTGTCTGCATTCAGCCATGTGTGGTCAAAAGGCTCAGAAGTATTCTTGCTCCACCCTCTTTATAATGGAAATAACAAGCAGAAAAGACAGAGAACAGACAGAACCAGAGCTGTTCTATGACCCCTGTCATATTTTATTTGAAGAATATCAGCTCATGCTTTCAAACAGAAGATTTGAAGTCCCGTAGGCTCGCACGAACAGACCGGGTCTTTTGTTCCTCAGTGTGTCAAATTGTTCAAATTTTGGTTCTAGTCAGCATCAGTGGGGAAAAAACTCTGAATCTAAAAATGAGCTGTTAGAGCTGATGTAATAGAACCTACTGTTACGAGTATTTGTTTTCTGGTTTGGTTAAATGTTGTGTGTGAAACAGTCAGTACGGTTACATGACCTTAGAGAAAATTAATTTGTTGTTATACTGGCTCAAACAGACCTTTTAAATTCATTTAAACGTGTTAGTCCGACTGAAATTGTACTAAATCAAATCTGTCAAAGTCGAACTAACACACCCAGATAATGTGACTGCAAGTCGATTTACTCCTGCATGTTTACGCCTCAACCGGACATGGACGGGCCTAAACATCCTGCACATGATCGATGATACCCGCGGCATCTTTGACTGGAACTCTGGAGGGGAGGGAGGTGTGCATTGAATTTGTACCAAAAGTAAAACGTAGATATGAAATATACAGCGCTGTAAAGTTGTCCATGTTTTTACCATTCAGGCATTCAGGGATTCTGCTAGCGGCATGCTAACTTGTTTGGCTAACCAGTAGAAGGTCCAGTAGCAACCAGCTGAACGGGGCATATCGCCACCTACTGTGGAGGAGTCGGACAATAAATCGATTCTCCCTCAGCGCTTGTTTACTGGGACAAGGACGGCAGTCCAGTGAAATGGCCTAATGGAGCTTTAACTGCAACTCAACTTCACTGTGCATGTAAACGTAGTGACTGCATGTCTCGGGACACAACACAAATTTCAGTACTCTGATAATAAAATGGAAAGAATATCCTATCACACCTAAAAAAAAAAAATTACTGTCAATTTCTTGAGAGAACACAGATTCCAAAATGAACTTTTTCTCCTTGCTGATTATAATGACACTTTAAGGGCTTAATGATAGAAAAATGATAATAATAGGACTGTGTGCAGTAAACAGAGCTAATAAAAATTTAATTGCAGACTTTTGAAAATACTGTCATTGTGCTCATCGTGAAACAGTTCCACACGTTAGTGCTGCTCTATTCACACATCTGACCTCGTTTGACTCACTTGTTGTTTTGTTGTATGTGTCACAGCAGCATGGTGCTCAGTTTGTCCTGTCAGTTTGACTGTAAAGCTCCCTCCACACACAGACTGAACATAGATGAGAAAATATTTCTGTCTAACAGATCTGTGTATGATCCTGTTCTGATGAACTCACAGTCATCCTGGACTACACACACACACACACACACACACACACCCCAAACTCTCTCTGTGAACGGATCAGAAAGGCACTTTGAAATTGAACTAATTCAGCATTTACTGAGCAGGAAGCTCGCAGCGCTGATATGTGAGCAGCATTACAGACTTCTGCTGAATAAAGTAATATATCCAGAGGCTAGGAGAGTTGACTCTGTGTGTGTGTGTCCATGCTTATTAAAACTGCACACACTCATGCTCATTACTAGATGTGAGGTGTGTGTGTGTGTGTGTGTGTGTGTGTGTGAGGGAGGGGGTTGGATCTTCAAACAGTGACAGGTTCTTTGAGGTTTCTGTAGTGCTAACCTCCTGCTCAGTGAGAGCGGTCCTGCCGTATCTGATTTTTTCACAAACCTTGAGGTACTCATACAGGATGAATGTATTCATGAGGCTCCATCATTTGCCAGCCCTCTAAAGATTTGTCCGTCAAAGCTCCCCTGTGCCCTCGGAAAACAACTTTGTGTTGGCTGAATTAATCACATTGGAAAGTGTCTAAAAATCCCATTTTCCTTTCATAATAAAAACTGTGCTCATTATGCTGCTTTCGCATTTTTTCCTAATAAAATGATTCGCTGTATTGTCTGTCAGCAGCCCGATGAGCTTTTCCGTCAGCCGTATATTTACATGTGAATTTGTCTCTGTAATTGCTTGGGAGAAAGCCTTGCAGTTTGTTGTTAAATTCTAATCACACCTCTGAAAATCTTTCTAAAAAAAACCAAACATATATATATATATATATACACACACGTGTATATATATTTATTTTCTATCTAGGTCAATTAGTGACTTCACAGTGCTGAATATTACTACTGTGGGCAAAATAATGGCATATTCTAATAGCATCACTAGCATCACTTGTATGGTGGTGCTCGATGTGATGTGACCTTACAAAACCTGTAGTGAAATTGCAGTAAAATCACAACAGAAATATTTATAACGACACATTTAATGCGTTGCAGTTCAAACCTGCTGAAGTGTATCCTGTACTCTCCTTTCATTCTCACCATGCATGATGACTCTCATGTTTCTCTCAGTCTGATTTATCATTATTATAATTCAGGATTTACAGGTTTATACTGAGGGGAGGAAACTTTTTGCTTTTCAAGTCTGCATCCAAAATAAGTCATTTGGTGTTTGGTCCCAACCGAGTCAAGTGCAACAATACAAGTTTTTCCAATGCAAAACTCACCATTGCACATCCTGTAAACCTTTGCTTATTGCACAATGCATAGAGTTTTTACGTCTTTTCAAAATTTGCACAATCCTTCCAGACCATTCCACTCACCTCTTCAGAACTGCTTTTAATGTGTAACTAAAGTCCTATGTTATGAGTTTTAATGTTTTGTTTTGTTTTTTGCTTTTATGATCTTTTAATGAATGTAAAGTGTCCATGAGTATCTTGAAAAGCGCTATACAAATAAAATGTATTATTATTATTATTATTATTATTATTATTATTATTATTAAGTGAACTTCGCAAGTAGAGCTCGGTGATATGGGCTGAAAATCAAATTTTAATATTTTTAAGCTATACTTTGATACACAATGTACATCTAGATGTTTTTAATCTCCTCAAAAGCTCTTCATCAATGCTGTACTGAGAGACTAAATCAAACATTACACATTTTTTGACCACATTCCTTCTAATGTGTCAATATTGCAGGGATGACTATTGGTACATTTGAAAAATATGTACGTAATTACATTATTGATCAATAATCATTAGTAATGTAGATATAATGACTAAGCTGGTAAAGGCAAATATTAAAGCATGAACTGTCCCATCACTTTACTTAAACGCAGCGTTTAAAGTCGGAAAAAACACTTTTTTTTCCCATATCACGACTCAATCATATCCAATATCTAAGACCATCTATGGTCTCTTATCTGGATACGATACAATACCTTTTTATTGTCCAGTCGTATGTGAAGTGTAAAGAAATTTGTCAGACAACGTGATAATCACACATCACCTCCTCTGTAGACTGCAGGAAGCTTCGCCAGTAAAGTAACGGGCAGTTGGATCTTCCTTCACATGATCTCACTCTGCTGTGCAGCATCGTCCATTGCATCACACAGGTGTTGACAAATGAGTGTGAGAACTTACAGCAGTAAATCCAGTATTTTCTTTTTTCTGTTTTAATCATTTCCTAATCCCGTGTATGTATGAAGTGAGGCTTACAGAGGGCTTAGGTTGCATTCTAATGATGCAGCTAATGAAGGCGTGGATCATAGCGATTCCTCTGGTATCTCAAAATGTGCTTCCCCTCACCTCTCTGTCTGTGTGTGTTTGCTCTGTCCCTGCAGCATCTCTTCTGAAAGGCCTGAAGCATGCCAACATCGTGCTGCTCCATGACATCATCCACACCAAGGAAACCCTGACTCTGGTCTTCGAATATGTGGTGAGGCTGAGATCACCCATTTGGACCCTTTATGGGTGGACTGAAAAAAGGCTGAGGATCTGTTTTTAGTGTGTGCTCAAAAGGAAAAGAAACCACAGTTCTAAAGGGCAGAGAGGTCAGCACGCGTGTGTGTGTGTCTTTTGTTTGATAGATTTGACCTCGGTGTCTGCTCGCTCTCTGTGTTTCAGTTTTTAATACTCTGCCCACAGAAACATGAGCTGTGGATATTTTGATTGGCATACTCTTGTTTATAGGAGACTTGAAGAAGTAAAAGCAGCTGGGGATTTTTCCACTCTTTGCTCAGAGCCATAGGATGGCAGCCAGCAGCAGCAGAGGCGGGTCTGTCTGTGCCCAGAGCAGGAAGTCAGGCAGCCATTTTATTGGAAAGTCACTGTTTCAGTACATTTCCACATCTTTCACATCTCTACAGTATTTTCTGCTGATGTGTTAATAGAATACAGAGAAACATCTTATTAGAAAATACAGTTGACAACAATTATGATGTCTAACATATACTGGGGTTAGGGTTGTCCTTTGTTTTTCTGCAGGGCCAGTACTGACGCCAATAAAGATCTTTATTAAGGTGTGGTTTTTACTATCAGAAAATTTAAACACAAATCAGTTTTGATCCTCAGGATGCTTTAATAGTCTACACTCTGGATGGGGCACAGCATTTTTCTCCACAGTTTTGTTGCCAATTGATAATCAAGTGGCAACAAGAGCCCAAATTCTAAACTAGTAAAGGGATCTGATGCAGAATTTATCCTCTTGTTCCTAAGTAGTAGCAAGACACCACACTACTTATATTGTTAGCATTAATAAAACAGTAAAAAGGTGCTGAGTGATTTAAAACCTAGTAAGAAGATCTTAAAAGCCTTTCTAAAGCTGACAGACAACCGATGAAGGGACTTTAGGACATGTCCTGTAGGGACATCGTTTCTGCCGCAATTTCATTAGTGATCAATAAACATACAACAAGTCAAGATACAGATAAGATACAAACAGATCGGTGCTGCAAATTCGTCAATATTTTCTTTGTGAAATCAGATGAATGCTCTAACACGCTTGTGCAGTCTGAAACTTCTTTACCAGCAATGAAAATCCAGACAACATCAAAATGCTCACTGTCAGAACCTGATGAAACATCGACAGGAAGTCAAATTTAAAATACGTAACAAAGAAAGAGTCACTTTATACTTTTTAACGTGCAAATGTGTCATATTTTGAGCCATGTCCTTACGTCATACGAAATGTTTCCAACAAAGTTCAAGCCCAGCAAAATCTGTAATTTTACTCAAGGTGACGATGGCTTTGATTTGGTAGTAAACACTGTACTGCTAGAAAAAAGTTTTCACCTTTGCTTTCTGCACAGAAAGTGATAAAACTGAATCTCAGATGTTTTCAACAGTCCAAATCCTCCATTGACCCTCGGCACGTGTACCAACTGAAGACCATTTTCAATGGTCACGTTGATATTCAGGTCAGTGTTCAAAGTTAAAATGCTGAGCAAGACAGAATCTGTCAAACAGAACGAGCTTACTCAGCGTTCCATCACTTCTGCAATTAATAAGACTGAAGCAGTGCAATGCCCCCTGCTGGCAGATGTAACACATGCCAAAGGTTGAACTTCTGAAGGAAGATGAGCTCCGCGGGTCAGGTTTAAATAAAGAACGGCAGCAAAATCAGTTTGGCTTTTGAATGAACCCTCCTCTTTAAATCCTCCCTCATTATTTGTATCTTTCCTACTGCAGCACATTTTGAAAGGAAAATCTGTGCACTGGAAGGATGTAAACATCTGGGTTAACTCAACAAATCACAATAAAAACATCTCTGCAAAAAGCCTTTCTACCTTAGAATCACTTCAGTCAGTTTGCTTGAGTTAATTATAATCGTTGGGCCACTATTACAATAATTGCACCCCCACAGAGCCCACACAAGTCCACACTAATTTCAGTTTTAACTTATGAACTCCAAGTGTAAAACTTTCCCCTCACATGAGGTGCTGACACACTCCTGAACTCGCCCTCAGAGTTTGGTGAAAACAAAAACAAGTGTTCTTGTCACACTGTTGCATTTTGGTCATTTTATGTGCTAGCTTGAAAAGTTCACAACACTACGCCCAGCTGTGGCCTTTGAGTACTTCTGTTTCGCTCATACCTGGCCGAATGCTTATCAGACATTTAGGTTGTTTGTTTGCTCCTTCAAAGTGGCTTTGCACCACGACACATCCTCATTTTCTCCCACTGTACAAACATGAAGCCCAGATGTCCCTGATTCAGGTGCTGTCACATCCTTTGGAGCTAGAGTCTGCACAGTATTGATTGGTGATTGGCCGATGGAACAAGAGCATCCATGTCCTGCTCATGCACCTGCTGACTAAATCACAGGTTAGGGTTACCTGTCAATCATGATTTGACATGACACCCCCATTTCTTAGTATCACATCTAATTGAAACCAAACTTAGCAAAAAAATTAACACTTAGCATCCATCAGGGTTAAGAGCAATGTCTAAAATTATCTCTGCTCACATGGCAGGGGTGGGATTTATGACGATACCGTCACCAGACTCCAGGGGGCGACTTTAAGGAACTGTTACGTCATCTGTCTTCTTACATTAAGACACGAGTTACCTGTATGTGACCAACTCAAGCTCCACCTGACCAACAGCTGGGTTGTCATAGCAACACCTTCTGTCTCAAATTATAACAGCTGCCATCCCTCCAAAATATGAGCTCTAAGACCGACTCATTCATAAACAAAGCTATTTACTTCTTTTTTTAATGTTTTTTTGTTTTGTGTTTTGAAAAAAGAGCTTGCCAGTTTCTATCATTCTCTAATACAGGCTTTTTTCCACACTCTACATTATGAATTAGTATATTTTTCAAATGTGATTCAACACATTTCTGTCAGTATGAGGAATCTCTTGCTGTTCCATTCATGAATTTAGCTCAGTGGCTCGTGGTTTTGTATTTGAATAAATGTTAAATCGGAAGCTGTGCAAATGAGTTGAACTACTGCTTGGTTTCACGTTGATTCATCATCTTGTTTTGCGAGCTTTAATTAGCCTTTGCTGTTTTACATACAGAGAGCTTGTCAAGCAGGAAAATCAGTTCATTGTTATCTTCCCAAAGCTTAATGATGATTGACAGGCAGAGGGTGACGTGCAGACATGGGGAGACGGGGCATAAAACACTTTGGGAACGTGTGAGATGGACAGACGTGTCCGTGTTGGAGCCTCTGTCTGCTCTGCTGGTGCAGGCAGCAGCGACAGATTCTTGAGACTGTAAATAACAGTGTGTGACTTCAGAGCCACTGTGTCCTCCATCCTCAGTCTGCTAACTACACGCAGAGGTGAAGGGCAGGCCAGTGTGACACTGCAGCCTGTGGGTCAGAGAGGAATCATCAGCGCAGCGTTTTTTAACAGATCACATATCTTAATGTCAGGACAACAATAACTTGCTACAAGCTTTAAGATTTTTTATTGTTACCACATTAATGTTGTGCTCTTTTTCTCTTACAGCACACAGACCTTTGCCAGTACATGGACAAGCACCCTGGAGGTCTCCATCCAGACAATGTGAAGGTAAAGTGTTTCTGTCGTGCAGGTCACAAGGCATTTAGTTTGATGAGCTCCTTTCCTACCACGAACAGATCATGTGGATGACATGAAAAGACACAGACAGCAGTGAATACTTCAGAGTAGAATCTTACTGTATAGCCTTGTCTCCACTGTTTGTCTCCACCAGGTAAGGGGACGGTCAGCAGTGGAAACACAAGCTAGATCTAGGCGTGCCGTTCTGTGCTGCTCAGATGAAACGAAGCTTAACATTGTGTCAGTGCTCCTGATGGTCTGTTCAGTGGTAGAGTGACCCCAGCTGGGGGTTTGGACACCGGGGGTCACAAGGTCCAACTGCAGTGTTGCAAGATGAATAAGCTATAGAAATGAATACAAACCCCACTGCTCTAATCCATACAGTCATTTTAGCTTTATATGTCCAGATTTTTAAGGCTCCATTTTTGTTGGCTGTCGACTTTTTTTTTAAATTTTTTTTATTTTTTTCAGTCTATGAGGAAACAAACCTCTTACAACAAACCAGAGAAACCAAAACAGAATGTTTGCATCATTGATAAAATGAGCATTTGTGACTTAAGGTACAGTTAAACGCGGTGCCATCAGGCAGAAAGTACTGGATTGGTGCATTGAAAAGCAAGCCATGCAGTAAATAATCAAACCAGTATTAAACAGTGCCAGTACTGGGAGCAGCTTGGATCGCAGACTAACAACATTTCACAAGTCATGAATTCCACAACGTTTTCACTTTTGTTCGAGGGCTCTCTGTTTCTTTGTGAGGAATAGTGGCCAGCTAACAGGAGAGGAAAGAAGAGAGATGCAGTGAAGGTCCCAGACCGTCCTCAAAGAAAAGAATGTGGAGAGAAAGTTTCACGGCTGGCGTGTGCCGACACAGAGACCAGCAGCATTATGTGCCAAGTCAGCCAAGCTGGGTCTGAAAAAGACAGACTAATTAAAAGTTAAACTAATTCTTCCTCTGTGTTGCTTTTGATATCGTGATATTATGTTTAACATAATTTCATCAGTCAAATTTCAAATCCAGCACTGATACCACTGACCTCCAGACAATAAACAAGATTCACCTCCAGCTGCTGATGGAAATCTGAGAAGAAATGCTCCCTCCATCTGCTGAGAACCAAATTTTAGAAAGACGTTGTCAGGTAACAACAACAACAAAGCTCCCTTAGCCTTTTATTTTTGCATAATATTTCCATAATGTTCGTACAGAACACATCTGGTAGAGATTCGTAACTTCCAGGTCTTCTTAACATCCTGAATATTCATGCATCATTTTTAACATCAGTATCAGATTGGCAGAAGCTCCAAAAGTGAATAAACGTATCTCTCAGTTTTACTTTTGGGACTTTATCCAACTTTACACCATCTTTAACTCATCATATCATACAGGAACAAATATTAACTACTCATTAGTGACTTTAGGTATAACAGCGACAGGTGGCCTGCTGTTTTCAGGTTGACCTGTCACAGAAGTTGACACTGTGACAGTTATTTTGAAAGACTTTTTCCAGTCAAACTGAACAGGTCATGAAGCACGGTAAAGAACATTATGTAGCATATCTAATGCCAGCAGTCGAGGTTTGCCTACTCTATTTAAAGAATCTAAACTCTCAGTAACCTATATTTAAAAAACTGACCTCAACCTACATCACATTTAGCTGCCTGACATCAACCTTAACTACAGCTCAAAGCAGAAAGAATCAATTTTATTATTTTGTTGTTGCCAGGTTCTTGACGCTAGCCTCATGACTGTCACTGCCTTCATGTGGGACGTGAACCTTTGTGAGACTCCTCTGTAACACCACATGAGTGAATCTTCACTCAGTGACGTGTCTCTGCTTTGTTAGCGGCTGTTCTTAACGTGAATGAACAGGTAAAAAAAATAATGATGATGGAGTGAATGAGGCCGTGTGGTGTTGGTGCTGGTGGGGGTGTAACGATGTTCTGTCACGCAGGAAGGTGACAGTTCAGGTGACGTGTGTTATGTAACACTGCTTGTACCTTTTGCCGCTGCAGATTTGCATAAGTAATATGTGTTTTTCCTGCTGACAGCAGCCTCGGTGAGATTCACATGAATAATTTAGGATTATTCTGAGAGAGCGGAGCGAGGTGTTGCTTGGCTCCCGCTGACTGTGTTACTTACTGGTGCGATGCTTGAGTTGTGATTTCTAATCTGTTGACAGGGCTGTGGCTTTGTTCCTGTGCAATCCTCTGATGGAGGCTGCACTTGAATTACCTACTATGAATGCAAATGGTGATGATAATCCATCACAATGAGATGCCACAGCATCGCTGTTTTTTTAGTAGAAGACGTTCAAGTCAGCCTTAAATATTGGAGCTTTGCGTACTGCGGTCATATCTCAAAGTGTGCGTTTAATTGTATTTTAAATGTACTGATTCTGTACAGCACAGCCTGAATCACCACATGATTTTAACTGACTGCAGGTGACTGTAATTAAGTAAAGTTTGTCTCTATATCCTTGTTTTTATCAAATACTTTCAAAACAGCAGAACAAAAAGCGTGACGTGAGACTGTGTCTGTCACATTACACAGAGAGAAACTGCACATGAATGTGAACGGAGCCTGGCTCTGTCCAAAGAGAAATAAAGAAAAGAGACAGCTTCCCAATGCCTTCAAAGTTTACCAGTTAAACATAATGTGTGTCATTTGCTAAATTCATACATAAACAGAAATGTTGAAGAGGACAATTTGTGGTTTTGTGGCAAGTTGTATGCTGGAACAATTTCTTGACAGCCACAGCGACTGTGTGCAGCTCCTCTGTGTCATTATATCAGTACAGTGCTGTCACAGTGAGGTTGCCAGGTTTGTTACTTAAAAGCTGTGCTCACTGAGTCTGGCAACCTGCTGTAACGCTTTAGACATGCACAAAAGTGCTGAGTGGGAATGTAACGGTGTGCAATCCATGATACGGTTTTTACTGCAGTATTTAAAAATTTAAAAAAAGACAAATCAAGACCTTGAAAAAATGCTGCTTATTATTATCCATTTCTTTTTAATTGTTCTTGACGTACATTGCTTTGTTTCCTTTATGAATATGTGTAAATAACTGTCAGATTTGATGTCTAAATGATTGAACAATGATTTTCAAATGCTCTTTTCTTTATCCTGCAATCACAAGTTGACTGGCTACTTCGACTGTCATTTTCTACCAGTAACGTCTTCTTGGTCATTCCATGAGCTAAAGGAGCATTTTATTGTATTTTTATTTTGTCTTTGTTTCCTTCTTCTTCCATGAGCTGACTGACTGTGTTTGCTGAGACGATGAGTTTTTCCACACGCAATTTAGCAGATCTTTCTCTAGCTGTCTTTTTTTTCTTTCGCTGCCACTGAAGAGCAAGTGAAAGTAAACTCCGGTCAGTTCATTCCTTTTTTTCTTCAGCAGATCTGAGTTTAACTCCACACTGAAGTTTGAGGGAAAGTTTCGTACATGCCATCTCTTTCACTGCAGTCTGCCTCTTCCTTGTTCAACAACGTGACAGTCCGTTATTCGGATTGTTTTCTGTCCTCTACTTGTGATGAGGAAAGATCCGCAGTGGTCAACGGTCTCTGTAGTTCCCAGTTCCCTCCGCTCTGCTTCACAGCAACTGAAACAAAACTACACTTCTTTCCTGGAAGACCTATCGTTCGATACCATCACATGTCTATGACAGTACAGAGACGCTTTAGCTATAGCTGAGTGGATGGATGAACTGTTGTTTGTTAGTAGATAGTGCCAATAAATAAGTTCACCTAAGTTCCGAATAACTAAACAGATTCATCAGAAAAGATGAAGGAAAATGAGGGTTAATGTCTGTTATTAGTGTGTGTTTTATGACAGACTGCGAGGAAGTGCAGTCACTCAACCATCCTCCTATTTACTAATCAGCTACATAAAAGCTATTAGTGCCTCCGCTGGTGCTACATCAAATTAACATTCAGAGACACACTCAGACATGCACGGCTGCGTAATTATTGGTCATGAACCCGAGAGCTGTGTGTGTTAATGTGTGTGTTGCTGCAGTTTAGAATTCAAAAATAGGTTTAAGTTTCTGCTCGAATGAGATGATCTATGTAAAATGTAGAGGAAACTGTCCTGTGTGGCACCATTAACTTTTCTTGCCCTGTAAAGCACTTGACTGTAGTTCGTTAGCAGCACTGCTGTAACTAAACTGAGTGAGGATGACCTCATCCAGACTGCTGATGAAGTGCTCTTCTTATTCGATTATATGCTGTCAGCTGAAGGGCCGAGTCTCAATGACATCTCCATAGATCAGTGGGAAACTGACACCCACGAACCCTGTCTACAAGCCAAAGAACAGCCAGCATGTGCTCTTACAATTACATTACAGGGGAAACTACTGATGGCACAATTGGTCTTCAGTGTCGTGTCAATATAGAACTGGCCACAGAGCAACCATCTAACACATGGTTATTACAAAAAAGGAAAGGGTCAAGTTGCAACATCTGACAAATGAAGTGCCCCAGGACTGAGTCCTGAAACCCAGAAATGACTAAACAAGCTCCAGAGACTTTCACATTTTGTTCTATGACATTAAATAATGCCCCACAAGCTTTTATGTGTCTTTGAAAAGGAAGTTGCTAACGCGGCTAAATGACAGTTTGTTATGGGGAAGATTAAACGTCATCATGTGGAACATTAGCCAGCCTAGTGCCCACTGGTGGTCAGCTTAATTATCTTAAGCTACCACACAGTCAGGGAACTCTCAATACACTTTGGTTTTCTCCGGCCTAAAAT
>JAPQLA010000024.1:26004721-26016099 GCA_029822935.1 Naso vlamingii | reverse complement strand
CACACACACACACACACACACACACTCTCTAAGAGTGTCTGTGTGAATTAAGTGGTGGTGGATGAGGCCCGGCTCAGACGAGCTGGTTAACTAGCTGTCACCACACAAAAGATTACATCCAGTGGAGGGACTGTATGAATATGGACAGGTCTATCTGCAGGAAATGGCCTGTGAGCCAGAGGTGAGTGTGTGTGTGCTTGTGTTTCTTCCCAAAGACAGCGAGCTGCCTCCTTATATTAGTGCGACAGAAATAGCTGTTTGTGCTGAAATATGAGAACTTGCAGTCACTGATAATATGTTAGCTTATGTTTCTGTATATAACAAATGTTATTTACACCAACTCAGAAGAATCTCATTGTGGTCTTTAATCAGATTACATGGCATTACTAATACTAAAATCTTTATGTTGTTTATTACAGGACTCTTTTAATGATATTTCTGTTGCTATGAGTCTGATTATTGTCTATAGATGCTGCCTCCACCTTTCAGTGTCACATTACATACACCTGAAGCCACAGCTTTCTGCCTCGATGCAATGCCACGACACACGCTGGTTATCTTTGTCATGCTCCTCTCCTGAACTTTAATAGAACACACTGAAAAAATGAATGCACATAAATGCCATTGGGCTGCTTTTGCATGTGTCAGCAAACACATGCAGCATTTGTCTGACATACTGTGACTAAAATGAGAGCACACAGATCGTACGGTGATGATGCTTCCTTCATGTGACTAGTGTTATTAACATATCAATGTTTACATTGACTGTTTAATGAGATGGAAGTCTGTTTTATATATATATATATATATATAGAGAGAGAGAGAGAGAGAGAGAGAGAGAGAGACATAGCATGTTATGTGCTGTGGCTTTTTCTTTTCTTTCTTTTTTTTTCTTTTTTTTTTTTTTGATGTTGTTAAACATTGGTAAAAGACAACAATGGCGACCATTAAATGCAAAGGTTTGTGATGTGCTTTTTGCTGTTCCTAATGGCTCCCAGGAGACGACTAAACCTGACAGCATGTTAGTTTGTATCGCAGCACTTCCTCACCCTGTCTGTGGCTTTATGCCTTAAGTCAGTTGGTTTCTACAGAAGACTCAAATGTTTAAAAACAAGTTTAAAAAAATCTTTTAGCTGTAAAACAGAAAATAATAACTAAAATAGCTGGTTGCTGTAATATTTACCAAATGTTACCCAAACAGTAAACAGTTCCTTATGTTCAGTCTGTGATGGATTTGCCGGCTGTAAATCCGGCAGCAGGATGCTGTGTGTAGGGTTGAGTCAAAATGTACCACTGTGTGTGTGTTCATGGTAATGAAGGAACGTGTCACCCAGAGACAGTTTAGCTCACTGATTTGTATTTGGAAAACAATCTCAGTCACAACCTGAACATGTCATATCGGAATTCATGCCATGTTTACTTCACTCTCTGAGTGTCTTGCCACAAGACTCTTGTGGAGAGGTGGCACCTTGAAATTTGAACTGTAAAGTCACTGACATGCTCGCAGTGTAAGTGTATACTTTGATACAAACAATATTTGTATTTTGGGTCTTTCAAAGGAATGCTAAAAAGACTTATCCATTAAATTGTCTGTAGCAACATTACGCTTTTGCGAGGACGTGTTTATTCATTTGCTCCTAAGAAGAACACAGTGCTATAAGGAGCCTTTGTAAAAGAGCCCCCTTACAGTGGGACTTTTTGAACATAGTGGTTCAGAACAACTGTGAAAGGGTTCAGCAGAAGGGTCCTGCGTGGTGCTGCCAAGCATGATGAAAATACCCATTTTCTCTCTCCAGAGCCACTGTTTATTTAGAGCATGTTCCAGCTATGAAGAGTAAGCCAGTGCACATGTGAGTCGATCTTTCCTCAGGAGAGAGCAAGAGGCTGCTGGGGAGATAAATAATGCCATTCACTGACAGCCGCTGTGTCAGTGACATGAGCATCCATCTGCTGAGACCCAGACAGGATAGACAGGGCTTACTGAACACATTCCACCAGGTCACAGTGGGAGACAGCTGATCCACTTGGCTCTGGTTCTGATCCGTTTGACCCCTGCCTGGAGGTGACCCCAATCTGCTCTGCTGGAGAGAGCCAAGGGTGGGACTGGGATTTTCAGAGAAGAGACTGAGATAAAGGCTGAGGTCAATGTTACTACAAAAACAGAGAGTGGAGGTAGGAATGTGGATCAGAAAGGGGGGGTGCAGCTGGGACTGGGGTCAGTCCTCGTGCTTAAGTTTGGATTAAGGGATTGATCTCTGAGGGGACAAATGAATTGACAAACCTGCACCTCCCTAAAGGTACCAGCAGTCGTGGGGGCTGTGAGTGGAGTTCAACATGCTCGGTTTCACCAAGCCTAATAAAAGCAATCCAGCTATGTGGTCACATGAAACTGGTTATCAGCTCTGTAAATTCACTCAGGTTTTCCCTTCTTACAGGTAAGCGCATCACATAAAAGAGGCGGAGTTTGCCGCATATGACCAATTTAGATCATGGACTGTGCTGTCTAGTCCTAGATCAGGAAAAAAAAGGCAATTGTGTGAATAAAACATTTAATATCAATGCAAAGATAATAAAAAAACATGCACACAGTGGGTGAGTGCAGGATCACAAAATACCTGCAGCAGAGTTAAATAAAGAGAGATCTGCACATTAAAAATCTGCTGTTTATACTGTTGCGTTACGCAAAGCTCTTCCTCACACTGCTCTTATAGCCCACTGTGTGCAACTCCAACATCATTGAGGCACAAATATATCTAATTACTAAATGTGTGTTTCACATTATACAGCTAAAGCTTAGTGAGCTTCATTCCAACTTTTATTTTAGACTCAGGGTCCAAACAGACTTCAGAGTAATTAAAAATAAATAATAGGCCTATTATCTGAAGCAGTAAGTAGACTTTGAATCTTCGATATCTAAGTCCAAACAGGGAAACACTTCAGTGCTTCGTTCATTCTCTGCAGCAGACGGTTTAAGAAGCTCACACAGATAAATCATTCTTTTAGAAATGATCAGATACATTTAAAGAGGTTTGTCGGTTGGTGAACTGGCTTTACCTGAGTCATGCTCTGAGCTCCACAGGATCTTTTATAAATGGTGATGTACTTTTCCAAGAGAAGTGATTGATCCGATTGGTCAGTGGGTGGTGCATTTCGGTGATCTCTTATCTGCTCAGGAGCAGGTTTGGTGATCAGCACAAGCTGCTGCAGAGAGGCCTGGTAAGAAGTAATCCACCTTCGTAGGACTGAAAATCCAAAGTTAGACCAGAAGTCACTTCACTAAGCTTAAATCCCGCTTCATAGCACAGGAAAAGATTCAGAAGTGCTCAAACTAAAACCACTAAGCTACACCTCTGGGACCTAAAAAACTTAACCAATGTTTTTGGATTGAAGCTTCTGATAGAGAAATTAGAGAAATGCGTACAGTCATCTGTGCGCTCCTATAATACTGGTCAACCCACAGTCAAACAACTAGTGTTGGGGACAATAGTAGGATGTATGATTTGGTTGTGTGGTAAGAAAGTAGCATTTTTGTTTGTTTTTGCTGAAATGTAAACACAGGTGAATAAATTCTTAAAGCTGAGGTTGGTTATTCTGTTTAAAAGCATTTATTGTCATATTTGTAGAAAACCTGAGAAAACCAAAGAAAAAAATCCCATTGCCTGCAGCTACAGCAAGCCTATAACATGTCTGACCAATCAATGTAGATGTCCAGAAGAATTAACTTGACGCCTCCCTGTCTGCCCTGTCACGCTCTCATCCCGTGCATTCATCGCACGTGACTGGAGTACGCAGCCTGGAGGCAGAGCTTTCAGCGCCAACCTCAAATTCTGTTCTGTGCATCAACAACAGTAAACGTAATCATCAAAACATCCTCCTTATTTATGTATCATCAAATCAGTCACACACACAGGACTGCCTAACTATGATAAGAAAGGTGTATTATTTTCTCACCTTTAGCATGATTACCTCTTTTGTTTTTTTGTATGTTTATTTGGAACACAAAGCAACACTTTGTAACCTTGACCATGAGCCATGGCTTCGAGAAACAAAACTTAACGATGCACGTTCATACGTCACATAAAACAGCAATTTTAGTAAAACCGGGTCTTGTTTATGGAGAAACTGTCCTCTGGTTTTCCCTCTGATGCCCTACAACTGCTCTGCCTCAACTCTGTGATTCACGAAGGTTCCTAAAAGCAACACGTAGGCTGCCTGCAGACTGAAGCTGCAGCTGCAGCAGCGGGTCATTGCTGGTGACAGCTTGGCTAAATAAGAGGCTGCAGACAGACAGAGCAGTCAGGGACAATCAGGAATTCAGATGAATTTCACTCATTTTAAATGTGAATATCAGTTTTCTAGACAACGTTACTTGTGAGAAGAGTTATAACATCCTCTGTGGTTCTTGAGGACTGACCAGGCATTTACTTGGCAGAGGGCTCTATAATGAAAGATTCTGTAGTCCACATCATGGAAAATGTGGGATACAGCTTTTCATGCCTGCCACGTTGGTCAGGTTTAAAGGAAAACAGTGATGCTGAATATTTGAAAATGAAACTTTTGTGTGTGTGTGTGTGTGTGTCACATTTGTTGCAAGTTGCAAATAAAACCAGGTACAAACAAACAAAGCTTAACCCTTTTTATCACTGTATAAACAGAAAACTCTAGCATGTAAGTGCCAGTGGTCTCGGTTTTGCAGTTATTTGGGCTTTTTTTTCTTCTTTTCACTGTCCAACTCTACAACTAGAAGACATGAACGGGGTTTTTTTGCTTTATAAGCTTGTAATTACAGTGTGGATGATATGCAAATGCATGAATACAGCAGAAAAGTCTTTCAAAAATACCTTGACCTCAGCTGCATTGTTTTTTTCCCAACCAGTTCATAGAAATGGATGCCAAAAGCAGTTCTTCCAATCAAAAATTCTAAACCGGGGCGGGGGGGGTATTTAGATTACTTACTTTTGGGCCAATCTTTTTTTTTTAATTATTTTAGCTAAGCAAACCAAAAGCAGATGTGAGATGTTTGTCTCCTGATCAGGGCTGCGGGGCTGCTGTCTTTCTTTGCTGTGTGCCCTGGGACACATAGCCCCTCCCCCAGGATGGGACATAACATGACACCGTTGACAGTGAAGGGCCTACTGTCCGCCGTGCTGTTCACTGCGATGAGTCCGTCCGACCTGCTCTCACATCTCTATAATGTCTTCATTCTCCTGGCAACATAAATGTAATTAGAGGTCCTGTGTGAAGGTCAGACGTACTGTTTGTGTCTGGCTGGCTGGGTGGTCTGTAACTGAGCTGGGGGGGGGTCACAGTTTGTATGTCCACAGAATATGCATGCAGAGCTCAGGGTCACGACCTGTGACCTCACAGGAATTCCTCTGTAAGCAGAACTGTCGCTCTCTCTGATTGGTTCGTACATTTACACACGTCAGATCGTCAGATGAACACTCGCTCAGTACCCCCCCCAACAAAGGATCGTCATGATCACCCTCTCAACATGTTGTTTCGTATGTCCGTCGGTCTGACTGTTGAGTTTGGAGTTCACCGCTGTTGCAAAAGGATTTTTCCATGCAGGATATGGAGAGAGGAGGTAGAGAAAGCATTAGTAAACTGCTTTAAAAAGTCCAACAACGTCTGTCTTTTCATTTAAACAGAAAGGACAGCTCTGTGAATCATGCCACAAAGTGTGGGTTGGAGCCCGATCAGGGAAGGGGTTCTTTTTTGTTGTTGTTGCTTGTTTGTTTTTTTGACATTGACAAGCTTTTGTTTTTTGTCACTTTGTTTAAAGAAGTGGTTGTTAGAGAGCGCATACCGAGAGTAGTTCAAAACCTTCGCTAAACGACAGAGATAAAGGATGGAGTCATGATTAACTGATCATATCTACTCTCATTTGCTTGACTTGGCAAGATGTATGGTTACATTCATATGATGATTCATATGATTGGGACTCTTTCCTCAGCTTTACCTAAAACCTAACTCCTAACCCTAACCCAGTTATTTTTACCAAAGTAATATTTGTACATAAAAAATTACATGAAAAGTACAAAACCAAACATTTCTGAGCTGATTATGTCAAACAAAACATATTCTTCTCTTAGTATACTCCAGTCAGTACACTTGTTGTGTGGTGCGCTAATCTGGGTAGTGTTGTCCCAAATTACACTTTGCTGCTCTGCACCGACAGTACCGGAAGTGATGCCATTTTTTTTAACCACCTCTTCTTCTTCTTCTTCTTCTACTTCTTATTAAACTGCAAATTGCAAACAGATGGTGGGCGCACTACACATAAACCAAACGCACTCTACAACATTGATGCCTGAATCAAATGTGCCACTGCAGCTAGGAACACATTAGCTAGCAGATGCTAACGGTACCAAATCATGACAGACCCAACAAACATTACTGATGGCAACTATCTGACAACAGTATATAAACATAGTGGTACTAAGAGCACAAAACATGTATAACTAGCATCTGTCAACACACCGGCAATCACAGTGGCCAAGTTGCTGATGCAAAAAAAAAAAGGCTTGGCTGTGATCCTCTGCTGCCATTTTGAAAGTTGAGAAGCTGTGCTACGTCACCAATATGGCGTATGTTGAGGGTGTGAAGTGTCCATCGTTACACACTCAGTTTTGGACTGTTCTGAGTGAGCGAGTAGTACACTGCGTTTTCACATACTTCTCAGTGTGAACGCACTTATTGTCTGTAGCTCATGCACAAAAGCTGTATAAAGCACACCTCAGCATCCTCATCACAGTTTATTGCTAGTTACCTGCTGCATACTTGTTTTCAGTGAAGTTAGAAGAAGGTGGGGGGGTCACTGCCACATCAAGGGGACTCTCACCTGAGGAGCAGCTGCCTCTCTCCAGTCAGTCAGTGTCAGAACCTGGGTATCTAAGTCATAAAGTGTGAAAAATGCCTCTGAGATGATTTTAGTTTTCGAAGGTATATCATCGATTTGATGATTTGATGAGGGATAGTATGTAATTTAATTCACAAACACAGTCCTACCAGAGCTCAGTCAAATAGCTGGTTTCATATTGACAGGAGTAATAACTGTGATATTATAACCAACTTCTACTGACATATTTTTTCAAAACCTCCAGGAGTTCTATATTTGGCTATTGTGTTCCAGCTTCTGTGAAGTTCACCCATTACTGTGTTTCATGTCATTTTTAAAATTACAGTAATTATCTCAAGGATGTTTGCTGGTCAAAACAAGGGAAGATGCAGTGCAGACAGAATGACAGAATGACAGAATGACGGCTTGGTGGTGTTGGAACCAATCAAACGTGTTATCTTTGAAATTAGAAAGTGGTGAGTTCGGTGCTCACTCTCCAAACAAATTTGTTGGTGCCCCCCTTCTATTGTATGCCCTTTTTCACATGGAGCAGAATGTACGGTAATTGAAGAATGACTTTTTTTTCTTTGCTTATTTGTGTTTTTTTTTTCCTCCCCTCTCATGTCCTCATAAAGACTTTGACATTTGCCCCCAACCCAAACCAGCGTGCTGCAACTTCAGAAGACTCATGCAAAACAAAACAAAAAAACCAGAAAAAACAAAGACATTAAAGCTTGTCTTCTACTTATACGCAAAGGGAAGACAGGTCAGGTGAAAGAAAGCTAATGTTGTATTTGTATGTAGTTTAGTATCTGTATGCAATTTGTTTGTATGTACAGTATTTAGTGTTTTTTAAAAACATTTTAACAAAGAGCAAGTTTAGTATAAATCTGGCCAAAGCAACAAACTGAAGACACAGTTAAAGTCTGATCGTTTCCTCGGGAAAATCAGAGTAAATCCCTGTAAATGAAAGCGTTGTATTCTCTGTCTTTCTGTAATGTAGATGTATTATGGTCATTTAAAACACTACTTGGCAAGAGTCTGAATAACACCAACCAGTGATAACAACTTCCCAAAGAATTTATGAATCATTCATCACTAATGAAATGATTTGACCCCCTTTACTGTGGTTGGCTTCAGGTGTTGTCCAATGTAAATTCTGCTGTCCTGTGTTTGAATAATTAATCATATTTTCCCAGAACTGGAATGTTTTCTCATAACACAGACTAAGTTGACAACATTGGGGATTTTTTTAAAAAGTTTCAGTGTGTTCAGAGCTGACAAATTTCAGTCTCTCATTTGAGGCTCACTGAGGTCCAGCTCGTGGTGCTTTACTGCGCTCTAGTGGCATGTTTTGTTATTACATTAACTATGAAGAACATGTGAGTCATTAACTGGCCACCAGCTAAACAAGCCTCTGACCTTTTGTGAATTCCACTGGTTTCCATTTAATTTTGTTTTTGTAGGTTTGGTTGAAATCACAGCATTTGTATTTTTTGACGTGGGATTTAATCGGGTATTTGGTTGAGATGCTCATATCATGGAAACAGAGCTTTGATTCTGATTTCTCTTTGTTTCTCAGCTGTGCAAATGAGCCATCTGAACAAATGAATCCCAGTGACTCCACAACACATGTCCACCCAGTGTTTCCATGCACTGTGCTCTAACTGACAGTAGAAGTCCAGCGGTTCTCTGAGCAGCTCCTCTACTGTAGGAGTGTACAGCATATTAGAGACAACCAGGCAATCTGGAAACTATTATACTGCTCTGCTGCAATGGATCATGGGAAAGGCATGCTCTGGGTTTTGTCAACATAAACCCAGGCTGTGTGCGTGAGAATGCAGCCAGCTTTCCCAATAACAGATGCACTAATTACGACTATTACACATGCAATGGGATGCCTTTATGCTGTAAGTTCAAGTACGTCACACAGCCAAATGATGAAGAGTCTCTCTATCTCTGTATAACAAGAGCTGTAGCTTTCTGAAATATGTTCTGGTCATTGGAATTTAAATGACAATATATATTAATTAAACTATTTGATTGGCCGTGGAATTTTAAATAATTGATGAGAAGATCCCCTGATGTTTGCTTGTGCTGTGTTTTTGTTTTTTAGGTCCTCGGCACCCCGTCTGAAGATACCTGGCCTGGCGTGAACTCTTTGCCTCACTTCAAACCAGGTGAGACCTTTCAAAGAATTATACATAGTGACTAAATTCATGGTGTAGGTTAAATCCTTGCTAACTTATTCAGCTCCTGCTAAACCAAATCATAGTCAGATCTCTACCTAAATGAAGAACATTGTAGAGTGGGCACTGAAATCTCAAACATTGTGTGTGTTGAAATGTTAGCAGGAGGCCGCCATCATGAAGTGTTAGCATTAAGCCCATTGTTTTCTAGCATGATGTATGCTAAATGATTAGCGTGGGACCTGCTGTCAGTCTCTCTCACTGTGTGACCACATGTGGGACAAACTGGAGTGAGGCCAACCAGCCCTGTAATTCCTTCTCCTGGCCACTAGATGGAACCATTTTTTTAAAATTTCAGTGCTTTTCTGAGGTAGTAGTGGTCTTGTTCTTTAAATTGAAAAGAAATCATTTGACTGGTAGGAGGAAATCAAAAACGTAATTTTAAACTAAGTTTATAATAACATTTTGATAGTGGCATAAAAAGTGAGCCTATGTGTTTTTGTTTGTTTGTTTGTTTTTGTTCATTTTGTTTGTAAGGACCTATATTAGTGTATCTTTTTAATTTTTGATGAGAATCGTATGGAGGGTGATCAAAAACAAACAAAAAAACCTGCTAACAGTTAACAGTAATAGTTTGCTGTAGCACTAGCTAGTTTGGATTCATTACTAACGTAGGATAAGCATCTGTGACAAACTGTCATGTAAATCCTTTTTCTACAGTTTGTGTCAGTAGACTTTATTTTGTCAGTAATTTAAATACCAGTGATAAAAAGTAAGATTTTCAAATAAATCTCTCCCATTTTGATTTGTACAAGCCATTAATCTGAAATTATAATCAAAGTGTTTGAAAAGCATTCAAAAATGATTTCTGTTAGTTACATTTACGTTGTATTCAAAGAGCAACATTAACATTTGAAAGAAAAGTATTTAATCAAGTGCACCTTCATCGTCATCCTAATGTTATAAAGATGCACTTGCATGTTTGATAATATTTTATCACTGAGCGCCGAAGCCAGTTATCTACCCGGGTCACATTTGTTTATTTACTCAATACTTCAAACCTGACAGTCAAAATTAACTTGTGAAACAGTCTAGCAAAGCTACACTGCACTACACTGCAGCAGCAGGAGCAGGAGCAGGAGCAGGAGCTGGGGGGGTGGGGGGGTGGGGGGTGGCAGCTCTGCCAGGGCAGCCGTGCCCTCTGGGAGCTCATTAGGGCTTTTTAGAGGGAACATGAATAGAGGGACTGCAGATTAGTGTTAGCTTATGGAGGAAAGAAGAGCTGGAGAGGAGGAGAGGGGACAGTGAAGATGGACATAAAGGAGGTTAGAGTGATGGTGCGGGGCAGTGAGGCATCACAGAGTCATGTGACCCCACCTCCTATCTCCAGTGGCCAATTAGGGACCAACTGGGGTGACTCTTGTGGTCACATGCGCACATAACACATACAAATGTAATCTCTCATCCTGTGGCCATGGCGACAGTTGGCTCTTGTTTGCCTCTCACACACTGTGTTGAACAGCTGTGCTGCTGTCTGAGCCCCCCCCCCACACACACACACACACACACACACACACAGAGGCAGCTTTGCCTGGTTCTAGCCTCCAATCGTTGCATCTGTTCATGTGATGTCGGCAGATCTTATGCTGTTATGGCTGCACTTTTAACAAGACAGGAAGACTGAGACATTACCAGAGACGATCTGGCAAAACTCAACCACATGATGATCCTAAAGCAACTTGAAGCCTCAAAATGACAGCAAGTAGACAATCTGAGTGCACAGCAAAAAATTACAGGCAGAGAATGATATACTGAACACAAGAACATCAGGAATCATTGGGATTTGTAGCTCGTTAATGCTGTGACTCTAAAACCTGCAGAGTTAATGAGACGACGTGACTTTTTTAGATGTTCTCAGTGTAGAAAATAAAACTTACTCATTCCTGGTTTATAATCTCCTGGTGATACCTACAAAAGCAGGAACCTCAGTACCCAGCACAAAATAAGGTTTTGAGTGGCTCAGATTTTGTTGAATTTTACCTTTATATAACACAATTATTTCTAATAGAGCATGTAGCTGAGCCCAGAAAAAAAGCGGTTCAGTTGTTTCAGTGATGAAATGTTACAAAATAGATCAAAATTACTGTCAAACCAGAATAAGTGTTTCTCTTAATAAATAAAGCTCTATATATCTTAATAATTAGCTGTAAGTACGGATGACTTCTTTGCAACATTTATTGTTTTTAGTCTTGACCGTGGCAGGGCCACAGCAGCAGGTGGCAGTATTGCATCAGTGTGGAAAACCTTCCTGTGATGAAGGATAAGTCAGCTCTGAGCTCCTCTGAGCT
>JAPQLA010000024.1:25963351-25991275 GCA_029822935.1 Naso vlamingii | reverse complement strand
GACAACCACGAAGCTGCAGCAAACAAATGGAAAGAATCTTATAAGTTGAGGTGTGGCCTGGTAGGTTTATTGTAAATTATATTATAATTTATTGTACTTGATTCTTCTGAGTTAGAAGACAGAAATCAGTGTTTTGTGCATGTCATGAACATCACTGCATCATGGGAAGGCACTTTCAAAGCCTAATAACGCTGTCCCAGAATGTCATATCTGCATAAAATATCATACCCTCATGTTGCTGTCTTCCCACAGTATTAGATTTTATATTTTACTTTCACTTTTACGAAACTTCCAAAAATTTGATCTGAAACTGTGACTGAGAAGCATAGCCAAAATAATCATACCCAAGCCCCTTTTGCAATGATACTTATTCTTACTTGGATCTGAGTCCTTTCCACTCAGGAATAGCGGGGTCCTTCAGGTTGACTTAGGGTGAATTGTCACCTTTTTCTGCACTGGGGCCTTTTGCTAGTGGCGTGTGATACTGCAAAACTTGGCATTGACCTGATACTAAGTAAACACAGGGCCAGTATCACTGATACTGGTACTTTTTACCTATAAAAGCAGCTTATGGGCTTTCATGTAAAGGAGATTGTATGTCATGATTTATGAGGTGAATAAATCATCAGTATGCTAAATCTGAATACATTGTCATGACCACTAAATAATCGTGTGATTTCCACTGTTAATATTGTGCATGTTAAAAACTAGGACAGATATTAAACAGTGGGAGTAGGAGGAGCAAAGTGTGCAGCAGGCAAGACGTGAAAGGAAGACATGTTTGCGCAGACTTGTCTAGTCCTTGATGAAACAGGAACAATGCACTGAACAGAGAGAAACTGAAATTAAAGTACCAATCCCATAACGCTAGTATCAACCTGATACCAATACCAATGTTGGTATCAATACTACTGATATTTGGATCGATCTGCCCCACCCCTTCTTTTTGCTCCAACAAGGAGAGGGACAAGTCACTTCCTCCTCTTGAACTGGTCTTATTATTTAGTTTTGTCAACTTCATTAAAGTTAACTATACTAAGTTACATAAGTGTAATGTATTGCAAAACTCATGTTACGCCTGCATGTTTTGGCAGAATTTATTAAGTAAATGTGACTCAGAGTTTTAGAGTTGCAACAACTTTTCTATTTCAATTAACTGAAATGTTTTAAGTTCTCACAGCTTCAACCAAGTACAGCTAACTTAGGTAATGCATGTTCATTTTGAATATCATTTAGTGCAACTTTGGTCATTGCCAAGGTAATCGGTTTCCTAATTTTCATTTAGTAAACTCAACTGCTTATGATTTACAGTGCTGAGACTCAGTTTGGCCCCGTAGTACTGGGCAGGAACTGAGGACTTTTACTGGAGATGTTCAGTTCAGCTCCTCTGCTGTTGAACTTGTCTATGGGACTGGGTGTGGTGCACAAATTGGAAAACATCCCGTTGCTGTGCGCGTTGGGCCTTGTAGTGTACCACGTTGTAGTGGATAGAGAACTACACCATTAGTAGAAAATTTAAATCATCTCCAAAGACAGAGGTCAAAGGCTTATTATCAGAGGAACTGCGAAAACAGCTCAACAGAAGTGTCATAGCACATGGCCTGCTTACCAGAGATTTCATTTAAAGTGACAAGAGGAAACTTATCAGCCAGTGCTTGCCCCTCACGCATCTCTTAACCCTCAACCACACGTATGTACAAGGCGTTGCTCATTCGAACAAGAGAACCAATCAAAACCATCAGAATTGCATCAAACTTTACTAAACGGCCTTGACTGGAAATGGAAAAAGAGGACACTGTACACATCAAAAACATGCAAAGCAACAAAATTATTATTATTTAACATATAGCCTAAGCTTTTTGCCGAAAATATTTGTATGCAACCCCCATTGTAATCCTCAACATTTTCAAAAATTACTGTAATTTAACTACACATTTTTCTCAGTAACTGTAACAAATTACAGTTACATTTATTTTGTAATTAAATTATGTAATGCCATTACATGTAATAAGTTACTCCCCAGCACTGCCCGGACATAACGTCAGTACTTCAATTCTCTAGGAAGGAAACTTTCTCCCTCTTGCTGACTTTAATTGAATGAAGCATGAACAACATGGGAACAGTTTGAGCAGAGAGCGTGACTCACAATTATGCAACCTGTTACCTTTTCTTTTGTGTCTTTGTTTGGCTCAGGGTTGAGAATGTCAAGGCAAAGGTGCTAAATAACAGGCTCACTGCCATGTTGTGCCTTCAGTGATAAAAGTCACCCAGATATGGCTTCGAAAATACTGAACGTCTGTCTACCGGCTACTTCAGACTGAAGATCAGCATTGGCCTTAAACCAGTCATCTGGAAGGCCTTTCCCTCAGTCTTGTTTTAAACAAAGACTGGTTTGTCTTTAAAGTTTGCAGTGGAGTAACACAGTGTTCAGCTGTATGAGAAAGAGGAAAGGAGGCCCTGATGGACTTCATTAACTTTATCTCTGCCTCTTTGCTGAGTGGCGTTGATGAGTTGAACAGAGATTTATCCTCCCTCTGTCTCTCTGCTGATAAGTCGAGTTGAGATCCCCATTGAGAGCCATGGGAGTGGCTGTCAGAGTGCTTGACTAGGGATCCAACCATGAGAAGCCTGCAGAACATGAGAGGCACTCTGAGCGCTGCGAGCTGCAGGTCGGCGAGCTGTGCTGAATAACATCATGTTTATTTAATGCAGTGGATGCCTAATTACTGACTGAATTTGTTGCTCTTCGTTTATTTTCAATCTCTTCTCCCCCTCGGCACTATGAGGAAGGGCTGGTTCAGGAGTTCAGTCATAAGCTCATTCATACACACACACACACACACACATTCACATGGGCTCTACTTCCGTCTTCGTTCTGGCTTTCATGGACACTTTTTGTTTCTCACAGTGACCCAGTCGCCATGTGTGAGACAAGCTCAAAAGAGAAAGGTGTGAGCTTGTGTGTGTGTGTTCTTTTGAATATGTGTGTGTCTAAGAAGTGTTTTTCCTCTTGAGTCAGCAAACCTTCAGCGTAATTATCAGGCCTGATTTTTGTTGTCAGCAGCTCTGTGAATTGGAGAAAGAATGAGCTGCTTTCTCAGAGGGATGACTGAGTGATGTGATATGATGGATAACTGGAACAGATGTGGTTGGTTTCTTGGGTCTTGATAGGTTGACTGTCTGTTTTGTATAAATATATTTCTGTATACTGTAAGCTGTCTTTGTAGTCGCCCTCTAAAGGTGTGTGTTTATGTGTGTCAGGTTGGGCTATGTGGACCATGCTGAGGAGTTGGCCTCCAGGTTCCTTCAGTGCTTCCCAAAGAACCGCCTGTCAGCCCAGGCAGCGCTGAACCACGAATACTTCAGCAACCTTCCTCCCCGGCTCTGGGAGCTGCAGGACAGTAAGTAACACTCACACCTCCTCACTGTGCTGTTGTAACAGGTGTCGTGCCTTATGCCGAGGTCAGACTACATGATATCAGCCCGATAATAACCTGACTGCGAAGACGTAGGCCTTCATCTTGCCTCGTGTGTCATAATGAACGACAAGCAGAGCTTCATCTCGGACACCTCACAACAGAAAAACTTGCATGTTTCATTTCTTGTTCACATCCTACAACATCTTGTCAGTAGTAGTAGTCAGTGGCGAGTGTGAGTGACGTCACGCACATCGTGAACTGCAAACGATGACTTTATGACTCATTAATTGCCTAATCTGACACAGTGGACATTTTAACAGACAAAAATATCTTGTAGCCTCACCTCGGCATTACGCTCTAAAGCTGGCCTCCGCTGACACAAGCATCTGCAGGCGACACCGTCAGCCGGCTTGAGTCGAGCTGAGACGGACCAGTTTACACTGCTGCAACTTTCCCTGCAACCGTTTGGTGTCATCATGAATCTTTGGTGCAAACTGGAATTAAAAGAGAGAGCGACAACAAACGACATGAAACGCAGGATAAAAAACAGGGAGGGGAGGGTGCAGCCGAGTTGCTTCCTAATAAGTCTCATGCTACAGCTAGCTTGATTTCCAAATGTTGCCCACCTCACCTTTTTTGTTTTACACTTGAACACATAATTTATATTAGTGTACAATAATACAGTGTAACACAGTGCATGTTTGTGTATGACAGTACAGTATAGTTTGTTGTAGTTTATTTGGAGTTTATTTGGGAAAATTGATGTGCACCAGCAAAAACAACAATTATGACACATGAAAAAAAAAACACATAGGCAATAAAATACAACAAACAAACATCAGGTACACACAATAAATTACAAGCAATAATAATTTACCAAGCATGGTTGAGTGATCAGGCTTGTATTAATTTTTTCTGCTGGAGTTTGAGTGCAGTGGCCGAAGTGATGAAGGATGAAGGATGTTTCAATCTGTTCTTTGTTGGCGATTAACACATTATCATTTTTAATCAGTGGTAAGAATTGCTTTACATTGTCAATATGGGCCCCAAAAGTATTGTGAAATGCAAAATAACATAATTTTGAACATGTAATAAAAAATATGATTAATGGTGATTAAGTGTTGAAATTCTGGGATTAATCATGGTTAAAAAAAATAGCGTAGTTAGTCAATAGCTAGTACTTAGTTATTATAATACTTAGTAATTTGACCATTTTAGTATTCTGTGATGTATATCAGTAAACAGTACAGCACTTTATGGTTTGTATTGGTATATAATAGTAATGCACAGTGTATGTTAGTATAGTACAAATCCTTTGTGTTATCCATTGAATTTAGTTTAGTTTTGTTTGTTTTTTTATTTTGTAAAAAATAAAAAAAGCAATAGTTATAAAGACTCAATGGTGTCACAACATTAATACCATCCAGTCAGATTAAAGACATCTATAAATGTACAGAAGATCTATTTTTTGCTTTTTTAAAATTAGAGTTACCTTGACAGTCAGAAACGTGCCTTTTTCTGTTTCTGTTTTTCTGCCTTTCATCTCCCTCTCTCTCCTTCGTGCTTTTCTCTATCTCTTTTTCTGAGCTCCCTCAGCTCCTCTGGATCATCCTCCTCCTCTCTGTTTCTGTCTCCGTCCGTAAAGAAGGCGGCGAGCAGCGACCTGGGGTTGTTTTTGTTCATGCAGAGAAAGCCTGTCTTATTATGAGGATGCCACTGGGACAGCAGGCCCAGCCGGACCTCTGCCGGCCGCGGCAGCGTGCTCAGTTTGATTTTCTATCTTCCTGACTCGTTGTTTGCCCAGAGCAACAGCACACCGAGGCACTCTTTAAATAAGAGAAGCAGCTTGAAAGCACAGCACCTTAGAAACACACAGCATCTTAGCTTTCAAAACATCTTCAATAGGGAAGCAGCTTTTTATTAATACTGCCGGTTTCCCGTGTGTAGCCTGGGTGTGAAAGTCAGAGGCTGCAGCCAAAGCTTTGCAGGCTGTATTTCAATTAAGACTCAAGAAAGATTCAAGGAAGATTTATTGGCAATTAATCCTGCAGAATTGGGTTATTGCATGAAAGTATGTCAGAAAAGACTGCATACCCATATTATACGACAGGCTACACATACATACATCACCAATCCCTTAAGCTGTTATTCATTAGTGATGTGTGAAGCCTGCTCAGCAGACCTGAGTGTGCTGCCACTGACATGGTGGTAATATTGATGGGAGAATTCCATTTTTAATTCCCCCGATTAGGATTTTTCAGCATTATTAATCCTGTTATCAGCACCCAGCAGGTTGTCACATCTGAAAAGAATCAGAACGGCGGTCACTTAAAGAGGGAGAGAAAAGAGATGGCTCATTTTGATTTTTGTCATGCTCGCTCTATCTTTCTCTCTTTTCTCCCTTTATATCGCTCTCTCTCTCTGATTCCCACTTTTCTGCACGTACATGTGACACACAGGCAAAGCAGTCGAGGGAAGAATGAGAACGAATTAAAACAGCCTCATTAAATGAGGACAGGAGTGGATAAACACAAAGTATCCTCCATGTGTGTATGAAAGACAAGTCTGGATTTACAGCTCGCACTTTAGTGGGGGAAGGATGTGTCAAAATTATGCAAATGAGAAATGAACGTGAGATAAAGAACTTGCTAATTACTCCAGTGGTGAGTATTTGGCTGCAGCTGCTGCATCATAATCAGGTTTCTCCACCAAGAAAGACCAGCCAATAGGAATATCCCAGTAAAAGTATACTGTACTGCTCTGTATGTAAAACCCACAGTATTACCAGTACTTCTAAATCAAGTAAAAGATAAACTGGGCCAGAAAAAGAATGGCTTCATTGGTTGAAAAGACTGATGAACTTTCAAGTGATTGTCACCATGTTCTCCCTGCAGGAATGAAGAGTATGTTCTATAAGGCCAACTGTGCTCTCTGTTCTCATGTGTGTTATGGATTTAAACAGACAATAGCCAGGCAGATTACCAGGGACAATGACGGAATTACTGAGACAATAGAGCCCCAGAGGTTGCTCTTACTGTGTGGATTTGGACATTTTTAATTTGATTTCAGTGAGAGAGCATTGGTGTCTGGCCGTGCAGGAAGTGAGAGCAAATTGCCTCGGGAAAACGCCCATCTCCCTGGACTCTGGCAGATTTACATGGATCTGGACGTGAAACAAAAGAAAGTGTTTTGACAGAACAGCTGTCCTCCCATTTCTTTGCTCTCTTGGTAAAACTCACTGCCTTTATTTCCAAGTTTCAGGGGGCGAAGCAAGGCAAGTTTATTTGTATGGCACATTGTCTACAACAAGGCAAATTAAAGTGTTTACATTAAAAGGCATTGAAACAAAATATATAAGCAACACAAGACAACATAAAAAGACATAAAAAAACAAGTAAAAGTGTAAAATTAGAAGTAAAAAGAATCTAAAATAAGAAGAGAGATCGAACAGCAGAATAAAAGTTTCAGTGCATTCAAAGATTTGAACCCCCTCAAATTTGATTTAATGAAATTCAGTGGTAAACAGAGTCTTCAGCTGTGTTTTAAAGGGCTGAGCGCTGCAGCAGTCCTGCAGTTTTCTGGCAGTTTGTTTCAGAAATGTGGAGCATAAAAAATGAACACTGCTTCTCCATGTTCAGTTTTTACTCAGGGGACAGAGAGCAAACCTGTCCCAGACGATCTGAGAGATGAAGGAGAGTCACAACGTAGCAGCGGGTCAGAAACTTTTTTTTGTCCCTAAACCATTTAGGGCTTTCTAAACCAACAGCAGTATTTTAAAATCAATTCTGTGATGGACTGAAAGCCAGTGTACAGATCTGAGAACTGGAGTGATATGATCCACATTTTTGGTTTTAGTAAAGACTCGTGCAGCAGTGTTCACAATCAGCTGCTGCTGTCTGATGGACTCTTCAGTTTGACCTGTGAAGATGCTACTACAGTAGTCCAGTCTACTAAAAGAAGAGAGGAGGATGTACTCAGAATGTAAAAAAATAAAAATAAAAATATTTGCCCTAATATGACTCGTTAATATATAAGCAGCTTTTTTCTCCCAGTTTTCAAAATACCAGAAAACCAACAATGAGCCAAAAGATTTGTAAAGTAAGAACAAAAACATGGCAGACATTTCTCTGCACTGTCTCATTTTGAAGCCACATTATATGTAAACAAATTTACACTACACTTTACAGCAACAAAAATAAATAAATCGAGGGACGAGGTCTGGAAGTTCTGTTTTGAAACGTTGCTTAATCTGTTTTGTTATTGAGCCCACACCATTCTGTCGGTGTAACAGAGCAGCCGGACTCACGTCTAAAATAAAATAAAAAATAAAATAAAACTGAAAGATGTAAATGTTCATGTTTTTACAACGTAACTTTACCCGTGATATGGACAAATGTGTGAAGGTTACACTTTCTCTGTTGGAAAATGAACAGATAGATGTTTTCTGAACCACTATGTCACTACCTTAACACCACCTGGAAGAACAATACAAAAACTACAAACGTACAAAAATGTAATTCACAGTAGTGTGCAGTGCCATATTGTTTGTAGTTCTAATGTGTTTTCCCTAGTAAGTGAAGCAGTGACCAGGAACCTTGCCACCGTATGATATGTTTTAGGAGGTTTGAAACACACCTGTTTGGTCAGATGTAATTTTTACTATTTGTAAGGAGGTGAAATCATGTTTCTTCCAGGTTTGGACCCTATATCAAAAACATCTCTTGTTTTGATCAAGGTTATGGTAGTAGAGTCTGAGAGCTTTCCAAAACAGTTCACCTCATGTTTGTATAATGCTTTGTTGCCGCCCTGTAAGCCTTTGAATGTGTCTCAGGTTCAGGGTTCAAGAGGCAGCCCTGAGGAGCAGGAACCGCCCACAGTTTTCACACTGACAAATGTTACTCTCTAGGTCAAGACCTTTCCAACAATGTCTTCTCTGTCATCCTGCAACAAAGTTTAATTTTCACATTGCTCCCGGCCAAGGCCCTTCCAGGTGAACTTTCTCAGACCCTTCCAGCTGGATAAAATGAGTCAAACATAATTTAAGGGGCATTTGGCAGCAAAATGTGTTCAAAATATTGACAGTTGCTTTATATACAGTCATACTTTTCAATGTGGACCAGTTTTGACCCAGTTAACCCCATAGACTACGAGTATTGCACAGTATGCATGGCACATGCATATTGTGCTTGATTGGATATATGTCCGTAATTTTGTTTTTAACTAGATGTCACTTAACCATTTCTCTTCAAATCCATCAAGTAACCTTTTCCTGATCATGTTCACACTGCATGGTAAATTATTTCTATAGATGGAGTGTGATTCAGCTTCCCCACAGACAGCAAGAAGCTCTGCTGTAGCCCATGGAGAATTCTTAACTTTACTCCAGAGGAAAACCCTCTCGTTAATCTGATTAACTGATGTATCAGTGAAACAATAGATGAATGATCAGACTAAGTCACACTAATGTCACGTGGTTTCGACTGCACATGACGGTTGCAGAAAAAGCCGTTCGTGGTAAACATGTCTGTTGTGCAGTGAGATGTCACAATAGCAAAACACTTCAGAAAGACCTTCAGTTTCACACAACACTGTCAAATCACTCTCCCTTTCATGCTAATGGCGGACATTTTGGTTTAAAGCTCTTGGAAGAGATGACTGAATGATCACCGTATTAAAAATGTCCGACTTTGCAGTGGTCATTTCATATCAGGTAAGCTAATGTTAAGTCAGCCAGTCTGTTGTGATATACAGACAACAGTTTAAAACTGAAATGAGACAGTATAACGTAGGAGTGGCTCAGTAGCCGTCCTCATCTCTCTGGGCTTTCTGTCACCGAGGCGTGTGCACATCTGCAGTGTTTGCTAACATATAATTTGTCTATTCCACAGTCTAATCATTTCACATTTACTCTTTATTGATCCAGGAATCCCATCCAAATCACCCTACAGAGCAGAATTTCTGCTGATAGCCACAGTAGAGAGCGATCACATGACCTTTTTCCTCGGCAGGAATTTAACCAAATGAAACACGAGGTGTAGCCATCACAGCTGGCTCTGCATCATATATCTACCGTTATCCCGACACTTGGATATTGATGGAGATGATGGTGAATGAAGTGTTCTGGCAGGAAAATTCCAGGTTGTTTTCAGTAATATCACATCACAACAAACTAATGAGAACCAGCAGGTTGTGACTGAAGGCCCTGCAGTAAAAACGTCAGTGTGTTGGTTTTTCGTGCCAATAAACTGACACAAAAACTACGTTCTGAAACATAAATGAAATGTTGTGGATGACTTACTACCTTTTGCAAACATGCAGTAGGGTTTTGATGAACCATTAAACTGTTTTGACAATTGCAGTTACTGTTTAGAGAATGTTAAGATTGTTTCTAAAAATAAGCCAGAATGAATGAGAAAAACTGTAAGCATCTCCTGCTTCTCAGACCGTTTGTACTGATGGTTACTTCAAATTAATTACCTAAATGTTTTGATATAAAAAAAAAGTGATTGAGTAATATTAAAATGACACATGTAGCAAAGTGAAATACATTTAAAAGGTACTTCTCCTCCCAGCAAAAAATATTTAAATCCTAAAAAGACTGTCACTGCAAATAAATATTCAAATATTCACTTTTTAATAACCGTCTGTATTTTTAACAACTCACTTGGAAATGTTCTCCTTCCTGTCAGCCTACATAGCTCTAATCCGCTTGCGTCTTCTCCCCCTGCAGTGTCTTCTATCTTCACTGTACCAAATGTCAAGCTGCAGACAGAGAGCGGGGACAGCATACAGGTGTGTGCACGAAGGAACAGCCATGGAAAGGCATCCTCTGGCAGCAAACACTGACCTGAGGCAGCATCCTGCACATGACTGCCTGACAGGTACGTCGTGCTCATTACCATGCAAGAGGAGACACACGCAGCGTGCAGGAGGAGCAGCACGCGGCTTCACACACTCACAAGCAAAATATAAATGCATACAGAAGCACGCATGAAGCGAAACATTCCTGATCCTGACTGTTTCAATCAAACATGATGACTGAATGTCCCAAAGAAGCATTTCTTCCGTCTTAAAACGTGTTACAGTCTTAACATGTCTGGATGTTTAGCCAGAGAGGCATCCACTCTGAATATGGCACTAACTTTGTAGTAATATCCACATTTTTGTGTAGTCCTGCTTTATTTAACTTCACGTTATCAACTTTCCCTTGGGAAAGTGTATGCTGAGTGTGCTATGTGCCATAGTCATCCAAATTTTGACCCAGAAAATGAAGAACATGCTTATTTGGGGTTGTGTGTATTATCCTCTGTAGGCTGTAAAAACCTTTTAGAGATTCTTATCAGCTGTGTGAGCAAATTGTGAAAAAAGGGTTTTTGACACAGAAAATCAGTGCTAATGATGTTCGAGAAGTTAAAAATACGACAAGGAACTTTTATGTGGCTATGAAACAGTCTCAGTTTAATATCGATGGCTCTGTGTGACCTACATATGCAAATGAGACTATCAGCTACAAGACTGGCTATTTCTATAAAGTTCTTTTCAATGCTGGCTGTCAAATTCCAAAATGAAAACTATTTTTAAGCTGGAGTGCTGAGGGTGAATTGAGTTGTGTCAGCCTGAGGGAAGACGCTGCTCTGTAGTCTGGTTGTTTGTCAGTGGATACGTCTGTATTCTGAGACAGCAGCTCAAAACCTTTCATGTTGACCATGCTATCAAGTTTAATCTTACTGCAGGCTTTCTATGATGAAGAAATGACATCTTTGCTGAAAATTACAATCACAGAGCAACCAGATCTGTTAGCTGCATGTGACCTTGGCGTGCGAGCTTAGTTACTCAAACAGACTTTGTTTTGTTTTTCCATCCTCACATGACACTTGTTAAACTTACAAAGCCATATACAGATACAGTACACCACACAGATGCATCCTGGAAATGAATGTGTTTAAAAAAGGACAATAGCAGTACCAAAACAAACACACACGCTCGCCAGGTCAAGTTTACAACAGTAGGCAGAGCTGCTGTACCACTTTTGTCCACAGGGGCCGCCAGAATCCACAAAAATACGAAAGTTCCTCATAGCTGTTTGAAACTTACCAACTAAACAGCAGACCTTTAAAGTTAAAATACTTGCAATGTCCAGATAAGATGTGACTGAATTTCAGAATTATGAATTAGGAGATGCACTTTTACTGTGACACCCTCACTAAGCAATAAATTGTCTGTTTGTCAGTTTGCCATTACTTTACATCTTTTTCTTTTGCTGCACTATGTAATCAAGCTAATGTGCTGATAAAATTGGTATTTAATTTATTTAACATCTAAAGGATGTAGATTGGAAAACATAAAAATGTTTTGTTTTTCCTGCTATAAAACAAAACAGTTCATAAGTCAGACTAAAATTTAAAAAAATCTGAAGTAGTGATACAGCACAAGAAAGTAGAACATGAGTATGAAAGTGTTTAAATACTCTCTGGTTCATCATGCAGATATACTGACAACTCTCTGCCCAACAATCGTCTGCATCCCGCCAAACATCTCACTCATGAGACGCTGACACCACGAGATGTGTGCTATCTGCACTGAAGCAGAGTGTGGTGATTGATGGAGGAATGGCTTTGAGTGGGTGAGGAGGGCGTCCCATTCTTTAGAGACGGGGGTCTCATTCACTCCTCAGATAAAGCTGCACTATTTGCATGTAATAAGAGGGACAGAGGTCAGGCGCGGGTATAATGACCAGCCTAATGATGGACACTGCACTGTGGACCAGATTATATATATAATTACTGACAGGTGCAAAGACACACGAGACACATCAATTCTTTAACCAATAATATCCAAGTGGTAAGAGACAGCCTTCTTGTTTGTCGTCATGATTTTCCTCGACAACATTTATGTATTTCTTTAAACACGAGCGAGATAGGAGGCTGAATACCATGTGTGTGTACTATTCCAGAGAATATGCCAAAGTATGTGTATCCTGGTCTGAAGGCTCATCATGTTTCTGTCGGTGTGTGTGCGTGTGTGCGTGTGAGTGTGTGTGAGTGGAAGTCACCCCACTGAGAGAGCTGTGTCCTCTCAGCTGCTGCATTTACATTGAAATCAGCCTCTTTGTCCAGCCCCGTCCTGCAGCCTGACAGGCTGGAGGCGCTCCTCTGATAGCAGTCTAATCCCTGTGCACACATTCACATTAATACACTGACAAACTGCACCACCACATGCACAGCCGCTCACACATTTCTACAATAATAACTCATATCTGAACTGGGCTTTCCACCAATATTTGTACTTGCAATCACAAAATTTTGAAGACAAAAAAGAAAAACAAAATAATCCACCCACAAAATTATACAGAAATGCACAATTTTCTGTATTTACTATATTTCTTTGGAATTAAATAATGTAATTAATGTAAGCAAGATAAAAGTATTGAGTGAGCAGCAATGTAAATGTCATGTAAATAATTTCCTGATGTATGACATTGCAATATCTTGAGACACCTGACCAATAAATTAAATAAACAAATTAAAAAAAAAAAAAAAAAAAAAAAAACTGCCCCCAAGCAGTCACTGGGCAGACTGCTGTTATATTATTATTATTATTATTATTATTATTATTATTATTATTATTATTATTATAAGTAGTATTAGTATTATTATTCAAACTAGTGTATCACCTAAAAAAATAAGAACTGTTATGTTCTGATGACCTTAGAATGAGCCTTTTATATCTGCAGAGGCAGAGTCCACCATGTTAAACCCCCTGTTTCTACAGTAGCCAAGACAGTGGCCACCAAAGGCTGTCTCCAACATTTGAAAGGAAAAGGTGAGCAGAGGGATAGTCAGTCAATAACCTTACCGCCTGAGGCCACTAAATCCTCCACACTGGACCTTTAAATCATCCATATTGTTGAAGGTTTTGGCGCTTGGTGGTACCAGTAGTGAGGGAAATCTTAATACCAAGGAAATGGTTTGGATTATTGTTAGGTATAGGGATATAAAAGTTGCATTAACCATAAATATTGTTGCTATGGTTACCAGCATCAAAATGCATCAAGATGCAGGTAACCATAGCTGTATGTTTTAATCTCACATATGCTTTTTTTAATGTACACTGCCAAACACAAACAGCTATTTTCTCCAGCTTTCCTCTAAAACTGCTTCTGCGATAGAGCAGCTAATGTAAGATGGCAAAGTATGATGAGCACAGTGAGCTCAGCAAATCACATCCATTATTTAATGTAATATTTGAGTGAACGTGTATAAGCCTGGTGGTTTTCTAGTTTACTGAAATCAGAAGTAAAAGAGGTGAGGAGAAGGAAAACAGGGGGCGGGTGGAGGGAGGGGGAGATGGAAGCAGAGGCTTGCGGGAGCAGGGCAGGGTTTCTTTTTGTTGAGGCAGCGTTGTATTATTTATAGGAGGTGGTGGAGGCAGGCCGCTTCAGACGGAGCAGAGCAAAGAAGGCGAGCAGCCCCTTTCTCTTTTGTGGGTCTATTCCCAGTGGGCAGGCTTTGTGCTGGCTGGATGGCTGCCTTTGAGGAAACTCAGGCATCTATTGAGCTGAGAGTGAAGGCCAGGCCTGACTCGCCAGCACTGAGACACAGCAACACTAGAGCACCACAATGTCTGTCACTGCTGCGGCCAGAGAGGAAAAGAAAAGGACGAAGACAGAGTGACAGAGTGTGGGGGAAATAGTGGGAGT
This sequence comes from Naso vlamingii, assembly GCA_029822935.1. Taxonomy (NCBI): domain Eukaryota; kingdom Metazoa; phylum Chordata; class Actinopteri; order Acanthuriformes; family Acanthuridae; genus Naso; species Naso vlamingii. The sequence goes on along the minus strand of JAPQLA010000024.1, from coordinate 25,977,157 downwards.
GTTTGATTTTGGCAGATGGAAGAAAAAAGAGAAAGAGTTTTTGTGGTGAGAAAGCCAGAAAGAGAGAGAAGAGTGGACTGAAAAAATGGAGGCAGAGACGGAGAAGAGAAGAAAGGGGCAAAGGGAAAAGAGGCAGGTCTCCTTTACAGTACTGCACAACTGCATTGATCTATGTTTATTCATGATTCTGCATTATTCACAAGATTAGCTGATGCAACTTGGTGCCGAGGGTAGGCAATGGCTCCCCCCGTCAATCCACTCAGTGACCACGCTGTTCAACTCCGAGTGCTAACAACAAGTGGGAGACAGCTGACCTGTCTCTGAGCATCAACACACTGCACTGGTGCTCTGAGCGAGACTGTAGAGAGATGGGATGCAGTGTGCTCATAGTCAGAATACATAACAAAGCATAAAACATTAATTCAATCAGGGAGAAAAAAGCAACATGAAAGCAGTCAAATCGACAGCTCAGTGCCTCAGTCCAAACAAGAATTTAGTTGTTAAAAAAAGCAAATCTTAAAAATTGTTACAAATCTAAACTGAGTCAAATATGTAGATATTTGTTCAATGCAGTCCAATAATGCCATACAGGTGAGTACTGGATTTAACATTTCATTTCATTTCAATAAAAAAGCTGCACTAAAGAACATTTTTACATGAACAACGAAACTAATGTGAATGTTTAATATGAAATCACTCGTAGGCAAGAATGGTCTCTGCACCTTTCAGCTTTGTGGAGCATTTTAGCATCTTATAGCTTCGACTTGCGTTGACAGCAACTGCAGTTACTGGATCACTCTCAGCATTTGTATCAAATGTTTTCAGTGAAGCAGCTCTGATGGATCCACTGTCAGGCTTGAGACCATAGTGGAGCGTTTAGCAGCTAAAGAGCAGGATAACTTTCTTAAGATTTGGTCAAGACCAAAGCATGGTGACCTTTAGATTATCTTCTCACCAGAAACACTTTGCTTCATGTGTGCTGCTGGATTTGTAAACAGGAAGTGGTTTGCCCTATCAACTTTACAAAATCATAATACATCAAACATGTGATTTCAATTTGTTTTAGAGTTCTGGCTTCTAACCACAAAAGAAAAAAGTGATACTCATTTAAGTTTGCAACAAATTGACAACAGGTTAAGCTAGCTGAATGACAGGACTATTATAGTGCAGTGTTTGTTTTTATGTTGTTTTATGTGGAAATGATAGATATTTATACCATCAAGGACTCTATGGATGTAGTTCTGTAAGTTTTGAAAGTTGCACTGTTTAAACTAATGGAGGGGCTGTTTTCATCAGATCATAGTCTGTGGACTGCAGTGACTTACAGCAGGAGCAGAGGGAAGCTTTAAGATCATGTCAGGAAGTCCGAAGTTTGGTCTTTTTTTTTTAGACAGTTGAGTGTGAAGCACAAAAGCAGCATAAAGTCTCAGTCATTCACAGAAGTGTTAAACATTTAAGCTTCTACATGCTCAGACCTGATGCAGTGCACTCTGCAGCGTCTGCTACGTCTGGCAAAATCAAATCAAACCTAAGGTTAACTAAGCTTGTGTTCAGATTTGATCAGATTTGTTTTTCAGATCTGCTCTTGAAGTCAGACTGTCCACGCTACTCTTTGCAGGTGATCAGATCCCAGCTGTGTCCGGGTGTGCACAGCCAGTCATGGTAGCACCCGACTGACAAATCAGTTTGCTGACATTGTTGGATGACAGGGCCTTTTGCAGATAAATCAGTATCAGCATTTATGTTCTCGGATATGAGAACATAAATGCCGAATGCTTCGCCTTTTCAGAACTGATTTTACAAAGCAGATATCCATCTGAGCCATTTTCAAGCCATAAAATGCTGATTTTTATCAGATGTTTCATCAAAAAAGTACAATCATATAATTCCATTTATACCTTAAAAAAAGTGTTTACTGCCTCTTTAAATATTTCCAAAGGCAAGTTATCAGGTTTGATTTTTGTGTTTGTGCTGTGGAACAGTAGTTTTGAAGTGTAAGTATTCATTTTTAGTCTGTTTAGTCTGTATCTGTTAAATCATGTGATGTGATCAGTGTTTTATTTTGAAATTTGGCCTGTGTGTGACTCTCCTGCACACCATCAAATAAAGACTTGCTGTGTATTTTTTGCTGGACAGAGCAGAAAGCAGTTTAAATGCATGCCATGCTCCATAGAGTCTGTGGGTGAAAAGCAGCAGAACAACAAACCTAAAATTTGTCCACTTCATCTCAAACACAATTTTGGACATTTTTTGAACTGAGTCATTTGCTTTAATTTAACACCTAAAAGGTTACATTGGCTTGACAATTTTATAATTCTTAATTTCTGTTTCCAAACAAATGGCTCATTATGTACAGGGTGAAAAGAAATCACTTATGGGCTGAGGTCAAAGTTGTGAACGCCGCTGTCGTGTTGCTGATCTCTTTATTCATGCTTTTTAGCACCAACTCATTAGCCTGCATTCCTCATGAACAACAATCAGCATATTTTATTTTCCTCCATCACATCAAGACATATTTTTTGCAGCTGATGTCACGTGGTTGAGGGCTGTTCCCTGTGTTTGTGCTGGTCTCGTGGCCCGGCTTCACACAAAGCAGCAGCCTCTCTGCTGTGTGTCTGTGCAGCCATCAAAGGTCGGCGACAGGACACTCTGGCCCTGAAGCATCACTGTGTCACTTTGAAGATAACAGCTGCAGGCCAAGCCCGACTGTTGTGTCCAGAATGTAGATGTGTCAACTCTTTATCTAACCACACATACACACACACACACACACACACACATGTATCATCTTAGTGACAATGCTACATTTTTAGAGAGGACATGCAGGGAGCTATAATAGCAGTGAAGGCATTTCTATGGACAGTTAAAGCACACTTTGTCTCCTGGTGTCTTTCTACTAAAGGCGTCAGTGTCTGAAACCCACAGAGTCAGCAGGACAGAAAATAATATTTTTGGTTTCTCTCGCAGGAAGAAATAGATTTGTGCTGTCCACAAAACGAGCTGTCAGAAAGTTTTTCTAGGTAAAGGACAAAGTGATGTAAAGTCTAATCCTGCTGTGTGCCGGAGGGAGGGGAAGAGGAGGTGGGTGAAGGAAGGATAACCGGAGGCATAGCCTTGAGAAATGGAGAGCCTTCAGTCAAATCAGCCCGTTTTACTCTCCCACAGCCTCTTATGACTTTACAGCTTCAGTGGCTGCCAGTAATGTGTGCTTTCATTTCATCTTGTGCTCATGGAAACACACAGCCAAGGCACAAGATGTTAACTGCAGCTCCACAGAATGCGTTAGAATGTCTCTGCAGTCACTTTCCACCAATGTTTACCACATTTACCATTTCACATGCTGCTGATAGAGACATGATGCTCGCAGCGCAGGCTCTAATAATGAAGTGTGAACATTCACAGAGCAGAAACAGCAGTGTCATATTTTAAAATGAACACATTTTTTGTTGTATGTGCATCTTTCAGTAGGCAGTGTGGCGTCTCAATTTGAAATGCACTGCAAGGCTCCACTCTTTCCATCCATGCTTCTTCCCGTTCTCTCTTCACTCTGCTCAGAAATCATTACGCAGTGCCTCTGTCATTGTCAGTACCACCTTCATCACACAGGCTATCGATTTGCTGACGTGGTTCATTTAACAAAATGAAATATGTCTGTAAGCTTAGTTGACCGAATATTAGGTAAACTGGTGCAATATGTGTAGAAATGATGTCCATGTTGGACATTTCCACGCCTTTCAATTCATGTCCGGTTGGTCATTCAGTGCCAGTGTAGGTGAGTAACGGTGCAGACACACCAAATCCGGTGATGAAGGGTGGGCTGCAGCAGAATACCGTGCGCTCTGGCGAGTGGGCGGTGCAGTATTCAGGTTGGATACACCTACTGCGATTTGAGCTGTGCTTGATTTAAGCTCAAATCTTTCTAACATGGCAGACCGATCACAAACTTTCTAATTTTTCAGGTAAACAGTACACTGAAATACGTTTCTAAACACATTTTAAGTGAGGAATAGGCAACGCAGTAACAGAATCTTGTTTCATATTTGATCAGCACTGGCTGGTTTGGCAGTTTGATCGTACTTTTGTGAGTCCGCTACAAAGTGTTGGACAGACCTCATTTGCATTAAGTAGAGGTCTAGTTATGATTATGTAAATTTAGATATGACGAATGGTCCGTCCACTCATCATCATGCACTGCATGGCCAGATCACCTCCTCTCCATAGAAAATGATTTGACTTGACGTACCTCAATGGATTTGTTGTGTCTGTACCTTGAGTAAGTCATGTGACGAGTGTGTAAAGGTCTGGATGGCAGATGGTCGTGTGGGGTGTCAAATCTAACACTTCACCATGGTTTATTTTTGATAACCACAATCATTCCCTAACCATACCATTCCACAGTGTCCAGACACATAAATTGTATGAAGAGAGAATTTTAGCTTTATTTTATGTTTTGAAAAAGCACAGATCATGTGGGACGGAGAGAGAAAAAGAGAGCACACTATTCAAGGAGGAGGATGCAGATCGCTAGTGTTCGGCTCATGGGAAGACATGAGAGACTGAAAAAGAGAAGAAGTGGCAGCACTTCTCTTCTTCTTTCACCCCTCGTCCATCACTGGCTGGACAAAGGAGAGAGAACAAGGACGGAACAAAGCAGACAGAGTAAAAGAAGGAGGAGAAAAGAGGCAAAGGATGGAGGAAGAGGAGGAGGACAGAAGGAGGAGTCCTCCAGGAAGTGCAGGGATTGATTTCAAATACAATTAGTTGATCAGTGGAGGCAGCAGATGCCATCAGGCTGTAAGCTCTTCTCAAATCCCAATGATCCTCTCCTTTTTGTGTCACCCCTCCGTCCTTCCCCTACAAAATGAGTCTGTCATGGATTATTGATTTATTTCTGTATATGTCTGCTGGTGTAATTGTCACTTACATAAAGTCAGTCAGATGCACGTGCTAGTTTCTCAGTTTCTGTCTGCGCTTTGTTGAAATGAAAGATCTGTTCAGTTTTTTTGTTTGTTTTTTTGACGTACTTTCACCCTTCTGAGGAAAATGAAAATCTAAGAAAGTGATAGAAGAGGAGAAAATGATATGACAGCAGTGAGGTGGATAACAAACAGCTGTAAACAAATCTCAACAATGAAGGATGTGTTCCAGAGATGCAGTCTAAGTGTGGTACCTTTTTTACTCCATCTATCCATCTCTCAGTTTTTGTCCCTCTCCTCCATTTTCCTCCACCATATGGCTCTCCCTAATGAGCGTTGCACATGTACCTCCTTCCTTTTTTGCTCCTCCAAAAATAAAAGAAAAAACAATTTCTTCTTATGTGGTGCAGCCAACAGCTCCTCTACAGTGGCAGATCTGGAGCTCCTCGTCTCAGCCGAGTGAATTTGTGTCAAATAAAGTATGCTAATGAGTTTAACTTTGTCAGTGTGGGATTTAAAGCATTGTGGTATAATGAGTCGAGCTCAGATGGTTTACAGAGAAGAATAGTCCAAATTCTTATGCATATGCTTTATGACGGTTGCTTTCTCCCCTCTATGAAAAACCTCTATCCTAGATTTCAGCTGCACATTTTCTAAGCAGAAAGGCTTTGTTTATTTGGCAGCATTTAGTCAGTTTTTGTATTAAAAAATAACTGCAGTTCAGAGCTGGGCAACATATCATTCCAAGACAAGGTAAGGTTGTAGATTTTGGATTAATGTTTTATTGTGTTTTAGAGGCTGCATCACAGTAAGATGATGTACTTTTCTAAACTTCACCTGAAACTGTTGTAATATTTGTCTTTACCCACTTAGTTATTGTCTGCATTACTAATGATTATTTATTTATTTAAGAAAAAATCTCACTGTGTTTGTATTTTGTTAAAGCAACAAAAGTCATCCAGTTAACAAAATGTTAACATTGATACATTTAGTCAAAAATATTGTGATATTTGATTTTGTCCATATCTCCCAGCCGTAGCAGCAAACACAGAGAGTGAAACAGCACCATCACTTTGACAAACATACCTGAATACTGAAGTTCTGGGAGGCAAAGCGAAAGGCTGTCTAGCAGGAAACGTAGAAATAAAATGAAGACCCATGTACATAATTATTTTAACATGATTGCAGAAAGCAATGCGGGGATGTGACCGACTGCAGCTTGGTCAGAGCGAAATGTTGCTGATAATACAGCACAAGTGCCTTTACCCTTATTTCTCGACTAAACTGATTAAGCTAATAATGCTACTAGTGTAACACATTACAAAGAAAGGCATTACTGTTATCCCATTACATTTGTTGTAATGTAAGGCATTACTGTTGCTAATTCAATAACCACATTACAGTTATCATCAAACAGTTACCTAGTTACTTGTGTTACTTTAAGTTCCTCGGTTACCCTATTTTCACAGCTTTGCCGTCGGCTTTGTTGCCTTAAAGAACATGAAGGAGAGACCTGGTGTTTGTCCTTCGTTGTCCTCATCAGAATGGGGATTTGCGCTGATGTGGGCAGATGTAAGGTTTAACCTTATACTGTTAATTGGCACTTACAGTGCATCTCTGGTGATGTCAGGGAGTAATGCAAAAGTAATGTAACTAGTATTGTAACTAATTACTTTCAATGGTGAGTAATTACGCATAGTAATGCATTTCTTTTTTAAAAAGTAACTAGAAATGTGCACTACATTACTTTTTTTTAATTTGAAACCAAGCCCCAAACTAGGCCTGCACCCACACCCTGTACGGTAAATGTCTGTCAACTACTCAAAGCACTTTTACAACACAAGTTAGCATTCACACGTTCACACACACATTCACACACGAAGGGCGGGTGACTCCCCTACCAAGAGCCAACCTGCTCATCAGGAACTCATACACATGTTAACACATCAGTGGTCATCGGAAGCAATTTAGGGTTCAATGTCTTTCCCAAGTACACTTCATCATGTAGACTGGAGGAGCTGAGGATTGAACCACCAGCCTTCTGATTGGTAGATGACCTGCTCTACCTGCTGAGCCAGCCCATGTGTTTGAGATGTGATGTGACTAAAGTCAACGAGTTCTGGTAAATTTTGACAAAACTTAAAATGGCAGCCAAATCAACTTCATGCATTTGACCGTTAAACTTTGGAATGATGGTGAGTCTACAAAGATTGTTTTACCTGCATATGTGGTGCTGATGTCCATCAGTCAGTGATGTGGACTTCTTGGTGTGCTCTGCCCCCCCAAACCCACATAAGCTGAACACATAAGAACAAATTACCAAGACTAGAAATGGAATAAAACATTAGATCAGAAACAGAATTTTTTTTTAAAGAGTTGAATGATTAATGGAACAGAGAGATGGAGAGACACGCGATGAGCTTGTTGAAACACTATGCTTTCTTTTATTCAAGCATAACAGGAGAGGAGCAGCATCTGTAAGGTTAGTTATGAGGGATTATCAGACGTTAATTTGTTTTTGTTTTTTTCTCCATTTCTTTTCTAGACCGTTCTCAGAGTCCATCTCTAATCTCTAGTCATCAAAATGCAGTATAGAGAGAGATTTTCATTAACTTAGAGGGGACACTTCACCTCAAAAATTTATTTTATATATATAAACTCAACAACCACATCACTGTGCAGAGGGGAGCGTACATACTCTATGATGGGAGCCTCATGCTCATGATCACCGATGAGATGTAGCATTAATGGCATCTTCATCAGTTAAGCTGTAACCCTTAGCTTAGTTAGCTCTTTTGTTTAGCAGCAAGGTTCCTAACCCCAGAGCTCCTGCTTATTGTTTCCATTTATAGACCATCCAGTGCAAACTCAAGTTTCATAACTGACTTTTCAAATCTCCTTAAGATCATCTGCCCTACTTTTCCAGGTTACCTGTGCTTGGTGATTTGTTGATTATAATGTAAATGTGGTTGTGCCCAGGTGCACTCTTGTAAATGTTGATATTCTCAACCTGCTAGACAACTAGTCTCCCACTCATCCAGCATGTTCAAGGACCTATACCGTGGCCATACCCTTGACCTTCCCGTTCTTCATCAGACTTCTGATGGAGAGAGGAAAGCTGGAAATGTCACTCATGGATTAATTAATTTTCTCTGCACTGGGAGCTTCAGTGTGCAGACCTCTTCCCTCCTTTTCTGATTTTATGTTTTGGTTCAGCACCTGATTTTAATATTTTTGGATGTGTGTCTTTGCTGTTCTTGTTTTTCATATCCTTGATCTTGCCATCAGCAGTGATGTCACAGCCTCCAACACCCACATTCTAGAGCTAGGTGTCTCTGAACACCACGTGGTGCTACTGGATGCCATGATCATCTCACCTGCCTCTAGCAACAAACATTCCATCACCTTCTGTAAGACCAAGGACACTGACCACACTCTCCTCACATCTGCTCTCACCTCTGTCCTGTCTGAGGCCCAAACTTCACTTTCACTCGAGGAGCATGTCCACTATAACAACAGCACTCTGCTTGATGGCTTGGACAGGTTTGCCCATGAGAAAACATAGTGTCCTTCCATTGCCCTGCTCTGTGGTATGTGTCTGTCAGATGTAGCACATGTTAGCATGTGTGAGCACATGCGTCGGCGTCCGTGTCTACCTGCCAGAGGCTCTGCTAATATCTGAAATTTATACAGTTCATAGGATATATTTTTAAGTTACATCTTTTAGATCTTAGTTGTTTTTACTAATCAGTTAAAGGATATTAGTCAACTGACGTGGATTTTAGTTGTTTTATAGACTTTTGTTTCTCCACCACCATCAACATCACTGTTTGTGTATCTGTCGTGGAAAACCTGTGGAAACCTCAGCTGTCAAACTTTCTTACTGGAGGCCTATCCAAAGCAGCAGGCCCAGTCTAGTTTCTTGGACCACCTGTGTGTGTAACTCTACAAGTCTACTTTCTGCTGTGGGCTCACTGTGAGCTGTCTTGTCTCTCTTCAGCAACCACCATTAAATCAAATAAATCATGCCTCCTCCCACCTCACCATCTGAATGTGACAGCTGTCTCCACCTGACCCAGTAAATCTCCACACTGGAAGGGAGAATCTCTGTCCTGGACCAGATCCGAGATGAAGAACGCATCCTTGACTCTCTGATCTCCAGGACCACGCTGCCTCCACCATCAACCCTGGAGAATTGGACTCGACTGTTCCATGGTCGGACAGCGCCGCTGCCGCTGCCCACGCTGCAAATCACTGGTCTCATCTGGGAGCACCAACAGTTCGCTCCACTCAAAGCCAGAGGGAGCCATGAACTGTTGCCTGTAAGGATAAACATGGTGTGAAGCCTCCCTGTCGCTCCACTCCAACTCAGGCTATCCAGGCGAGCAACAAATATTCCATCCTGGACAAGGAAGATTTCCTTCCAATTGTTGATCACTGCAGCTTGTCTCTGGAGTCAGAGGGCTGTTCGTTATCACCTCTTTCCTTCACAACAGTATCCAAGCCATCTGTTCCACCGGTTAACCATCATTCCACGTTGCATGCTCACCCTACACAACTTGGTAGCATACCGTTCACCCCTCCCCCTGGTACTGGCTCTTTGGTCCTGATCTCCAAGCCAGCGATTGCCTACTTTCAATGACACGCCCTCTCTGTACAAGCTGGCTGCAAACAGTCATTTGCTCAGTCTGTTACCACCCCAGCTCCAGCTTACAACTCTGAGCCCTGTTTCCACAGTGCCACAATCTCCATCATTGTCGACAAACTCCTGGGCCTGTTGCTTACACTCTCCTCATCAAAAAGGTAGTCGTCCATGTGGGGAAGAATAACCCAGCCCGTAGGAAGTCCAAGACACCAAAATGGACTTAAAGCTCCTTTTTAACCTTTAAAAAATTGTGAATTGTCCATTTTTGTTGGTAGAAATAGAATAGAAAGCCTTTATTTTCAATGTACAGTGTACATCAAGATTATTAGAGCTTTACCGTAAAGTGTACAAAAGAAGTCCTAAGTTCCAGGACTTCACAGATAATCACAAGAACATCCAATGACAGACGGCATTGATTCTAATAGCATTCCAGATATGTATGAATATGTACATGTATATGTATAAATATAAATATATTGCACTTTTGATTTATTTTTGCAAGAGAAGTAGGGGAAGAGGAGAGGAGAAGAGGGGATGGTGTTAGTTCATCGGTGCATGTTTGACTTTAGAGTGGTTATGAATCTGGGGAAGACTGTGTCCTTGAATCTGTTAGTTCTTGTATTGTGGTGCCTGTCAGAGGGCAACAGGTCAAACAGGTGGAAGCCAGGGTGTGAGCTGTGCTTCACAATGTTTTTTCTTTGCCGAGGCAGCGGGAGTTATATGTGTCGGTCAGAGAGGGGAGAGGGCAGCCGATGGTCTTCTGTGCTGTGTTTATCACTCTCTGAAGTTCTTTTTGTCCACTTTAGTGCAGCTGGCTTACCACACTGTTATGCAGTAAGTCAGCAGGCTCTCAATAGAACAGCAGTAGAAGGTTACCAGCAGCTTTCTATCCAAGTTGGTCTTCCTGAGCACCCTCAGGAAGTGCAGTCACTGCTGTGCCTTCTCAATGACTGCTGTGGTGTTTGCAGTCCAAGAGAAGTCAGCAGAGACAAGGACACAGAGGAATTTGAATGTCTAGACCCTCTCCATACACTCACCATTGATGTAAAGGGGGGTGGGGTCTGCAGTGTTCTTCCTGAAATCAAAGGTGATAACATTGGTTTTTGTGGTGTTCAGTGCCAGGTTGTTCACTGAACACCACGCTGTTAATATCAGGATCTCATCTCTGTATGCAGACTCATCCCCTCCTGAAATAAGTCCAACTACAGTGGTGTCTTCAGCAAATTTGACAATGATGTTATCTGAGTGGGCTGGATTGCAGTCATGGGTGTAGAGCAAGTACAGTAGTGGACTCAGCATGCACCCTTGAGGAGAGCCAGTGCTGAGTGTGCAGGCGGAGAAGAGGTGCGGGCCAAGTTTCACAGACTGGGGCCAGTTGATCAGGAAGTCTTTTATCCAGTAACAAGTGAGTGTGGGGAGACGTAGGTCTGACAGTTTAGTGACCAAAATGATTTGGATGATTGTGTTGAAGGCTGTGCTATAGTCAATGAAAAGCATTCCTACATAGCTTTCCCAAAGTCTCAGATGACTCAGCATGGAATGAAGAGCCATGGCTGTGCCATCCTCAGTGGATCTGTTCGCCTGATAAACAAACTGGTGTGGGTCGAGCATGGGAGGGAGGGAAACTCTGAGGTGGTGTATGACCAGCCTCTCAAAGCACTTGATAATAACAGGAGTGAGCACTGCTGGTCGGTAGTCCCATTTTAGGTTGTGTGTGGCTGATTTCTTTGGTACAGGTATAGTAATGGCTGATTTGAGGCAGGGTGTGATGACCACGTGTGCTTGTGTGGGAGATATTGGAGATGATGGTGAAGACCTGTGAGAGCTGAGCAGCACATGGCTTGAGCACCTTTGCGTGTGATCCGTGTGGACCAGCAGCCTCCATAGGGTTCACTGCTCTGAGCACTCATCTCACGTCATGCTCCTTTAAAGTGAGGCTTGTGGGGGCTGAGGTCATGTGGCTGTGTGTTGTTGTGTCTCAAAGTGTGCAAAAAAGCAGTTCAGCTCCTCTGCCAGAAACACACCTGCATTCCCCATTGTCACATCCCAGCCTCTGTTGTTAGTAATGCTCTGTATACCCTGCTACACTTGCCGTGGGTTGTTACTTGAAACATGATCTTCTGTCCTCCTCTTGTAGTCCCTCATGGCGTCCTTAATTCCACTCTTCAGCAAGCAGCACTTTAGTGGCCCTTTTCCCTGTTTTAATCATGGATCTGAGCATTTTAGTAGGGTCCTTAGCTTCCACGCCTGGATTCAGTCTGTTCTTACAGCGTACAGCGCAGCGCTTATTGATCATTTTAACCTCTCCTGGAATCGTCCATCCTTTTACCTGAGAAACGGTGTCCAACCAAGCAAACTAGGTGCATGCATACAAACTCACAACATATCTCACACAGTTTCTAATGCACTATCACCACAATTACTCTCTACCACATGTCCAGACAGCCAGGATGCCCTAAAAATGACGCCGGTCATTTCCGGTCAAACCACGCAAACTGCACTAGCTCACCTGTGTGGCTGGAAGAATTTTCTGACTCCCCCTCTTTCTCGCATCCCATCTGTCAGAACGACAGACTTGTGCTCACACCCGACCTCTGGTAGGCATCGCCTTGGTGCATGAGTTATCCAACTGCACGCACCACCATGGCTTCCCGAGCAAATGAAATATGTTTGCTTCCTCTATCAGTATGTGTCTGATTATTGCAAATAAGGCATACATACTAAATGACTCGTTCACTAAGGAAAAACTGGCTTTTTTATTCCTGACTCAGTCAGAAGTACAAAATCTGAAGCCATTCTCACTGATACACCCTGACAAACAAATCAGGCTGGCATCACTTGCATCAACATAAGGGGTCACTCCATCCCTCTGTCCTCACTTATCACTGACCTGAGCGTCAAACTGGACTCATCACTTTCCCTCAATGCACACATGAATTCTATCCGTCAGACCTCATTTTACCACCTAATGAATATTTCCAGACCAAGACCCTCACTGTTCAAACACAATGCAGAAAAACTGGTTCACATCTTCATCAGCTCCCATCTCTATGCTCGTGGGTCTACCACCAAAACCATCCAGAGACTACAATATGTTCAAAATAGTGCTGCCTGCGTTCTCACCAAAACATGTAAATCACAGCACATCACACCAGTCCTCCACTCCCTACACTGGCTCCCAGTAACCCAGCAGATCACCTACAAGCTTCTCCTTATAGTTTACAAGGCATTACATCACAGCGGTCCCACCTTCCTCCAGGAACTCCTCACCCCTCAATCATCACCCAGGACACTTAGATCTGGCAGCTCCAATCACATTGCTGTGCCGAGGACAAAACTGGCCGGCATGGGTGACCATCCCTTTTCCTCGCGGTGACTGTGGAATCAGCTCCCAGAAAGACTCAGGGCCTTGGACTCTCTTGATCTTTTGTAACTCAAAAATTAAATCCTACTTGCTCCTCGCTGTTTTCCCCTTTTTATGAGTCTTCCCCCTCATCCCCATCCCTTCCAATCCCACCTCCACCCCCCTTGTTTTAAATTTGTACTAATAGCTCTTAATAGATGGATTCAGACTACAGGAACCTCTTCATAGTTCTGGGAACTAAGTTCTAAGAACCTCCCATTTTATTGCACCCACACTGCCGGAACTGTGAACTATTATAGTTCTCAGAATGACGTTTTGAGGAACCTTTTTAGCTCCATCTCCAGAGTAGGTAGTTTTGCAGCACATGAGGATTGTTAGAGATTTTCAACTTAATATTTTGGCCATCAAAATTAATTAATGATTATCATAGATAATTATTAATTATATTAAATAATAAAATCTAATTTACATCAGATCGCCTCAGGAGCACCACCCTCAAAAGCTCCTTAGTTGATTTAGTCTCATGAAAAGTACTTAACTGTCACTTTGGAATTTGATCCATAATTAACTTAATAACTAAAATCAAATGATCATGTTAACAGCTAGTAAAGGTTGAAGGTTTTCAGAGTTCTTGTCAGTGAAGAGGTTCGCAACATTCACTCTTGTACAACATTAAACAGACAGCATGTAGTTTTAAAAGCCTTTATTACACAGACAATTAGCACAATCTAACTAAACATGTACTATATACAGTGTGTGTGTGTGTGTGTGTGTCAGTGCTTGTGTGTGTGTGAGTGTGAAATTGTGTGTGTAGGCAAACTACAGGTAAGATGGCTGACAAAGAGAAGGACTTAGGTCCAAGATGGCGGCTGAAAACCACA
>JAPQLA010000024.1:25952645-25963251 GCA_029822935.1 Naso vlamingii | reverse complement strand
ATGAGAAACATGTTTATTCAAAAACAGTCCTGTTGAAATCCCCAAAATGAACGTCTTCATCTGTGGATCCCAACAGGAACTATGGTGAAGTTAGTGTACGTGATTGGTCAAACTCAGGCGCAAACGCAGTCAACCGCCATTTTTTAAAACCCAACAGCTGTATTAACAAGACGACACAAAACACGAACCAGAACTCGCAACAAGATGGACCTTTTTGTTTGTTTGTTTGTTCGTTTGTTTTGCTGAGATATAATAAAGTTCAGCAAGAGATTCATGGTATGTTATCACCAGATACCGAAACATCAATGCAGTAACATTAACATTAGCAAATAGTTCCTAAAACTGTTTGGTCTGAACGCCTGTAGTCTTACTATGACTTCTTAATGTGTTTTTCTTTTTGATGTTTTTTTTGTAACGTATAATATCATTAATTTTAATGTTTTATTGAGTTTTTAATGTTTGTTTCACCCTCTCTGTAAAGTACACTGAAATTTCACTATATTTTAAAGTGTGTTATGTAAATGAAATTTATTATTGGTATTATTGTAAGTTAGCTTCTTATCTATGATGAGATGTACGCTTCCTCCTGTGCAGTGATACTATGTGCCCAGTGCTGCTTGTTCTATTATATAAGAGAGCGCAGAGAGATTTACGGCCCGTATCTCGAAAAATCTGCACCAAACAAACCAGATGGAGAAAAAAAAAAAGCACCACAGATGAGAGCAAACATATGTATTTCTGTTTTTGGGTCTTGTTCTCTTAAACATCCTTTTATGGCCGTTGTTAAAATGCAAAATTAAAATTTTGTCCTACATTTTGATTTCCTCTATTTTGTTTGATAAAAAGGAGATATGGGCCATTCCACACTTTGATTGCTTCAGTGCAGTTCAACACTCACACAGACCCACAAACGTATACACTCAGATATGCGCACACACAGGTACGAAGATGAGAGGCCTAATGAATATGCCGAGCCTCTAGACGCTCATTATCCAGAGGACATCTAGTTTTACCCTCAGAGAAAATGGCCCTGCCTCTTTTTGCCATGTGCGGCCACCTCACAGTTTGCAAAAATTGGATTCCCATTTAAAACAAATTGATTGTGCACATACAGAATCATAGCAGTGCACATTTCCCCATGAAAATCAGACTGAGAAGCCAGTCTGAAGGGTGCAGTCTGTGGACAGCAGCGCTTTCGTCGGAAATTTCGGAAATTTTTGCTGCTAAGGTGGACTGAACAGAGCTTTTGTGTAGAAGAAAGTGTGTGTGTGTGTGTGTGTGTGTGTGTGTAAGCATGTGCTTGTGTCTGCCTCTGTCTGTCTTTACATGTGTGGGCCTGTTCACCAACAAAAATAGGGGAATATGTATATAGCAGTTTGGCAGTATAGAGCATAAATGCATATACTGCTGTCATTAACAAGATTAAAAGCGCAGAGAGCCCTGAGTGGTCCCTAGTGGTACTGCTGGTTATATCAAACAAAATACTGATGATGTTTCTATTTTCAGGGTCCTATTTGCAGGAAGACAGAGATGTAAAGTTTGCCCTGAGGGTGGTGTCAGAGAGGTCATAAGGTCATCTAAATCAAAAGGGGTTTATCCCTTTAATGTGCTCTGCAAATATCTTGATGATTTGCCTGTTAGATCATGATCTTGAGTTCAGTGTTGGGCATGAGGGTAATGAAAGACTAAAGGGTCAGGGAATCTTCAAAATATGGTTAGGGTCGAAAAGGGTTCATCCACCAGGCAGCAGTAACGTGCTTAGTGAAATTCATGGCAGTCTGTCCGTTAGATTTCGAATGTTGTTTACGAGTGAAATTTTACTTAACAGTGGTGCTGAAGGAACAGACAAGGGAACAGTTTGAGATCCACTGACATAGATGCACAGCAAATTTTTTAACAATCTGGGTATTAGTATTTGAAATTCTTTGTCTTAGACCAAAAGGACCAACAAAGGGAAGGTCAGGAGGTCAGTAAAATGAAAGGGAATCTTTCTGTGATCATCGATACTCATGTCAACTTTGATGGCAGTCTGGTTTTCGTGTCTCAAAATATCTTGTTTTGGAACAAAGTGTTGGGTCGACTGCTGACCAATGTCTTGATTCAGTGGCTTCTATCAGTGCTATCAGTGGGCCGTTATTACTTCCTCTGGCATCCAGCAATGTCAGTGTTGTGTATTTTGAATGGGGTGTAGTCAGGTGGCACCCAGCTACATCTAATCTTACTAAACACTAAAAACAATTGCATATTTAGCCCATTATTGTATAAATTCTGGTTATATTCTTTCTTAAACTGCTTTAAAATAATATTATGGCTGCTCGGCTGTTGTTCTTTTGTGTTGATGCCTGTGTAGGCCTAATAGTGCATTTGTGTGGCTGTGCACAATCTTATATGCCACCTCCAGGGTCGATGGGGAGCCCCAGTCTCTGTCACCGTTTTTTGGGGGGTCGAGGGCTGAGGTTTGGGAACCCCAGTGCTAAATGATTATGGCAAGGTTAACTAAGTAATGTCCTAAACATTGTCCGTTGGCCCAGCTGGTCAAGTTCGGAGTTAATGGTTTTGGTAGGTAATATTTAATTTTTTTTTTTTTTGTATGTTTGTTTTTTGTGGTTGCTATGTTCACATTAGAACATGGCCAGTTGTTGAGAACACATTAATAGGAGTGGCAGTTGTGCTCTCTCTCCTGGATTCATGAGTTGGAACACTAGGCCCTAATTCGTGGAACGGCTGAGTTTAATGTCTCTATTTGGAGACAATAGAGAGGACTGCTCAATGTCGAAAATTTCTTTTCAATTTTATTTATAAAAACAACAGCACTGAATTTTAAAATAAGGCTTCATCATTTGTTTTAATAAGACCGTTGTGTTGACCCATAGGGCCTTAGGTTGAGTGCTCCAGCAATGAAAAGCAGTTTCATGACACAAAAAGAAAAAAAAAAAAGCTGGCACACATTCCTCATATAGCCTTTTATTTTGTAACATG
Organism: Naso vlamingii; assembly: GCA_029822935.1. Taxonomy (NCBI): domain Eukaryota; kingdom Metazoa; phylum Chordata; class Actinopteri; order Acanthuriformes; family Acanthuridae; genus Naso; species Naso vlamingii. The sequence goes on along the minus strand of JAPQLA010000024.1, from coordinate 25,960,272 downwards.
AACAAATGTAAATCTGTTTGTCTGGCCTTTTTAAGATGAGGAATGAAAATATTGCCACAATGATAACTTTGAAGGGATAGTCCATCCAAAAATGAAAATTCATTCATTATCTACTCACCTTTGGAAACTCAGTGAAGTCTCCTGAACAGGTTAAGTGAATGCTGACCAAGTTTCAAACATAAAAAAACCACCCATCAGACTTTCAGTTAGCATGTAAACACAGGTCTGCAGAATCTGTGAGCTGTCATTGGTTTAATACATCTTTCACCAGCATCACACTGTCATCATCAGCAGTTCAAGAAGTTTTCTCAGTTGCTATGAAAGCTTGCTCAATACAACTGTGTTCTATGATACTGTGTTTTATGATCCTGAGTTGGAAATAGACGCTTTCCAATAATGGTCTGAATGTCTGCTTCCACCGTGAAGTGAATAAAAATCTTTTGCGATTTTAATCCCAATGAGCAGAGTCATTCTTCGGCATCTCACACTGGTTGTTGGCTCCAGCATGAGGGTCTTGTGACTGCACTGTACCAGATCTGTTTTCTCAGTGTTCATCAGCAAGCCTAGGCAGGAAGTCAGCGGGAGGCTGACTCGATCAGAATTGGACATGACTCACAAATTATACACTCACCAGGGAGTCTGCATGTTAACAGCACACTGCAGCCCTGTATGTGAGTGGAGTGGAAACACTGGGCCCAGTATACATGAGCCCACACTGCAAGGGAAGAGAGAGGCAAGAAATGAATGTGAGTGGATGAAAGGGAGGAGTGTTAAAGGAGAAGAAGGGGGAACACTTCCCCACCATTAGGCCTGTTTAGATTACCTGCAAGGAAATACTTTGATTATTGATACGCATTTGAAGCTGTGTTCAGCTGACCTGCCCCTGCAGTGAGATAAGTGTCGGCAGGATAAGTCAGCCTTCACCTCCAGACTGTTGATGAATACTTAAACACTTTTTTCCGTGAAGGCTGTTTGCCTGGTCGACCTCAGGCTCTCTGTGGTGGTGTTTCAAATGTTAGCTAAATTAAATGTGAAGTATACGTGCCTTTATGCAAATATATTTAAGAGGATGTGATGAGGTTTCATGAAGCACCCGTATTTATGATACATATTTTATCATCACTTCCCTCATGAAATGATATTTGTGCTTTTTGGAGGGATTTTTCAGTGAGCAAATTTGTTTCTGTGGCATATGTACGCATGTTCCATGGTGTTTTTACCTCTCGCTAGTGGTGTGGAGGAACCTGGCATGCAACAAGTGCTGGTCAACATATTCTCACTTTTTACACCGTGACTCTTGGTATCCTTGTCTCTTTTTGAAGCTCATAGCTTTCCTGCTAGACAGCTTTTGGAAGTGGTGGTTGAAATGTGAAAGGGTCACTGTTTTAAACACATGATTTGCCTTTTGCAGCAGGCACAGTTTGGGTAGGTTTGGGCAACAAAGCTGCTCGGTTATGCTCAGAGAAAGATCACTGACATACACTGAAGTCCCGTTTGTGACCTAGCCGTCCTCTCTGACCTCTCTGACCTCTTCCCCTTAAGGGTTTTTTTTTTCCCTTATATCAGCTTCACTGGGTGGAGTTGTTGCTATGAGCATCCATGGGTTTAAATTGGAGTTACTTGAAAGTACTTGAAAGTACCACACACGGATGGTAAAGGGGTGCCCAGTGCTTTGAAAAGTAAGGTCCTAACCAAGCTTCCATGTGTGTAAAAAGAGGGAGTGAGAGCAGTTTGGACCGGTGCAGACAAAGTATTAGGTCATCAAGCTGCATAACTTTTAGGATCTGTAAATATTAGCTACAGGTCATTGATTTGGGTCATTTTGGTCTCCGTTTTATACCTGTACAGGACATTGGTGCCTGTCTTGACTTAAACTGTGTAACAGCCCAAAATACATACCCCCCGTCCAGACTGTATGTGGAGTTAAAGCGAGCTAGTCTGTTTTATACCCCTGGTATGATTTGAGCTAGCCCAAACTATACACCTCTAGTCCAGAAGCTTTGCCTGGTGAGTTTTTCCCAGGGCCTCATTTGTGCTGAATCCATGCAAAACAGGTTCTGCAACCTCTTGATTTTTGACTGCCTGTGTTCTGGCACCTATTTGCACGGATCCACTACCTGTCCTCAAGAAACATACACACACACCATTTTCAAACAACTCCATGTTCTTTATTAGTTTAGATTTATTCTTAAAAAGTAGAGGGATTTAATTGTTAGTGCACAGCGCGGCCCCTCTTTTCATGTACCGCCAAAACCTGCCTGCAATCAGATCATTGAAGCCGAGAGGACGAGAAGTGTGTGACACTGCAGTCGTTTTGGCACGCAGGGCAATTTGTCGGGAAATCAGGGTGTTTGAAGTGACGGCCTGGGCTCCACACTGAGCTCAGCCAACGGGGCATTGAGGTGAACTCTTTCCACAGCGTCACACTGAATGGGGGAAACCCAGTGATTAAACACTGAACCAGAGGCAGTTTTTCATAAGTTTGGCGAAGAACTTGGAGGATCATATCCTGTCACAAAGGGGGCAGATACGTTTAAAGAGGAGTTGAAGGCACTTTACACACAAAACTTGCCCGAGAATGCAGGTGCCATGCATGGAGAGACTGAGGTTGCATCACTGTGTCAGCACTTTGACACTGACAGCCTGCACGCTGTCATACAGCCTACAGACAGGACAGAGACTCAGGAGGGAAAGACTTTCCCGAGGAACTGAAGGAGCAATTGTTGTTGTAAAACATCATTCCTATTGCAAGTGCTGAGTGTGAGTGTGGATTTTGGACAACTAAAAAGGTGGGCATATATTTGTCTATTTATAAACCGCTGTGCTAATCTTTAAATGATAATAAAATTTAAGAAGGCTTGTTTGATTCTTTATGATAAACTGCTGTATTTCTGTTTATGTTAGACCTGTTGAGAAATTAAGTGCTGCTGTGAGCCCCACATGAGGTGAGGTGGGCATTTGCGTGTGTGGTTTAAAATGATCAGAAATTATTGCCATAACATTTTTATCATGTAAATCATTTGAAATTGAGGCCTGTGTAAGGCCCACAACATAGTGAGGGGGCATCTGCGTATATGGCGTGTTTTCTGTATGTGTTCCTGCACCTGCATCGCTCCCTCATCCCACTGCTCTCATGTGCACTTTGCATTCCAGCACCCTCTGATTTACAAATCAAGCACTGGTTTTTCCTAACCATAACCATTTTAAATCCAGAGTTTGTTAAAGGCTAGCCCAGACTATATGTAAAGTTTGGCATGGGGTTACAGCTGCATGTTGCTAGTTCACTGCTATACTCTATGCTATGCCCTTTTTATCCTGTGTATTTTGTTCCACACATCACAGTTCTTCATGTAGCAGAAGGGTGAGGGGGTCGGCTGGTGTGCAGTTTTTCTGACTCATGCTGGAGAGCGCAGTTCACAATCCATCGCCTGAGCCTAAAATTACCTTATCCGTTTTATTCACAATAACCATGAGCTTTCGCTGACCTCAACTATCCCTTAGTTAAAATGCACAGATATTGCAGAGAGACATGAGTTTAGAAATGTTGTCACAAGCACAGGTAGGGTCGCTTGTTTTTTGACTTGATTATATTTCCAATAGCTCTGTTTATGCACAAAAAATGCATGTCATGTGCATTACAACAGATACTTTCACAATGTAGGATGAAAAGATTCAGCCGTGATATTCAGTTGGCCCCCCAAAGTAACGTGTTCTTACCCACCTGCCCCCAGTCCCTCCACCCTAACAACTGCAGCATGGTGCCTCACTATCAGATACAGGAGCTGCCTGACAGTGCAGAGCTTTATCCGGGCCGTGCAGGCCTGTGGTACTGGCTGGTACAACAAACGGCCATGGCTGGTTGGCTCTGCTGCAGCAACACATTCCTCTCCAAAAAAACACTCTGCCCCCCCACCCCCCCATCCCCCACCCCTACACCTCCTTCTCCATCTCTCTGCTCTCTCTGCTGCTCTTGCTGCTCGTGTCAAAATGCTTCAGTGCAGGGGCTCGTTCTTCGCTGCTGAACTCGTTTCTGCACTCATGTATAAAAGTTCTCAACACTGACTTTGTCTTTACACCACGTAACCATGGCAGTTTGTCAGACCTCTTGTGTCTTAAATCAATCCCTAACATTGAAATCGCCAGGTTTTTAAGATAGACAAACTTGATTCTTTGGATTCTACATTGTTTTTCCTACACATACACTGTAAACAATTCACCTACAGTATAAAAGCCTACCTGCGCCTTTTCTCAGAGTCAATTTATGATGTTTTTACAAATAGAAAGTGTGCCATCTCTTAAAATATATGTAAAAAAGGAGAGTACGGTGTAAACTCAATTACCTACTCATTTTTTTACATTAAGATGCAATACCCTAACTTAACCAGACTGTTACAACACAATTTTATAGCTGGAGAGAAATTCCATTGTACTGATGTTTAAGCAGAAGTTTTAGATACAGAAATTACATTTTGATATTTGCTTATACAGCCAAAACTATCTGCAAATTCAGAAACTACAAAAGGTAAGCAGAAGTTTGTGTGTTATTTGGTAAACAACCACTCAATAAGAAACAGTTCTGTGGAGACACGTCAGTTCTTAGACACACAGTGTTTCTTCATCTTGGTTTGCATATTGTAGTTTTCTATTGGTTCTCAGTTCTCCTGGTTCACTGCAGCCTGTCTGAGGCCAGAGGTTTCCTGGCAAAGCCCCCCTCTGCTGATCCTCTGTGGGCTAAATACAACCCAGCACCTCCCTGCAGCCCTCTCCGTGTCTTCCCATGCCCCAGCCAGTCTGCCCTGTAATGGGTTCACTCTCCCATACAATCCTTTCACTGCTCAATGCTCTAAATATCCCTTTTGCTGCCTTTCTCTCTGACCACCAGCCCCCTCCTCCTCCCTCCCAGCCCTCTCACCCTTCCTCCACCCCTTTCTCTATCCCTTTAGGAGTGTGTCCATGAGTTTAGAAGAGGGGGACTGATGTGTTTCTCAGCGGCTGGTCTTGTCTGATGCGGTGAGGCCATCTCTCTCCCACGGGGAACATGTTATGTTGGACTTTGTCTGCATAAGCTTCACACTGAGCCCTCTGCCCCCATCATAGAGGCTGAATCGACTTCTTAAAGTTATACCTGCTTTTAAATTCCGAGCATGAGTGTTTTTTAAACAGCAACATGTGTAAACTTTGTACAACATGCTCCCCACTCTGTCAGTTCTGACACGTTCTAAACAAAACAACAAAACAAGACATTTTCTGCACACTGCACAATCAGAATATCCAAACCACTTCTGCTCATTTATGCACTGGCACTTATTTTTCCCTGTTGGCAAAACCATAAAACATTTTGTATATTTATAATGTTGTGTAGCAGAAAGAGCAGAGCCTTTCTTCTCTGCCATCCCTCTAATGTATGCATGTGACGGGTGAGATGGTTGAACACAGCATGGTGAGCAACAGAAAGGAGACGCTGGATTGCAAGGAAGCTGTTGCATTATTCATCATGTTGGATAAGGTTTAATTAAAAGTGCTGCTCGGCATTGTGAGAGGAATGAATGTATGTTTTGCCTCGCCTGTCGCTGCCTCATTCATGTTCGCCATGCTTGACTTATCAAAGCGGCCCCTTGGCCCCTCCCCTTTGCCAGTGTAAGTTAGCATAATGCTGCAGCTGAAAACCTTGTGATTAGCGGGAGAGAACGAGCTTCAGTGTGAGTGAATCTGGAAACGAGAATGTTGGTGCTTGAATGGTGTTTGTTTCCATTAAAATGCTGGTCTGTTTTTCTTTTTCTTTTCTTTTTTCATAAAGTGTGTTAAAAACAGATTTAATCCAGCCAGTGTTCTGAGTAATTTTAAGAGGGCACATTGAAATTACATCATAACCAGCCTATAAGTTTCATTGCTACTTCTCCTGCCGCACCATGGACTGAACCTTGTCATGGTATAACGGTTCAACGTGGCCCACTATGGTTTTATGTGTGTATGGACTGGTGTGTTATATGCTGGTTGGACTATGCTATTATGTTGTATGTGTTTGTTGTAGCAATGAAGTAGTGCCCGAACTAACTTGTACCGAAAGCAAATACCACCGGCCTTGGTCGAGTGACCATTTAAGTTCTATTCTATTCAGCTCTACTGCATCACAAGTAGGGGTGCACAATTAATTGAATTTAGTTACAATATGGACTACTGCAGTTTTTAGATTGCAGCAGGTGCAATATTTGTTCAAGGGGAAATGTGTGTGTCAAAATACAATTTAATTAAAATATTGTGGCCTCCACCAGACTTAGTACAGATCCCTGCAAAAATCACATTATGATCTTTTTAAGGTTTTTTAATGAAAATGAGAATAATTATATAAAAATGAGCTTTTCCTCTAATATCAAAGATCATATTGCAATATCAGGCCAAATAGCCACAATTAGATATTTTTTTCAAAATTGTGCAGCCCTAGTTTTAAGAAAAGATTTCAGTATTTTAATCCACTGCATCTCTTGATAGAAGCTTCAGGCGTTAGAGTGGGTAGCAGAAACAGAGAGCCATTGATGGCAATCAGTTTTCCCACTGTCAACAGATTCTATGAAACAAACAAAACAATCTTCTTTCTGATCTTTGATAGGGTGTCTCAGCCCCAAGCTCATTGGTTTCTGCTGGAGATATTAACATAAAACAGACAATTCCTTAAAGGAACTGTGTACTGTAGTATTTTATCAACGTTACTCAAACAGGACGAAATAACAAAATACTACATTAGTAGGTGACTGTATTCAGAGGCCATTTGTTCATTGTTGTTGTGCTCTTGTGAATAGTTGTGGCAACAACAGTGTGTGCGTGTGTGTGTGTGTGTGTGCGTGTGTGCGCGCAGGTAGGAATGAGCCAAAATAAACCGCAGTGTGTGTGTTCATGGTAATGAGGGAACATGTCGTTCAGTGTGGCTCACTGACGTGTTTCTAAATGTTTTTGGACAAGAATGAAGCTCTGAGGCACAGAGGAATAAGATGTACCCATGTAACTTAAAAAATAAACAAATAAATAACTGGAATGATGCCAGATTCCCATCATCAATCATCAGTCATCAATCATCAATCATCAATCATACTGACAGTAATGATAATGCAAAAAGTTTGTCCCAACAATATGAATTTACTCAACAACAACAAATACAGGCCATTCATTTTCCGCAGCCTGTAACACCATTTACTATCATCCTAAAGCTGCTGTGTGTTAAACTGAGCTAGATAAGCAGACTGAAGCGGGGGGAGTACAGAGCTGTGAGATCAGACTGGGAAAGATGGCAGAAAGTCAGAACAGAACGTTGGTGGATAGAGTGGAAACGGTCACAATGGGCTGTAATCCCCTGAATACTTGCATCTAAAATTTTGTTGAATAAAACTGCAAAGAATTGAAACTTTAAAAACAATCATTTTAGTAGAAACAATCAGAGATAGCGCTGAGTCACACGAGCTAGTGGACCAGTAGTTAGCAAGCTGGAGGTTTGGTCAGGATGTCGGCTGTCTACATCCACACTCCACAGTCAACACTCCAAGACAGTTAAACAATAAATTAGATTAGATTAGATTAGATTATACTTTATTTATCCCACAGCGGAGAAATTTACATGTTACAGCAGCAGGAAAGA
>JAPQLA010000024.1:25912217-25922241 GCA_029822935.1 Naso vlamingii | reverse complement strand
ACACACACACACACACACACACACACACACACACACACATACTCACATTTATAAAATAGATGTCTTGCCTGCTACGATGAACTTCCTTCACCCATGTGGTCCTGTCAGCTACAGAAGAGCATAAACCTGCAGTCCCTCCCTGCCCCCCTCCAGCTGGTATTTGCTTTTTGTTGTGTCACATTCAAAGATAGATTTAGATTTTCTCGTGTGTGTCTCAGAACAAAGCTCACATAATGGAATCATCCCTTTTCTCTGCTACGGCCATGAAGTGATGCTGTCTTAGAGTGACTGCACTTGAAATGATGGTTAGGACAAAGCTAATATGAGGCTCAAGTCTGCGTTAGCGTAGTTATTATCTTTGTTGGACAGTTCCATGTATGTTTGTTGAGAGCTTTTTTTTCTGAAGAGCTAGTGGACCAAATCAAATCTTGAGTGAAAAGCAACACTGGACCTGGAAAGAGTGTGATGTCTATGTTGTTCCTTTGCTGGACATGTCAGCTCTCAGTTTTTTGCTAACATGCTAGCTATAAAAACATCAGAGGCAGATGAAGGCTCATACTAAAAACAAAAGTATCTCCTTCCTTGGTTCACAAAAAAACAACTGTCACAACACAGAGACATATTTTTGCTTTTGAGAGAGACTTTTTAAAATATTCACTAACGTTAAGTGAATTTCCATCCACCTGCGTCTAACCTACGCAGAAACGTTGGAAATTCCAGAATGTCTGAATTGGGCATAATTTTTTGTTACACCTGGTAGAGGTGGGAAAGCTTTGCATCAGGAAGAACAATAGTACACTCAGCTAATCAAGGTGGACATGAAGCTGTACTGAAGCTGGAGCCCTGCTGCAGAGATGATATTAGCAACAGTCAAAAACACAAGATTTGTGTGGTGCAGTGAGGAGACTGATCAAGTCCTCAAGTTACACATAAAACCAAATTTCCATCACGTTTTTGGGTTTGTTTGACTGATGTCAACATTCTGGCAACAGACTGTAGACTTATCACCTCCAACTGTTTATCTTGATGCACAGAGCTCGAATTAGCATAACAGTAATGGATGGAAACACGCATTAACTCAAAATGTTCTATGCGAATTGTCTGGAATATTACTACGTTTGAATGGAAACTTGGATTCTGACTGCTGGACATGAGAATCGACATTAACATACATTTTATTTTTACATGGGTTATGCATTCTAACCCCATATGTTTTACAGTGTAGTCATCAGACAAGAGGATCATTTCACAACTGTTGTAGAGAGGAGGGATGATTGACTCATAACTCTTTCAACATACTGCGCATGTGATGTACATGCTGAGTTATGATATGCTTGAAAATATCTGAACTTATCCTTTAAAAGATGAAAAGCAAAGAAGAGAAGGAACTGGAGCCTCACAGCGCCTCACAGACATGTCACCATGTTCCAGTCCAGTTTCTTTGACCACAGACACAAGTGGCTCTGAGGCTAAATAAAAAACCTTGGTCCAGACTTTCCCCAATAGCGTTTTGAAAATGCACTTTAAAAGAAAAATCAGTTTGCCCTTCATTCTAGCCTGTATGGTCACTTTCATGCACTTGCTTTGTCCTTACTGATAAATATATAAAAATATATAACCTTGCTTTGCCTGATGCGAAGCAAACCAGCCCTTCTTACAGATGTAAATATCATCCCTCATTTTGAATCTTTATCACAAATTGAGGAGAGCTTGTAGCATGGCTGTACTTAAAATTATCTTGCGGCTTTTCAGTGTCATCCCCGGGCTGTGATTGTGCAGTGGAAAAAAAGGGGAGGAGAGGGGGTGGGTAATGCCAGTAAAGCAGCGTGACAGAAGAGGGTTAATACCATCGAACTGTGCTAAGATTGCCCAGCCTCTTGTGGCTTTAAGGGATTGCAGGCAGTATTAGCAGCTGAATAATTATTTTTGGGATGTTTCTCGTTGTGCACACTTTTGGTGTGGCACACATCACTTCGTTTCCCCCTCAACACTCTTTTACTTCTGTGGAGCTTTGGCAGCCTGCAGTCTTGTACAAAACCTTTATATTTTTTGGTCCTGTGTTGGCAGAGTTCCTGAAGGCAATCTGCTCAAACTTGAATGTTCTTCATATAGTTCAAATAAAGTCCAGAGAAGGAGGGACCAGGTGGAATTGCACATTTAACACTGTGATGGGAAAAAGGACAAATAATATCAATAAAAATGTCAAGATGAAAATTGATGAGGTGGTGATACCTTGAAGTGAAATGATGATGCTTTTACTATGTTTGTAAACAGGGTTGCAAATGTCCCCTTAATGCTATTAAAGAGAAATCATATGAATATACATATATGATGAATATAGGCCTATATATATAAGGCATCTATTTTTGGCATTCTTTATCATGTGGACAGAAGTGATATCGGTACGAAAAAAACAACATCTTTTCATCCCAACTCGTCCAATACAGATATTTTGGTCACGCCCCTCTCACACAGATGCACAGGTTACCCTCAGAGCCAAGACTATACTCTCTCTGTCTGCGAGCACACAAGGGACCTAAATTTTACTGTCAAACCGTGTATGTGTAGGCACTGCACAGGCTTGTCTGGACTTGCCCTGTAGACGGCAACCTGCACCTGTGTGGATCACGTCTTACAGAAACAGAACCACTTTGTGGTATCCTGTGGTATCCAAGGCTGTCCGAGTTCATATGCTGGGGAGAAAAATCCAGGCTGTTTGGTCTGTATGCGATGCACAAAGCCTTCCTGCCACAAAGGCTGTAGTTGACATTGTGAAACAGTCATCGTTTGGTTTGGTTTAGGTACTAAAACTGCGTAGTCAGGTTTAGAAAAATTGGTTTTCCTCTTAAGCTTTCACTTTTGATTTCCCGTGGGTCTCAAATCTAGATCTTCTGGCCAAACGTCCGGTGTGCACCCCATACAGACGGTCAAGGGAACCTTGTGTGTCTATAAAGAAGGAGCGTGACAAAGCATCAGTATTTGGCGAGCTGGAAATGAGAGCTGGGCTTGAAAAACATTGACAGTAGTGTGGATTCATTGTGCAGCCTCGCAGTGCTGAACAATGAATCTGTTTTCTCTCGCATTTAATTTTCTTTTTGTATGCTGCACTGAAAATATGTCATTTTCACAAGTGGTTTGGAAAACAGAAGTGTCGTCAGTCACTTCATCAAGTGAAACAATATAGTATACAGTAGAATAGCTATTGCATTATTTGTTACGACCTGTATGTAATGTTATTATGGAAGATGTAATGTCCTTCTGTAAATGTTGTTTAATGTTGGTTTACCTGAAATAAATTTATTAATGCTTCAGATGTGTTTGTGGTGCTTTCACTGCCTGTATTACAACATCTAATGTTGTTCTGTCTTTTTCACCTGTCTTCAGTCTGATACATGGTTTTCTTATAGACAAAGACAAGAGCTGTGCTATAATCACAGGATGTGTTCTTCATCTCTCCAGTAGCCTACTTTTGGAAAATATAATGTTTCTTTGGGGTTATACACAACTAAAATGGAACCATTTTTATTGACAGTGTTGGTATATTTTTATGGTTTTTGTACTTTTATCACAAACAAAAGATTTTCAAAAGCAGATCCTCTCATGCAGCCATTGGGTGAATGGAAACCTTTTTAGTTACTGTGTTTTTATTTAGGGTCAGTGCAGACTCTTTAAATCAACCCATCGATTACTCACTGACAACTGCAGCACAGTAACATAACTGACAACAATAAAAGTAAACACAATGACTCACTGTGATAGATTATAAATCAAGCAAGTCACAAATTAACTTCATAGCATAGACTTGAACTGAAAAGATGAATGAAAGAAAGACTGCTAAATTCTGTTCCAAAGAGAAAAAAACTTCATTTAAACTCCAATCAACTGAACATTGATTCAAATCATTCAGGGACAAGCCTGGATGGGTCAAATGCCGAGTACAAATGTCACAACGTGCTAATGATGAATAAAGACGGGGCTTTCATGCAGTTTACTTCATATATCAAGATAATGATCGTGTCAGGGCCAGTTAGTACTGAAGTTGGCTCCTGTGTTACAAGATTCATTGTGGCTGTATCAGTAAATAACAGGCGACAACGTACTTAAATGCCTTCGGTTGCAAACCTTACCTGAACCGCTGTGAGCTGACACAAATCACAGTAATTCACTTCCCATATGATAAACGCCGTCATCATTCAGGTACTCAGTCTCTAGGACTGTGTGAATGTGGTCAGGTTGCCATTATGGAAATCTACAATCCGTCATCTCACGTGAGGTGAAAAGAGCGTCAGCATCACCAGCTCAGTAGATAATCCAAACATGGCGAAGGCAGTAGAGGGACGTCTGAGTGCACAGCTGCTTTCATGTACAGTGTACATGATTTTAGAGCTTGTAACAAATATTTTAAAGCTTCGAGTCTGTGAATTTGTTTATAAGGCTGACAGTTACATTCTAGATCAAACTTTGGATGTAAAAGATATCAGCCTTTTGCAAAGGAGTGACAGACAGTGGATTCTCCTATGAGCCTGAGGCTTTTGCAGTGAACCATAAGGAGAGTTTAATTTTAAATTTTGTGGATTAATAAGTGGATTAACCTTGACTTCAACAAGTCATAGGAGCCACAGTTGGCTGAACTGTAATAAGTCTCTCTCTCTCTCGAATGTCAACTGGAGAGGAAATGTACTTCATAAATTTACAGAAAAGTTAGGGGAAAAAGAAAAGACTGGAAGGAAATGAATGAAAGAATGGGAGTTTGACGAGTCCAGAGTTCAGCGAGAGGCTGAACTTAACAACACTTGAAGACACACCTGTGCTCGCTAGCACACAGCTTTTGTAACATATTTTGGCTGTTGGCAGAAAATAAACATGAATGATTCCAAAGTCAAACTTGTGAATAACAAGAGGCAAAAACTTGATTTTTCACACTCTCAAACGACATTCTGCACACAGAGCTAATACATCATGCTTGCTGGATTTTAGTGAAATAAATGAAAATTCATGTCGAGTATTAACCCTGTGAAGGGACGAACCATTTCTGTTTTAAGAGAGATAACTGAAGATTAATTAAACATACATGGACACTGACAAAAACTGAAGTACGTCAAGAAAGGAGAGAACATTAAAAAATACAAAAACACATCCATTCCCTGATTTTGAGACACAATAGTACACACTTCAGTCAGTTAAGAGGAAATCAGAATTGTTGTCATGTAAATGTTGAAAAGAAGTCTAAGTTTCAAAAATGCGCACATGGAAAATTAAATAGTGATCTGGCCACTTGAGACATTAACAACCCGTGAACATAACACTAACATATAGTCGTATTAAAGCTGACATAGAAATTGTGTTGGCGATCGGTTCATCTTTTCACACGTAAGTAGTCAGATTAATTCAGATTCGATGAATGTAGCCCAATATTTAATCTCTTTTAGCTCTGATTTGATCTTCATGGACTCCTGCAAGAAAAATATCTACAGTAGCTCTTAGATTCTAAATGTTGAATTATCTAATGGAAACAATGAGACTGAACCAATCAACAGAAACAACCCATAGTTACAAAAAAAGCCTGAAAGACATCAAACAGTATATCTGTGCTACACTTGCACATCATAAGCACGCAGCGTTTTCAGTGTAGTCACGAGTCCTCTTCGGTGCTTTTCTTGATTTCCTTGTATCTAATGAAAAACAAACACTAGGATAAAACACAAAATGGACTTTTTTAAATTGCAAGTTTCTGCCTCTTTTTGGCAATTAAAGAAGTAAATTTGGTATTCTGTCTTAGCCTGTCTTCATTCCTGACTACTTTGAGGATCCAGCACCCAGCTTTAATTATATTGTAGAGTTAAGCGCTTTGCTACCACATTTTTCATTCTGGTATCCAAGCAACTGGTCTTATTCTTTGGTTAACATGTTAATTTATTGGTCTAAGATTATGGTTTAATTATTAGGCTACAAGAAAGCCCTTTTGTTGTCCTGAGATGACAAAATAGGTTGATAAGTTACATTGTAAAAATAAGAGATAACATGCTTTTTTGTACAAATAGCTTCTGTGGGGCTCTTACCAGGAAAGAAGGCGTTTTTAACTGTTCACATCGATGACATGATGTGTTTTACCAACACAGCTGACTGCATTAAATGAACATTTTGTTTTCTTTTTATTTTAAATTTCTTTTGGTTTTTATGACCATTAAGTCCTTTAACGAGCTCAGCTTCATTTGATCTTTTTGGGCTGTTATAAAAACCTATAGCTCCATCCTCTATCTGTCCTGGATTTTACAGTTTGTGCGTAGCTGTAATTTACCATACATTGAGGAAGGCCCTGTCTTTGAAAGGTAATTTAATCCACAGAGAAAACAGAAACTAAGGCTACATCAAATAATGATCCCACAGCAGTGTAGCAATGGAAAGCCACAGAGGAAGATCCTGTCTTCAGGCCTGTTTTGTCTGGTCAAGGTGAGCAGTGTTTTGTATGACACAAAAATAATCTACGAATAAAACCATTTTAACATACATGATTTGTGAAATCCTCCACAGAGATCGCTTTTCTATGACACCATAGATGCTATTCGAAAACAAATGGACACCAGTGACCAGCCCAAGCTGAAGGAAAAGAAAACACACAGAAAAAAACATTGAGATGTTTGGCATAGCTGTACATCCTGCATTCATGCCAACAGTGCAGAGATGAACTGAAATGAACCTCTGCAATCCAGGCAAACATCAGGAAAAATGAGGGTCCTCCCTCCATCTCCGTCTCTCAGGCCCTACAGAGAGGGAGAGAGAGAGAGAGGGAGGGGGAGAGAGAAAGACAGAGAGAGAGAGGGAGAGAAGGAGAGAGAGAGACAGCCAGAGAGAGAGAGAGGGAGGGGGAGAGAGAGAGAGAGAGAGAGAGAAACCTGTAAAGCCAGACAAAATGAGGCGGGGCTTCACAGGAAGTGTTCATGCCCTCAGTGCGGACGCAGTGTGGCGGCCTGGATCAAACATGGTGCTGATACTAATAAGGCTGACAGCTGATAATTAGATATGTGATCAGTGATTTTTGTTTTTGCTTTGTTTTTATTTTGATGTTAAACAGCTGTTGATATGACTGATTACGATGTGTTTTATTTGAGGCGTCTTTACTGCCATTGCACTGATGTCCAAACTTTTCATTTGCATTGTGACATCTTGACAAAACGTTGTTAATTCCTTATTTTTTAGTCTATGGTATTTTATTTTTATCAGATTATTGCAAATGCAACATTTGCTCTTTAAAAATTTACATGTAGAAGTTAGCCCACTGACAACTTTGAAATCTTTTTTTGAAATTTGCTTTGCCCTTTCACGGAGTAAATTTCTAAGACTAAAAGTATTTTTCTTTGAGAGAAGTCAGCGTGCAGCCTAAAGCTCTTAAACACTGCACGTCACGTGCCACTGAAACCTCTCGTGCCTGTCGAATCAGATCATCAAGAAATATTTGAGTTTCCATTTATTTTTCAAAACTATCGACTGTGATGCTGCAATAGGGGCTTTTATTTTGAAAGGTTTGACAGGAAGTGCTGTGACATTGTGGCTGTCTTGACGTCACGGGGACCGTGTGAGGTAGAGCAGAACAGGTTTGAACGGCAGAGTGACGCCGTGTCGGGCAGCCTGAGGACCGGAGCCGCCTGCCTCTGCCGGAGCGCGCCGTGTTTTTGTGGATTTCAGAGGGAGAACTTCCGCCGCTTTCTAAAATCTGGGGAGTTTTTTTTCACGCTCTCCCGTCACGTCGGCGCGGTGAGGAGCCGCAGGAACGACACAGCGGAATTCCGCTGGAAGAAGCTGCTCTTACCTCGCAAAGAAACGCCAACAAAGAGCCTTCAAGGAAGTAGTCCGCTGCCGTGAGGTAACGTAAGTTAGTTCAGCAACACATTTGAAGTGAGGCAGCCGAAATAATCTCCATCATGCTCAATAACGGACTCGTTCGCGTGCTTTTGACTTCGTTGTTTTTTATTCTGTGCTTGAACGCGGGGGTTTTTCGAGTTAATGGACAATACGGCGGCGGTGACCGAGGAATGTCTATACCGGAGCACGGATTTTGCCAACCGATTTCCATTCCGCTGTGCACGGACATCGCGTACAACGAGACTATCATGCCAAACCTGCTCGGTCACACCAACCAGGAGGATGCGGGTCTGGAAGTGCACCAGTTCTACCCGCTGGTCAAAGTGCAGTGCTCCCCGGATTTAAAGTTCTTTCTCTGCTCCATGTATGCGCCCGTGTGCACGGTGCTCGAGCAGGCGCTGCCCCCGTGCCGCTCTCTGTGCGAGCGCGCGAGGCAGGGCTGCGAGGCGCTCATGAACAAGTTCGGCTTCCAGTGGCCCGACAGTCTCGCGTGCGAATCCTTCCCGGTCCACGGCGCGGGGGAGCTGTGCGTCGGGCAGAACATGTCAGACCGCACCGAACCGGACGTCCCCGATCACCCCCACACGGACACAGTCCCTGACCTCTCCAACGGTCAGTTCCGGTGCCCGACCTCGCTCAGGGTGCCTCCTTACCTGAACTACCGCTTCCTCGGGCAGGAAAACTGCGGCGCTCCGTGTGAGCCCAAGAGGTCTCACGGAATGATGTACTTCAGTGAGGATGAGCTCAAGTTCGCCAGGATATGGATCGGCATCTGGTCCGTGTTGTGTTGTGCTTCAACCTTGTTCACGGTGCTGACCTACCTGGTGGACATGAAGCGCTTCAGCTACCCGGAGCGACCCATCGTCTTCCTGTCCGGCTGCTACACCATGGTGTCCATCGCCTACATCGCTGGATTTTTACTGAAGGACAAAGTGGTTTGCAATGACAGGTTTGACAACGACATACGGACTGTGGTGCAGGGCACCAAGAAGGAGGGCTGCACCATCCTCTTCATGATGCTCTACTTCTTCAGCATGGCCAGCTCGATCTGGTGGGTCATTCTGGCTCTCACCTGGTTCCTGGCGGCAGGAATGAAATGGGGCCACGAGGCCATTGAGGCCAACTCTCAGTACTTCCACCTGGCAGCCTGGGCTGTGCCTGCCATCAAGACCATTACCATCCTGGCTGTAGGGCAAGTGGACGGAGACGTGCTGAGCGGGGTTTGCTTTGTGGGCATCAACAGCGTGGACGCCCTGCGGGGCTTTGTCCTGGCACCTCTGTTTGTTTATTTATTCATTGGAACATCCTTCCTCCTGGCAGGCTTTGTGTCCCTGTTTCGCATCCGGACCATCATGAAGCATGACGGCACCAAGACGGAGAAGCTGGAGAAGCTGATGGTGCGGATAGGGATCTTCAGCGTGCTGTACACTGTGCCCGCCACCATCGTCATCGCCTGCTACTTCTATGAGCAGGCCTTCCGCGAGCAGTGGGAGAGGACGTGGATCAGCCAGACGTGTAAGACGTACGCCGTGCCGTGTCCGGCCCAGAGCCACCCCAACATGACTCCCGACTTCACTGTCTTCATGATTAAGTATCTCATGACGCTCATTGTGGGCATCACCTCAGGCTTCTGGATTTGGTCTGGGAAGACCCTGAACTCGTGGAGGAGGTTTTACACGAGACTGGCCAACAGTAAACAGGGTGAGACCACGGTGTGATGTGGTCGCAGCCCGTCCCTCACACAGACTGCTAGTGACAAACTGAATGATAATCCTCTTCATTATTTTCTTGTGGTTTTTCTCGGACTTAAAGAAGACACTTGGTATGTTTTTTTAATGTACATATACATTTGTGAAATTTTTGTAAGTATATATTTGTATTTAAAGATTGAAAAGAACTCTCTCTTTTTTTAAAAAAAAGAAGACTTTTTTTTCATACTTAATCATAACATAGAACCAGCTGACCATCAAGGAAGCTGAGATCTCATGACCTGACTTACTGTGGACACCACTGGGAGTATTTCACATCATGTTTGTGTCTTTGATCAGTGAGTGCTGGCTCTATTCTGAGCAGAGTCCCGTGAAACCCAAGTGCTTCCTCGTGGCTCCCCCTTACCCTGATTAACCAGCTGTAGTGTGTGTGTGTGTGTGTGTGTGTGTGTGTG
>JAPQLA010000024.1:25865103-25879718 GCA_029822935.1 Naso vlamingii | reverse complement strand
ACTTCTGAAGTTCAAGCAGAAAATGTCAAAGTGCTAAAACATTAAACTAAAGATTTGAAAATAGCCAAGTTGAACCACACTGTGGTAAAAAGGTTTGTAAATTTTGTCTCATGAAACTGCTTTGAGTGAGTGAAAAATTAAACTTAATTTTTTTCTCCTGTAATGTGATCTTATTAAACGAATACAATGGTACAGATACTGTAGCAGCAAAGGGTAAACATTTTCTTCTTTTTTTAAAATCAGTATCGTTATCGGAATCACCCAATCCTGAGGGAAAAACTGGGGCTCGGGATCGGGCCCAAAAATCCAGATCAGGGCGCCCCTATTTACTATATTACTTTCACAACCCAACCTACTTCCTAAAAAAGTGATGCATGACCTGTTTAGTTCGCAAAACTTAATCCACTTTATTGAAAGAAAAACTTTGTTATGATGGTGACAAATTTAAAGACATGCTTAAGCAGAGCAACACTATCAGCAGCTTATTGGAACTTCAGCATCAGTGATCGCCAAATCAAATAAGCCTCTTGTAGAAAAATATATATCGACACATGCGTGTATATCTCATTGTCATCAGATATCTGTGGATGAAAAACTGTGATATAATTACTGTTTTGGCAACTGTAATCCTTTACTTTACTAGTTACTGGGAAAAGTAGTAAAACTACTGTAACGCGTCACTAAATAAGGTGTTACTTCCCAACTCTGGTCCCTATAAGGAACTTTCACAAAATGATATGACCAGGCGAGGACTTAGGAGATTACTAACCTGTGTTTTACAAAGCATTTTTTAATAATGATCAAATACTTACAGTACTTATAATAAGGATATTCCTTATGATCATTATACTACTACTACTACTACTACTACTGCTAATAATAATAATAATAATAATAATAATAATAAAATTAATTTTAAAAATATTTAAAAAAATGATGACGATTATGAAAATTCCTTATATCACCATCAAATTCCTTACATGTTCTCAACATACTGGGCAAATGAAGTAATTCTGATTCTAATTAGATCATAAGACCATCAGAAAAATGTTTCTTAAACGCCATAAATTGACAAAAAGTTTAATTTTATTTAACACCAAATACATTTGTTGTACAAACCAAGTGGTGAGTGGACTGTATCTGAACGGTTTTAATCCAAACGTGGATCCTCTGCATTAAAATGCATGAGTTGTGTTGCATGCTTAAAGATTCATCCAGGTCCAGCCATGTTTACTACTGACACATGCGCTCAATATCGGGTAAAACTCCCTCTTGTGGCTTAAATGGGTAACAACTCACCTTCATATGAAGGCTACTATGATTTTGATCGTTCATCAGTTTATCAAATCACTGTGAATAGATCCAGATAGTATTGTCCACCACTGTCGTTGTGGTTATAACTATAGTGTGGACTCCACAATCCAGTTGAGCTGAAACAATTTTTTTAAGCTGTCTATAGTTATTGTTATTGTTATTGGTGTGGACAACCCTTCATTGTTGTTTACAAGCGTGACTGAGCTGCTTGTCTCTTTTTCACTATCTATGGTTGGAGGTGCGAGGGCATTTTTCGTGAGAAAATTTCAATATTTTGTGTCACGGCCAATCTGGTATTGTGCAAATAAGTCGCGTGTTCCTTTTGCGCTCTTTTTAAGTGAAGCTATATCTTTTGACAAGATCTTTTTATAGTAGTAAGCAGTGCTGCTTTTGTCTACATGTGCCACTACAATTAACACAGAATGAAAGTTCCTCGGAAGGGCTTTAACATAATGGGAGTTAAGGTTCTCCGCAAAATTCTGTGAAAAGTCTGCATTAGTTTTCATTATATTTAGTTTATATTCTCATTTAAACTGTAGGTCAGAGGAAACATTTGCCTGGACAACAGCACAGCAGAAATCATTATCTGAACACCAGAAGTACTTGTAGTAAATGTCATAGCAGTGTAGATCAGCCACTGATCATCAAAAACATCCTCAGGTACACCCTAACCCCAACCTGAGGAAAAATATTAACAACTTTGAAATTTTATTTGTATTGTTGTTTTGTTGTGTTTTGGATAGCACTTTACATTCCAGCACAGTTAAAAGATGGTAACAGTGGTGTAATAGTGTGATAATAAAGAGGTAATATATGTAATAACATGTATTTACCAAAGTAATAACTAGGTAATGGCTTGACGATAACAATGTGTATTTCTGGGTAATATTTCACTGAAATTAATGTAGCAAGACAAAAATGGCCCAAAGTCTGAGGGTCATAATAATGAATCAAATTTGAAAATGTAAAACTATTTGGTAAAGTACAGTAAAACTTTGGTAACATCGCTAAAATGGTTATATCAATGCAAAATTTGGATTTAAAATGGTAGTATAATGATACTAATATTGTAATAACATGACAGTAATGAGGTAATAAATCTTGATGTTTTCACAGTACTATAGACTACAATCACTGTAATACCTTCCAAATTAAATCAAACCTCTTGAAAATTAAATGTGGTAATTACCAATTTATAATGCTGAAATTCATCCAGCCCTTATGTACCAAACATTCCCTTTTGCTTTAAGATAATACTGTACAAATTATGCTTAACCTTGTAACTTCTTACCTGAAAACACTTCTGGTAGCTTCTGTGTAATAACCATCAATCTGTGCTGCAAAATGCAAACCCACCTGCTTTTATTTAACTTCATGATAATATTAGATTAAACCAGACATCATAATTACTTGGAAATATTACCCAGATATACACACTGTTATTATCAGGCCATAACCTTGGTATTATTTTGGTAATTACATGTTATTACATATGTATTACCGCTTAATTACCGTACTATTACCCCATTATTGTCATCTTATTACCTTGCTGTAATGTGAAGTGTTTGGCATTGCAGTTACACAGACCTTTATCACATTTGCACTTTCTAAAACCTGTCCTTCGGCTCCTGACTGTGCTTCCTCCTAACAGTCCATGCACCTCATTCAGATGACCTGAAAATGCCTGAATATTACTCATACATTCAGCCCAAGTGCTGACCTGAGCTGGGTGCATTTGCTTAATCCTGTTAATGGAGTTGATAGCGCTTCAGGGAGGGGCCCTTAGGTGCTGTGGGAGACCCTGGCTGAGTGTGATGTCATCTGTTTCTGCTACTTAACTGGGCTTTGCCTTTAAGTGCTTTCCAGCATGTTTGGAGATCAAAAGCCACACTCGCCAGAGCAGCTTTAATCACCTCCTCTGCTGGGGGCAGGTGTGTGTGTCAGTGTGTGTGTGTGTGTTGTGTGTGGTGCGGATATGCAAAGGGTTGCTGGCATTTCCAAAGATAGCCAGGCTGACATTTCTATTGACTTTGATGTTGATAATCCCTCACAAGTTCCCCAAAGCTAACTGATATTTTACGGGTGCATATGTGTGTGTGTGTGTGTGTGTGTGTGTGTGTGTGTGTGTGTGTGTGTGTGTGTGTGTGTGCACCCACAAAGTATGTGAATTTACTGGCAGGCTGTTGGGTCAGAATCAACATTATCAATGTTTACCTATGAAAATATTCCAGATTGGAAAGTAAACAGGTTTGCTCTTTTCATGTGGCTCATAATCCAGAGTCACATCAAGGATTTTCTGTTTACATACTTTGATCCTCACACTGTCCCCGCAGACAAATTAGAGTCAAAGGGCACGCCAATGCAGTTTAAAAGGCACTTTCACACTGCAATCATTTAAAGTCAGGCACTGGAGGTCAAAAGTGAAAAAGACCTCATTAGGATCTGTCTGTATCAGCTGTCAAGGCAAAAAAATGTAATATTTGTTCATTTTTGTGCTATGTGGGCAGATGTTTGTTGAGTCCACACTGGAAACCTCCACTAGAATACTCTTAACTATTGACAAGGAAACATGATTTAAAGTGTATTTGTATCTTAATTTCCTTGTACAGAACAGATAAGCATATATCCTCTTCAACAATCAAGGCTCAATAACATCAGATGATGAGTCTCTCCCTTTTGTTTTCTTTTCAGCCTTTTCTTTTTGCTCAATCTACAGACATGAAGTTATCCTTTTTTTCACAATGACGCTTTTCACTGCACGCTTGACACAATGCATGAAAACTTTCATCATTCATGACTCTTATAGTTTGGCCCTTATGAAGCATCATTTTTATTTTTATTTTTTTATGCTGTTCTGAACTTAAATTGATCATCCCCTACATTACACTACTTGAAATTGCACGTTAAAGACTGTTTAAAAAATGTTTTTCCTCGTGAGCCCCCACCCTGACCTCACCGCATTTTAACACAGACACTTTTGCACATTTAGTCGATTTATGCTCCCGTGTTGGCTGCACGTGGAGTCTGCGCCATAAGCCACGCAAAGTGGCCCACGCTGTTGAGAGCATTTATACCTTTGTGTCAGCATGTCCGTGTTGCTCTGCAGTATTGTGATGTGTTCTTTGTTTCTATAAACAGTGGTGAGTGCAGCTGAGCAGATCATAAACATTAAAATATGAGATACTCTTACATCAGGAATTGCAGTGCTGAATGGAGAAAAGACGTCAGAGGAGATGGTGTGTATGACCAGCGAACTGTTTGAGGCAGAGGGAGGGAGAACTGTGGGAATGTGAGTTTACAAAGGAAACAGTCACAGTCATTGCAGTCCACGTCGCTGCAACTTGCAGTTACATTGCTGAGGAGGCACTTTAAAAAAAAAAAAAAATCGGCCTGTCCAGCAAAGGATAAGCACCTCTTTTTTAACAGTGACAGACGTATTATAAACAGTGGTATGCAAGAATACTTTTGCATATTAGGTTCATCCAGAGATGTGACAGTAGTCGGCCTATTTGCACATTGTAACTTAACTTTACTTACTAACTTAACTTTAATTTTAAAAAATATGTAGAGAAAAAAACATCATAAAGGGGTAAACATCATCATATTAGGGTTATTGCAAAAACAAGAATAAATTAATTTTTGTCATTAAGACCACCCCAATTTTGACTCGAGCTTGTCCATCTGATATACCTCACTTAAGGCAACGCCTAGAATTTGGCTTTAAAGATGTTCCCAGTAATAAGTTGTTTTCACTTTTGTGTGACAGCAAACAGACACACCTGACAGCCTCATCCATGTTTACTTTGTACAGTGATGACATCCTCATGTACACAGAGCTTTGTTTGTTTCTGTTGGAGGTAAATGGAACTGTGTCATTAGCCCTGCAGGAGAGCAAAGGGTTAAAGACCTCAGAGGTCAGTCTGTGTCACCGTGTGAGCAGCAGACAGTGTATCTGATGATCTGACAGTGACAGTACTGACAGTCCGTTAGGAAAACACGGTCTTCTTCTCCAGCTTGTATTATTCTCTAGTTTAATGAAGATGCAGCTGTGCTAGACATAGCAGGAGGACTGCAGGGACCCGAAGAATATGAGGTGCAATGAAAAAGTTCTGTAGTAGTAGTAAGTAGCAAGTAGAGGAGCAGGGGAGTAACTGTCCTGTTGCTGGTCTTGAACACTGTTTGGTTTCTGGATTGTAACTGTAGAAACTCTCGTCACTCGTGATGATTTAAAATGAAGTTTTGGGTCAATGAGGGCCTGTGGACAGAGATTCTCAAAGACTCTGACAAGGTGCTTCTTTGTAAAAACTCAAATCATAAATGTGCACATAATTTTTACTTAGTTTGCAATGTTTACAAAACAAAATCACATTAACAGACAAGGTAAAGGGCAGCACAAAGGCTGATACACATCTATACAATCTGCATCATAGAACACACGCACAAACGATTTATAAACAATGTAACTATTAAAGGCCCTTTCACACCGGGGACGTATTTTTCGTGCGAATAATTCGCGCGTCAATATTTTTTTTCGAACCCCCTGTTTTCATCATGAGTACTTTCACACCGCCTGCGAATGTGTTGCGGCGAAAATGCGACATTTTTTTTTTTCGCACTGTGGTCGATTTTTCTGAGCTTTCGCCCGGCGAATAAACGCATCAACCAGTGATGACAGTGATCAGGTATTGATCAGACAGTGAGCTGTTGCTGCTGCTGCTGCTGCTGCTGTCTGTGTTGTAATGTTGGTAAGACGACAGTGGCACAGGCAGCGGGTGTTGAATACAGGAGGGATAATTAACGAGCAGCTGTGCTCGGATGTGAGACACAACGACGTGGAGGCGAAGAACCACCCGTTGCAAAGCGAAACATTCGCCGCCGAACATTTCACAAATTCGTGTCGTTTATTCGTCACGTCCCCGGTGTGAAAGGGCCTTAAGTTGTAAGAAAAATAAAATTAATGAAAAAAACAGACAGAAAAAAAGTGTGGATGGGATTTTTGCAGTTGCACAGTTTGTTCAGGTTGACTGAAGGCCCGAACATACTTTCCACATTGTGCATCCACGGACT
Source organism: Naso vlamingii (assembly GCA_029822935.1). Lineage (NCBI taxonomy): Eukaryota > Metazoa > Chordata > Actinopteri > Acanthuriformes > Acanthuridae > Naso > Naso vlamingii. Next base: position 25,873,337 of record JAPQLA010000024.1, on the reverse strand, counting down.
CGTGCAGAATGGAAAGCGGTTTCATCCATACTAAAACAAAGGTCTGGCCGTAAGTGGTACACAGTGCGCAGATTGCAGCAGAATAAACAAAAGACAACAGAAGTTTCAGTGGCTGCACTTCTTTTCTTTTATCATTTTTAGTCAGATTAACATTACTAATGTTGCAGCTACAACTAAACCTGTGTCATCCAGGCAGAGACAACAAGAGAAAAAAATAAGGTTCTGCTGATGTGAAGGAGAGCAAATTCTTACCTGAGTGGGACAGATTCGATTCTTTGTTGTTGTTGTTATACGAAATGAAAAATCTTTCTGTTTGCCATGTTTGCCATGAATCAAATTATCTACAGTAAAACTGGTCAGGTCAAAACATTGCTCCATTCACACATGAAAGTGCATAATTTTGGGCAGCACGTGGACGTCCGCAGAGGGGTCTGCGCCGACCCTCACAGTCAGGGGTGGGTGACGATTTTTACGTCACACATACCAGAGCAGACACGCGGACGTGGAAAGTATGAATTGGCCATTACAGAGCCATCAACCCAACCTTTGAATATTTCTTTGATCGACAGTTTTAACTGCTTCTATCAACCACTTTAAGTCAAAAAAATAAGTACATTAAAATTAGAAATCATTATTATCATCCTATTATTGTTATCATCATCAGAAATTAAATTAAAAATCAGTTAAAAAATGATGCTGCTTCTGCTGATTGGTTTGAACAAAAGATAGCAATTACTCTCACCTTTTGATCAAGACACAAATGAATTTATATTTAATTTCATGATCAGGTTGTGTGCTCATATGTGGTAATTACAGAAAAAAAAAGAAAACAAAAACCACACAATCACCAGAGAATGATAACAAATAAAAAAAGAAAAAAAAAGAGTAATAAAAATTTATGTCACTGTCTCTCTGCTGACTCTGCTGCTGCTGGGATCAACACAGACGCTGCACTCAGTCTTGTATCGTGTCTTCCACTCTGCATGCACCTGTGATGCTGAGCAAATCCAACCAGGCAATGTTTTCCAGGAAAGCTGGTAACAGTACACACGAGCCTTTTGGGTTTGCTTTTACATTATCATTAGTGGCTGAGCAGACAGAAAATAAGCACTATTACAAAGAGGAAGGAGAGTATAGTTAAACAGAGTGTGACCACCTATGAACTGCAGCCGTATATTAGTAAGTGAGGCCCAGCAGCAATCAGTGCTAGTCTGTGCTTGTCTGTTGATGTCTGTCTTCCACTCTGCAGCCTGAATGAACAGGTGTGGGAGTCAGTCAGTGACAGCAGGCTCTTATCAGAGCAGAGTGAAGCCCCTGTGTCTGAGCAGAAATGAGTGCTTTTATGAGACAGGTCATCTCCTGCTGGAGGAAGTCCTGTCATCTGATACGCTCTGTCCCGGCCTCTCCTTTACTCCCCCCTACCTCTCACTGCCCTGCTCCCTCCTACGCTCATAATATCTTTAGACAAATCCTCCCCAGCCACCACCACTCTACCTCCTCTACTTAATTCAAAGGAGCTTCTCATGTCATACACGAGTGTTTCAGTAGAGACAAGAGATAATTGTGAAAACACAAACCGCTGTGACATATTAACTTAGATGTAAAGGTATATGATCAAATCTACCTTCACTTTAGCTTGAGTTGTGGAATACAGTGAGATCACAGTTTTTATCTTATGAAGTTTTCAGTTTTGCATAGAGCTGCAGGCTGGCTGTAGAGAAGAAATGAATAAATGCATACCATAACCAAGCATATCATGTCTTAGTACATCATGAAAAACTGTTCTTTTCCCCATTTTGATTTATTTGACCTCACACTTCAAGAACCTTTTGAGAAAAGAAAAAGTTTTTTTTGTCACCCACTACCACAAACCATATATCCACCTTTGTAAACTGAAGAACAACATAGAAGGTGGGGCTTGCCAACAGGAGCGACGCCTGCAACTCCGAAGAAAAGCGATCAGAGCTCACCTGTTCAGAAAGAAACTTAATAACAGATAAACTGGATGAACTGGTGAGGTATCCACAAACATAACCCCTCAGATAGAAAAGATTAGGCTCACCATGGGACGATTTGATCACACTTTGCTGTCTGATGCAACACGTAGGAAACGGCGCCCAGCCTAGCATAGCCACATCACACCACCATGCAACTGGTTCGTTTATTTATTCGCACAGGGAAAGTGTAGCAGCATAACTTATATACACTATCAATGGTTTAATCATTGCATCTTGATTGATAAATACTACTTAATTTACTAGACTGGATATCGATCCCCATGTGCTCACCACAGTGGAGACTTGGGAACACCTGCTTGGCTTCATGGGGTCACAGCACATTTTTTATGATCACACAGCAAATTATCATCATTTTTTAAAGAGTTTTTAATAGTCATGTTTTGAAGTTCAGTTAAATGTGTTTCAAACACTCAGCAGCATTATTACAAAATTTTGTTTTAGACAGTTATTATAAATGTATCTATCACTGAGTACATCACGTTTATAAAACTTAGACTTGGGAAATGAGACACCAAAACAGTTCATCCGTAGGATGAAGTTTGTAAGTAAATATTTTTATGTATTTTTTATTTCAGCTTTATTTAAACAGGGAAGGCCACTGAAAGCAAGCTCTCTTTCACAACAACAATACACGTATAAGAACTGTAGAAATTCAAAAGTGCACATTAAAAGCATAAACATACAACGCTGCATAGTTCAACAGTCTAATAATGGAGAGCAATTCTTATCAAAGTGTCTTGACTTGGAATCAGATGAACACATGAAAAAATTTCTTTGATGATCCCAGAAGCGGCTCCCAGCACAGAACATATTTGTTTTTGTTGCTGTGTTTTGAGGTCGTTTTTGTAAAGTTATGTGTCAAATCTATCTTGACAAAAAATGCTTCAAGCTGCACAGTGCACAGTCTCGCAGGAAGTCAGACACAGGAACGGCAGAAAATCCATTTAATTTTCAAAATAAAACACCCTGTGCAGATCGTGTTTTCACGTTACTACAACAACATCGCAACTTGTGGCACTGCACCAGAGGTCAGACTAACCCCTGGGACACACAGGATGTGTGAGCAGCGCGTGTGCGTGGCCTTACCGAACTGCTGCGTCTCACACGCTTGTGTCTGTTCACACACAGTTTGTCTCTGCAGCCTGCAGCTCCAGCGCAGCACCACAGCCCTTCTGTGTTTTCACACGACTTTCCCTTTGATGAATAGCCTACCATAATCATATTTGAAACCCTCAAACACACTGATTTCAGAAAAAAAAATTGTCGGGAAATAGGTCATAAAAGCAGATGAACAGGGTTTAGTTCTGTCCGTATTTGCAAGGACTTTTAATGTGAAGGCATACCGGAAGTGGTTTTCATGTCCATAAACAAGGATAAACACTTTCATTGTAGAGCCATGCTAGTAAATATGCAAATACGACTGTATACAGGTCATTTCTTTGTCTCTTTTTGCTGAGAACGCGCGCGTGTCATTGTAAAAATGGGTGAGACTCCGAATCTCTAGATGACACGCAGCAGCCGCCTCGCAGGGCTCTTGCACAAGATGCGCTGCTCACGTCAGTGGTGTGGCTGCTCTAACTTGTTTCTATGGACGCCGAAATGAAAAACCAAGCAGTAACGCCACGCACACACACTGCTCATGCAGTATGTGTGAACCAGGGGTAACCGGAGCAAGTCAGAGGATATTTTACCATCACAATAGGGGCTTCACACTGTACTATACTGCAGTTTAATTCACTTAATACTTGTGATTTACTAAACTTATGACTCTTTGTCTATATAATTACCAAGATGAAGGCGTTTTTAACCAAACCACAGCCACAAATCTTTCATTCATGTCAGTCACGGCAGGCTGCAGCACAGTAGGAACAATAAACACATTTTAAAGTTTATAAAGGCATGATGCTCAGCTTCTGAAACCAGCCTGGTGGAAAATAAAGTCAAGTGTAGGACAAAACAAAACTGCAGTGCACAGACAACGTTCAAGAGACAGTCTGGCCAAGGCATAAGGGAGCCTAGAAGGGACATAACAGCATGCGATTTTAAAAAAACTGACTTTAATCTAACTGCGATTAACACCTCAATGCTGACAGCCCTAATTTAATGTAGTTTCACAACATCATCCTGAGTTTGATTGTGTGTGACATAAAGAATTATTAGTTTTCTATGAGAAACAGAAGTTGGGCAAAAGCCTCCCCCTCCTCCTTCGCTACCTACATGTCTCTACGAGAAACAACACAACAACCACATCGGAACAAGCAAACTACACACGGAAAATGTCAAGTTTAGAATAATCCTCACTACAGTGATGACTAACGGGGATCCGTGATAAACATAAACATAAGTTTCGACAAAGATTTGAATTGTGCAATAAGGCAGCCTGCTCGATTCTTTTGGTGGATAGCCTTAAAGAAATACAATGAATATGTTTAGAACATTTTCTGTCTAACGGGGACATTCTTGCATGTTTACAAACCAGTTTTGGGCAAGGTTTAATATCATCTGCTGGGAGCTAGCAAGGTTAAACAAAGACACATGACATGGAAATGCCATGGATTTGGTTATATCCCCTTTGGTTGCAATAATGGAGGACCAGGAGAAAACCCAGCAGTCATTGTTGCAGCGTACGCCGGGCAAGATCCACACACAGCTGACAAGTGCTCCATTTTGTACAGATCTCCAAAAACATTCATGGGCAAAGATTGATGGAGAGCTGCCCTGCAAATGGACACAATTTGGGAGCGATTTGTGGAGATTACTGTGGATGAAATACATATGGCAATCTACTGGTAAGCTTAGTTTAGCTGTAGCATTGCAGTTCCCACCGGAGACTATTTTGCAAGAGCACTGTTGCTGCATCCAAGGCTTATGTACTATCCATACTTATAGTCTGAGAATAGTCTGTGACTTAAAAAATATGAAATGCAATGCAGCCTGCATGTTGTGCAGCAGGCAGGTTTATGTATCATAAGTTCTGTCCATTCCTGATTATAACTGGGTAAAATGGTGGTCACTGTTTAAAAACCATTTGTCCATTACTGAGGTTTTAGTAATGGATGTGTCATATGTCACTGTAAAGCAAGACGAATCGCTCTCTTTGTCTCTCTCGAACTGAAGCAGCGATCTGTTCAAAGACCTTCACTTTATGAGCCCAAAGTGCAGCTGCTCAGACTCAGGTTACAGCCCAGCATTCAGAGCTGCTCTCCACACTGTGGATATGGGGAGGGGATTGTGAGATCACACACCAGTGCTCCACTGCGTTTCAGTCTGACATTTTTACTACCATCACAGCTAGGCTGGGTCATGTGACCATTTCATAAATTTGTATAAATCTCAGCTTCTCCTGACCACAGTGAGGTTTGCATAACATCATTGCACAATCTTTGTGCTCTGATTTATTGTGCCCGACTGAATATGCTGTTCAAACAGCCTGCGGGTCACATTCGCTGATATGCCAAAAACTTCTTTCACATTGGTTTTAGGCAACAGTAAAGCCAGTCAAAGCAGGAACAAGCACAGAAGATTCAGATGAGAGAAGGCAGACAAGAAAACAACCCTCTGTATAATCTCAGGCTGCTACTCTAACCCTTGAACTGCCAACCCATTTTTTGGGATGTTCTTCATAAATAGATTGGTCTGCAACCAGCAAATGTATCTTGCAATTTCGAGTTTTGTAGCTTTAAGTCCACTCCCTTTTCATGACTAAAGGTAGTTAACAGTTTCTGTCCTGATCAGTTCACACAGCATGCTATGTATTTCTCAAAGATGGGAAAATACTGCCTTTTGTCTGAGAGAGTAGTGTTACCTGGCACAACCAAATCCAAAGCTGATATGGACATAACTGATATCACTTTTTAAATTCATGACAGTCCTATACATATATTTGTTTATGGTTGGAACAATAAGTGGTAAAATGTTAAACCCATCCAAACAAACAAATAATGTTACACCTGGAACCCATTCAAAAGCAACGAAACCTTGTCTAAGTTCTCTGTAATGTCTTTTATTATCTGTGTAGCTCCTTCTGGGTCTGCTGGAATCTCCAAAACTTCACCAAAACTCGGAGAAAAAACCTTAAAACCCCTTGAACGCCCCTAACCCTCTTCCATGACTCTGTGGGACCTGGCTGTCGTCTTTTAGCCCTGATCAAAAAAAAAAAAAAAAACCTGTTTGTATAAGAGCATGAACAGGTGGGCAGTCACCATCAGTGGGCCTTCAGGGTTAAATCCTTAGAGTTGCATTAAGAGAGGCAGTGTGTCCGCTCTCAGCTGTTGTACCACCACTGCTCCGTGCACACTGCAGCGATGGAACTACCCTGCCTTTCTCTTCCAACACTTCTCACTGGCCTGCACCCCTCTCTTCCTCCCTTTCTCACGCCTCTCCTTCCACTGATCAGGCCTTTGGCAGTAACCCCGGGACTTCTGGATATGTGGTTATCTTTCATCCAGCCGCTCTGGGCTTGCTGCACTGACAAGTATCCCTATCACATGGCACAGCGCCGGATGTTTTAGCAGGAAAAGGCTTCCCTGTGTCGGGGTATGTGCAAAGGCATGAATGTCTCTCACCACGCTCATGGCTCCGGAGACAAGACCACAGGCAGGATGTTGTTTTAAGAGCTTATGGAATGGTAGGCCGATGATAACTACTGTAGTTGCACTCTAATTACACTGTGCTCTGTGTGTGTTAACATGTGTAATTACATATCTGTGTATCCCTTCATGTTTACATGTGAGGCTCTACAGCTGACCTGGAGAATGAACACTGGATGTGAGGAAGTTTTTCTCCCTGTACAGAAGCAGATCAGTGTCTGAGGCAACTGTGATCCTTCTCTGTCACTGTTTCATCCAGCTCTGCTGTGGCGCTTACCCCCAGGGCTCGACTCTCCATGTTACAACACAACAATCCATCATCCTGTCAAACTAGGGAGGAAGAGCCAAAAGACTATCCCCTATCCACCCAGACCAACTTCCAAACCTGTTCTTCTGAGTCCATAATAACTACACTTTTGTCATTATTTGTGTCATTTAGCTCTGTGATGTACTGACTTTGTAAATTTGACAGGGTTATTAACGATGTTAAAGTTAGGGGACTTTTTTTTGCCATTGTTACAATAATACATTTATTGTGTAATGAGGCAGCTTTGTGAAATCTTATAAATGTACTTTAACAGCGTCATTGCCGTCAGTCAGTTAAGGCTGAAAACTACAAGTCTGAAAGTTAAAGAAGGTTGAAGGTTTAGAGTTTGAAATCAGTTTAATGTACCTCTGTGGCCCGCTCCTCTGTAATGCAGCCAGCAGCTCACAGCTACATTATTTGATACCAGCATAACACATCTAAATCGCCAGCTATACTGTAATGTAGGCTCCAGGTTTCTGAGCTGTCCATTGTCAGTCGGACAGTGTTGTGGGAGTGCAGTATGAAATTCGTGGAGACACATTCTTGTCTTGAGTTCAACTCTTGTAAACTGAAACACAATTTTGTACAAACAAACCAATTTTTGAACAATACCAGGCATCTGAACCATGGGTGCCATGTTAATGGGGGAGCAAAATGAAAAATGTCTGCCAGCATAACTGGTTGGGCTGTGGGGGTCCTACCCTTCAAAAAAAATCCAACAAATTCATTTCAAATAAAATTCCTGCATTTGCACACCACCACACCCTCTTCATTAGTCAAATCAGGCTTCAGTTGAGGTTCAGGAAAAATTCCGTTAGCCGGCTGTTGGGGTGACGGAGGAGTTTGTATTAACAGTGTAATGCACTAACTTTAAAAGTAAATAGATCAGAACAAGGCTTCGTACTGAACTACCCAAATCTACTTTTCAAAGCAAAAAGAATTACAAATAAAGGTCTATTATAGCCATGTTACACTTGAAAGAGCCTGAGAGACTGGAAATTACAGCTTTTTAAGGAAGCTGGATCTTACGGCTCCGTTCCTGTCTGAGTCATCATTCTTTTTTTTAAAGTATTGACCCTTTGCTAAGCCCCGCCCCCCTTAGTTACTGTTGCTATGTCTGTCAAGCTTTCGGAGCTAGCATGGCGCTCACACTGTAACTAACTGCACTCTCTGGAGAAATATTGTCTAATTTTTTTGGAAAAACAAAAAGTGAATGCAGAATGTCTGCAATAAGACTTGAATAATAAATACAGGAAGTCAAAGTGACTCAGCAGTGAAAACAGGTTAGAGTTATGAATATAAAGATACATGCTAAAGCTA
>JAPQLA010000024.1:25844256-25854645 GCA_029822935.1 Naso vlamingii | reverse complement strand
TTTGAGACTGATAGTTTGGTCATTGATCCCTGATTTCAGGGTGGTGCCCCGCAATTATTAATTAAATAATAATAAATGATTTCTTAAATAAAAATTCTAAATCTTTATTAATTACTTTCAGTAATTATATGTCAATAACCAAACTTCCTAGAAGCGATTCCCAACACAAGTCAAAAACAAAACAAAACAAAAAACAAAACATCATGGCCTATGAAACAACCAGAGCCATGGCAATTAAAAATATATACAACATGTAATTCTTTTCTTTCAGCCCTGAAAAGGGAATATTTGTATGAAAGATGGCAAGTACCGTAACTTTCCTCTGGTCACATTTATAATGACTGAATTCTCAATACAACACAGGCCTACATCAATGTACTGCAGCGATTCACTAACTGTGATAACTCAACCCATTTATATTGGACTGGTAACACTAACTCATACTCTGTAACTACACACTAGTAGTCCACTAAATTAATAACATGGACATTTTGACAAACATACATACAGAAGTCTACAAACAACACTGCCCGCTATATGGTCCCCCCTCCACGTGAGGCAGACAACTGAGCAGTGAGCATTGTGAGGTTAGCATAGTTAATTTATTCGTAGTCATGTAATTAACTTTTATACTCAACAACACACAGACACATCGTGATTTCAATACTTACCTGAACTCGTATACACATTTAACTAACACACCTGCTGTGAACTTGAAACTGTTTGTCTGAGGTGCTCGTACTTTAAAGGGAGTATTTGTATGAAAGTTGCAAGGACACAAACTTTCCTCTGGTCATGTTTGTAATGACTGTGGTGAGGAAACAGAGTGTCCCTTGCTACAGCGCTACAGCTCCACACTCCCCCTGCTGGAGCAACTGAACAATTCGAAGGTTATGAAAAACAAAACTTATATTCTACATTTATCAAAGGATAGATGTAGGAGTCTCAAAACTTTCTTCAATCTGGTGTTACAGCAGCTCCGGCACATTTGAACAGTACATTTAAACCAGTGCTGGTGTCAGTACCTGTAATTCAGCACCCACTGTCCTATACAATCGTGAGAAAAAAGCATTTTAAAATGTAAATAATAAGTCAGTAAATACAGTGGATGAAGCTGTTTAAAGACCTCGGAGCAGCTTAAGGAACTATTTTTACTTTGAGCGCTTCATTCATTTTGGACAACTGCACTAAAATGAAGACAACTGAAGTGCCACCCCACCTGTCCCCAAATATAGAAGAATCAAACTGAAAATATACTGTACATTTAGTAAGAGAAAATATACTCCCCACTAAAAATGTCAATTTAAGGTGTTTCACATTGTCTAAAGTCTGACAGAGAAATATTTCTACTCCTAGAGAGCGAGATTTTTTTTTTTTCCAATTAACTCTGTTATAAGTTGTACATTCACAGTTCATGTTTCTTTAAAACATATGTTAGGAGCTCCTTGGGCGCATTTTCAGGCACCCAAACAGCTGGTGGCAGCAGTGAGTGAGTGGCCTATCATGACGCATGCGTCTTTCCAAAGAACTTGGACCAGACCAGCAGGACATCATAATAATCCCAAACCAGACAAAACTATACACTCAGTTGTTTTAAAGAAGCTGGTTTCGTAAGACAGCTCCTTACTGCATGCAGTGATGCTGCCAGTGATTTATCTTGTTAACCCTGCCTTTTTTTTTTTAATTAAAAAATTAGACCCTGCATGTACTCAGACAAGTATAACTGATATCAAGCATTTAAAGGTACATCAGCAAGAACAAACCAAGATCAACATGGAAAATACAATATAAAGTTGTACCTCTGAAATTAAAAAGTGCTCCTATGTGAGCAAATTCTTAATTTTTTAATGAGGGGGGGGGGGGATGAAGAAGTTAAATAGTTTATTCTGGTATTTATACTTTTTTTAAATGGCAAAAAACAAATCAGACCCATATTATTCACACAACATAAACTGAGCCACCCCTAAGAAAAGTCACCAGCTAGAATTGAAAAAAAAGAAAGAAGAAAAAAAAAAAGCAACATAAAGAGTAGAGCAATGAGCTGATGCCAATGCAGGTAGAGGTTATTAGCTGGACTAGATGGAGGCTAATTTGCAAAACTGCTGCCTGTTAACAGTACTGTTTTATTGAAGCATGCAGCATTTCACCTAAATCATTATTTCTGGCACAAAAACAGGCTGAGCCAGCACAATAATTTAAAACGGTGAACAGACTATTTGACTGGAACTCAATAGGAGTCCTATAACACTTTTTAACAGACACTGCAGTATTGCAGTATAAATACACTGTGTAAATGATTTTGACTTTGTACATCTGGCTGGCCAGTCAGTTTTGTGAATATTTGCAATGTTGCAAGCTTTCAGTATAATCTGTTAAATGAAGACAGGTTGGACTGTACCACTTTCTTATGTGTGCAGGGCTGAAAACATGTCCACCCACTTCAAAAACAACTGCTAAAAGAAACTAAAAAAGAAACTTAGCCCACTGGAAAATAATTGTTGATTTTGTAGTTGTTGTTTTACTGACGTGTTATTTAGCTTTAATGATAAAAACAAATTGGGTGGGTTCTAGCATTAATAGCTATTTTTTAGCAGCATCACATATAACAGCATTGAATTAATTTATTATATTTATGCCAATCATTTGTTTACACACACAAAATCTTACTCTCAAAGCCAACTACACACCCACTCATAGATTTGACACACACACAGGCACATTGTAATCACTGAGGACAATGATATGGCGGGGCTGCATTCTTCTGGCCCCGCTGAGCCTTGCCAAGCAGAGTAGCAGAGAAATGCCTTAGATCACTGTACTCTGACATGTTTGGCTGACCTGATAGGAATTCACTGATAAGAAAAGATACAGCTCACTGACAAGGCCGGGCCAACGGTGTGTGAAAACACACAGGAGTGTCGGGTTAAGCAAAAACAACACAAACAGGCCACGTGTAATACAACCGCTCTGTCTCACACATATGAGCTTAGCACTTAAATGTGATGCTTACATGATCTCACTTGCAGCTGTGCATTACATACTACACCGAGATTTTCCTAACAACTACCTGTGTGAGATAAGAGCAAATAGCAGAGGATGGTGAGTGACTGAGTGTGAGCGTATGTATGTGCAGAGTGTGTGTTGGTGAGGATGTGGAAAGCAGAGCAGAGCTGAGACTGTTGATAGGATCTGTCAGCACAGCCAGTCACTGACAGGGAGACAGAGAAACCTGCCCAGTGAGACATGGCTCCTCAGTGTCTCCTCAGCTGGAATTCCTGGGAATTCCAGCTCTGCTCAGATTGTTATCAGATCCAAGGACACCCTGCCAATCACCCAAATTATTTTGCTCTTACCGAGCAAAATACTCTGTGTACCACAGGTGAATATAGATCACACACAGTGAGTGTTTTTAGGACTAATAAATACAGATATTGTGATATTAATCACAGCATCAAATGGTCAAACAAAAGACTGTTTCCCAGTCCAAAGGAAATGTTCTTGAAATCCTGCAGCACTGAGGGGACATTTTAAACCACAAGACAAGTTTAAAGTGTTCCAAGTCTCATCCAACCTCCATGTGGAGCTCTGTGGACCTGTCCAGCTGGATCTGAGAAGTATTGTTATTAAACTTGCATGAACTATTCATAGTGACCATTAGGATGGAACATGAGGAAGTGATCAGGCCAACTCTCAGCAGACCTCTCCTGTGTATGGACTGGATCCTTTTCAAAACATCTGTTGTTGTCTCAGTAGATTGTATTGTTCTGATTTCAGAGCTGTCAAATGACAAGTCTGGAGAGATTTTTTTTTTTTTAATCAATTCAGCATATTCAGTGAAAAGACCAACGGCAAAGACTAAGTGGTTCCTACTAAAATGTATTGCCAAAGCCTGAACATCTTCTTCCTCTGTGCTGTAGAGCTCCATGTTGTCCAAAAACTAAACACATCTGTGGGACACACTGTTACACTGGGAGACACGTCCCTTCACACACAAACAGTTGCCTGTAATGACTTATTTTTTCTTTATTTATATTGTCCCATATTCACTGTCATGCTGTCCCAAATACCCACCACAGCACCATATGAAAAATGAGTGAGCTGGGAGCTGAGTGCCACGGACAAGACATTAAATAACACATTTCTTGTTTATCTTTATTTTGTTTTGTTGTAAATGAGATTAATTACAATAAGAATACGGAATAAGACTTGACTTATTATTTACTGTCAGACCCCTTTGCAATGTCCTTGGGAGTGTCCATAAAACTCATGGAGAAAATGTTAAATGGCTGGCCAGTTACAGCTGCCCGCGTCAGTGTAATTTCAGACAGCAAATTTGACAGTCAGTTGATTTTAAAGATCAAGGATACATTGTTTTGTTTTTTAATACAACAAATTTTGACCTTGGATTGCCATTATGTAAACTGCATATGTACTGCAGCCTGATGCATAGAGTGAACAGTACATGCATACAAATATGGGGTGTGTGTGTATGGATGCATGTGTTTTTTTACACAGTTCCTAATAATGACTGCAAAACAATCAATCTCTGTTGGAGACATAAGCTTCTGATCTATAATTCATAGACATCTCCACAACATTTTGACATGCGTGTAGATTTCTGATGTGTGCACATGTTGCTGTGGCACCACACATTTTGCCCTCTAGCTGATCAGTCATCAGACCAGAGGATTGAAAAACAATGCTTATTGCGCTGATCAACTAGAAATGAAAATACTGTTTATTTTATTTAAGAAGGGAAAATCCACATTAAATGACATGAGCGCTTGAGTTCATCATTTATATGCCAGATTAAGCCATACACACTAATTTCAATCTGTGGGACCTGGAGGGTTGATGGTAATAAATAAGTAAATAAATAATAACAAAAATTATGACATAGCCACATGGAATGTCAAAAACATTAAGGAAAAAAAGACAAGAGCACGAAAACACAGAAAATGAGGGATTAAATAATTCAGTTTTAACATTGATCAAAAGGAGATTACCAGTGAATTTCTCTCCAGCGGATTTATGATGATCATCATCCTTTTAAACCAATGACCTCTCACAACACTTCCTGTAAACTATGTCACTCAAGCTTTGTTACGTCTTCTCTTTTCCCACTCAAAGCCCTTCGATTTCTAAGCGGCTGGATGTGTTTACATGTAATGGATTCCGATTTGAAAAGACAAATGAAGAGTGAATACAAGAAACATTTGAAAAAATGTTGGCTGTTGTGACTTGTTTGAGCCCTAAATTTTTATCCAGGCATACCTTTCACAAACTGACAGACAAAAGAAAACATTTGCTCTTCCACAGAGAGTCCAAACATTTGTTCATCTTCCCAGACCCAGCTGCATACGTATGTAAAGACACAGCTGAACGATCACGGCTCCCTGTCCATTTGGCAACAGATCTATTAGTTCAGCTGCTTGGTTGACGTAGACAGATGACGAACTGGCTTCTCCTGCACCTCTGTGCCTTTCTCATTTAGTATGGACATATGCAGCAAACATCTGGAAGCAGCCCCAGAGCTGAAAGGTCAGCACTACAAAAGACACCTTACCTTAAAGGGATAGTTCGGATATTTTGATGTGGGGTTTTGTGAGACACTTATGCCCAGTCAGTGTCTTACCTGCTGTAGATAATGGTTAGCTCGCCCTCTGTCTGGAGAAGCAAAGCAGCAGTAGGAAGCATAGGAAGGTGCTGCTGTGGCTAGTACCACCACTAACACATCTTTTAGCCACTAACAAGTCCACCCATCGAAAGTATACAGCTGTTCCCTTTGGGGTCTACATTCCTCAACCACACAACATCTGTATTCCTACGCACAACAGCAGCCGCACCTGCCGTGTGCTGTATTACTGTTTGGGTCAGAAAGTGATGTCGTGCTGTCAGACTGCTAACAAACTTTTACAATAAGTTCAAAGATGGTGTTTTCTTGTATTTTTCCTGGCTGTTCCAACAAAGCTGTATCCAGGTCACCATGTTGTTTTCATCGGCTCCCATTGAATGATGTTGGCTTGAGACAACTTTAGCCAGTGGCTCTCAATAAAAATATATACACTGCACTTCCAGTATTGAAAAAACTCTGTTTTTGCAGTACTCATTTCTCCGAAGAGGACTATGTAAAACTACCCCCAAATAAGTCTGATAAATACTTATTTAAGAGCACAGCTGCACCCAGCAAACAGGTAAGAAATACTAAATGCTTACAAATAAAGGAAAGGACTTACCATACAACAAATAAACACCTAATTTTTTAAATTACATTTCAAATATAGCCTACTAGAGCAACACAAATATCTATTTCATTCATGATAACTAGGCCACATATAGGCTACCGTATGTCATTTATGCATTGCAAAGGCTATAATAAAGATGGTGTTTTTGTTTGTTTATGATGGAGATTTAGCCTACGTAATATTTAGAAACTGCATCAAGGATTTTATTTTCATTCTTGTATTTATATGCATTATTGCTTTTATAGACAGGCACTGCACAGAGTCCAACAGAACCAAGGGAAAAAAAAAAAGCATGGTGAACGGAAAGTATTTTCTGGGGTCCTACAATCCACTCCAACTAAAGCACCAGTACAGAGCCACCAGGCCTCCTCATTTCCATCACAAATGAAGTTTGTGCTCACCAGCCCTGAAAAGTCTCTTCCCAGTGACAGACCATCAACCTCTGGTGTCTACTTTGCATTTCCTGCTGTCAGGTCTGATTCTGAAGCCTAGTCTAATAGGCTGAAGCAGTATTGCTATGTTTGAGCCTTATATCCTCACTAACGCCGCGTCTTAGCGGCTCAAAGACGGAGCAGTTTGAAGACAATGGGCCCCCTGTTTTATTTTGAATTCTCTGTCTTGGCGTCTCATTGTGGTCTGGAGGAGTTTGGAGTCTCTGGCACGGACACCCTTTGTGATTGGTCATGAGACTCTTTTACGGAAGAAAACAAAACTGTATGTATCATGCATGTATCTGTGAGCCTTGACTACCCGGCGTTATTTCATCATGGATAATAAATTGCAGGCGTTACTGACTAGGGCTGGGTATCATTTCAAATTTTTCGATACCAGTACCAAAACTATACGTTTTTTGATACCAATTTTATTCAATTCATTTTAACAAGACCGCATCACAGGAAAAACAAAATTTAAGTTTAAATTTTATGCTCCTCAACATTGTTACACACTCAAAAGCAGACAAAAATTTCAAACCTTTTTATCACAGCGTGGTTTAACTTAAGCTGTTTATTTTTAAATCTTAAGTTTAATGTTTTAGCACTTTGACATTTTCTGCTTTAACTTGAAAGGAATTAAATTAACTACAAGTTGAACTTGTTTCTCAATGTAGTATCAGTAAATAGAAATGAATAAAAGCAGAAATCGAACTGGCTGAGTTTTATCTGTAGTTCATTGATACAGTAAATCATGTGGCAAGTCATTTAGCAATTCAGTGGCCAGTTTATACCACATGGTGGCAGTAAGGTACCCTCAACAGTTACAGTCAACAAAACATCAGCTGTAAATGGTAGAAGAAGTAAGTTTCCATCAAAAGCGGACTAAACATCACAGCAACAACGCGGGCACTCTTGGATGCTTCACAAAGGTGAACTGCACGTTGAATAAACTTTACTTAACATCACTCAGTTAACGAGGGAAGACTCTGGAAAATCACCAATGCATTCGGATTATCATGACAAGTTGTTTCTGTCATTATTGGACAAGTTTATTGGGCTGTCATCATCTTCCTGGAGCCAGATTAATGTTACATCAAAACATGGCGTACAGAGCCCGAAGTGACGGAGTTTATCATCAGTGAGTTTTGTCACAATGCCTGAGAGTTACTGACTGCAAACACAATAGCCATGTTTCCATCCAAAAGTGATTTGGAACAGTGGGAGATGCGCATTAAAAGATTTTCCAATCATGTGTGTTTCCATCAAACGCACGAACTTTGGTGAAAACTACTAACTCACGCGTGTTTTCTAACTCTCGCGAGTTTTCCGCAGGTTACCACCCGCTTTGGGCTGCATTACCAAACAACCCGACTCCGAGAAGACCGGACCCCGGCGCGACAGGGGCCGTTACCGGCCTCACACCGTCCACGGGCTGAGCCTCGATCAGAAGGACTCAGGCCCCCAAGCGACACCGGGCAAAGCGGTCTTCCGTACGCCACATTTCCCACGACCGCCCGCCGGACGGGGATTCGGCGCTGGGCTCTTCCCTCTTCGCTCGCCGCTACTGAGGGAATCCTGGTTAGTTTCTTTTCCTCCGCTTAGTAATATGCTTAAATTCAGCGGGTTGTCTCGTCTGATCTGAGGTCGTAGTCGGATGGAGGCAGGGGTGCCGTCTAATGTTGTTGTCTTCTGAGTGACCCGCAAACATCGGAAGCAGTTGGGGTGAAAGTGCACTACGTCGGACTTAATGCGAATACATCTGTTTCCACCCCTTTCGAATCAACCAAAACCCGGCTCTAGCGAGCGTATTTTAGTTTGTGCAAATCAGGGGATTTTAGTTCGAATTACAGCGTTTCCATCATAATTTTCCGACGCGATACATCTAGATGCGAATCTAAGAAGGGTGATGGAAACATGGCTAATGAAGTTAAACAACTGCCTGCTAATTTCCACAGAAATTAGCAGAAAGGGAAAATATTCTTTGAATGAACAGGTGCTGTGTGACGAGTGGTCATGTGATATACAAGTGGTTGGTTGGAGAGTCGAGCTGCCAGGAGCTTACACAGCGCATATGAACGCAGAGCATCTTTGATTTAAGACTCTAAAATCAAGGACGCAGCAGTGTAAATGTAGCCTGAGGTAAACTAATGGGTGCAATGTAAAGTTTACTGTTTCATTACAAAATGCACTGCATGATGATACATAAGTTGAATTTTTTTTTTTGGCAGTAAATGTACTGGTAAAATGAAGGATGTCAGATTTTACACAAAATAATCTAATATGTGCTCTGAGTATGTATTCTAATATGTATTCTGATTAGTCATAATTACAAGGTTACATTAGTTTTATCTCAGTATTTACAAATAATTTCCCCTGTTTTATTTCCAGCCAATAGCCGACCAAGTTGAGGAGCTGTCATTGTTAGAGATGAGTCGGAGTTCAGAGGAGGCACCCGCTAACCCAAAACCCTGACAGAATGCCAAAGTTGAGGCCAGGAGACAGAGTTGCTTCTCTGTGCTTCCATTAGGACAGTCACCTGCCAAAAACCCCATTGTGACTGTGTCTGTGCCCCGACCACCTAATCGAGTTATATATAGTGCTATGAGAGAGGAGTTTCTCATAAAAACTTAATTAAAATTAATACAACCAGTGACGTAGCTATAAATAACAGGAAAATTTAAGGTGGGCTCCTGAATATCAGATCTCTTTCATCTAAAGCTGTGTTAGTAAATGAGCTGATATCAGGTCATCACATTGATTTGCTCTGTCTAACAGAAACCTGGCTGTCTAACGATGACTATGTCAGCCTAAATGAATCTACTCCCCCAGTCGTATCAATACTCATATTCCTTGAGACACTAGCAGAGGAGGGGTAGAGGCAGCTATCTTTGATTCAGGTCTATTAATCAGTCCTAAACCTAAACTCAACTACAACTCATTTGAAAGCCTTATTCTTAGTCTGTCTCACCCAGCCTGGAAAACAGTACAGCCTGTTCAGTTCGATACAGTGTGCTGCCCTCTTGATCCTTACTCTGAATTCTTAAGTGAATTTTCAGAGTTCCCGACAAATTTAGTTCTTAAGACAGACAAAGTAATTATTGTAGGTGATTTTAATATCCATGTTGATGTAGATAATGATAGCCTTAGTTCTGCATTTATGTCACTCTCAGATTCAGTGGGCTTCTGTCAGTGTGTACATAAACCTACTCACTGCTTTAATCACACCTTGGATCTTGTCCTAACTTATGGTATTGAAATTGATCATTTAGTGGTTTTTCCACATAATCCTCTTCTGTCTGACCATTACGTGATAACTTTTGAATTTCTAGTATGTGACTTTACTGCACTACGCAAGCATTTCTACTCTAGATGCTTATCAGAAGATACTGTAACTAAATTTAAAGAACTGATTCCATCAGCCTTGGATTCAGTGCCACACCTTAACAGATCTGATGACTCTTTAGCTCATCTTAGTTACTCCCAAATTAATCAAATTGTGGACAGTGCTGCTGACTCAATGCAAATAACTTTAGACTCTACTGCCCCTCTAAAATAGAAGACTATTAAACAAAAAACGTCAGCCCTGTGGTACAATTTTCAAACCCACTCACTGAAGCTAACAAGAGGAATCAAGCTTAGCCTGGCAAGATAGCCTTAAATCATATAGGAAGGCTCTCCACAATGCTAGAGCAGCCTATTACTCAGCATTA
>JAPQLA010000024.1:25823017-25839930 GCA_029822935.1 Naso vlamingii | reverse complement strand
GGCTTGACGGGTAATTAGGGGAGTGGTTGAGGCGTGGTTCTGCTCCTGAACCTCAGTTAACTAGTTAACCACCTTTTAACCACACAACATTTAAATTGGGCCCCACCGCCCAGCTCAATGTAACTGAAGTGTCGTAACTTAGCATGTACTACATGTACTGCTATACTGCTTACCTAATGTTACACAGCAAGCTATGTAGGAATATTAGATTTGTTTAATGGAGAAGTTGATAATCTAGCAAGCACCTACCTGTCCATCACAAAGCAGCCCAAAACTGCATTGCTCTTCCCAGCCTCTCCTTCAGTGCTCCAAAGCTGCTGAAAGCCAAACGGAGACTCACTTTCACTCTGGAACAAGTTTTATTTGCTTGCTCACTAGGGCTGTTTCCTTTTCTTTGTTTCTCGTTATCCGAGGGAAACGCACCCCCTACCCACCCAGTCTCGTGCTGAGTCAGCCAAAACAAAACATCAAAATACAGGCAGAGGCCGGTGTGTCTCCATACACAGTCACCACCTCACATACATAGATGCTCAGAAGTGATGATTGAGCAGCATTAGTTTTGTATATATTTTAATTTTTAGTAAAATCCTACAGACTCCACCTTTAAATAAATACAAACAAATAAAAAACATATTCTAAAAAGTTGTCCTAAAATAAAAACATAACATTGCAATGTTATGTTTTTATTTTAGGACATCATCATTGTATTTATTTCAGGACATTTTCTCTGACTTTTCCAGTCCCTCCCTTTACTTTTTGGCTTCTTGTCCATCCTTCTAGTTAGTTCTCATCATGTCACTGCGCGCGCCACTAAACTTATCGTACAAGCATGCACAACAGACACTTCCGGTTTAGCTGTATGCTAACCTGAAGGAGAATGGTAATTCAATAATGCGGCTCTTCTAGACTTTCCAAATTTTATTAAACCGATTCTATCAAATACTGATAGTGAAACGAGTCATTCACTGGGGTTGTGACACTTAAAACAATGTATTCACTGTTTTACAGCCACAAAACACTAGTGACGTAGTAGGCTACAGTGGAGCGCATAATGTAAGCACACATTTATCCAACTTGTGATTGGCCACCGAGCCCCGTCAGTCACAGCACGCTCTGATGTGCACCTTGAATGACAGGATGGGCGGGCCAGGCTGTTAAAGAAACATTCACGGCCAGACGGCCAGTCGCAGCCAGTAGAAAATAATGGATTTTTTGACCGTCCACCAGCCCCAGTGGCCCGCCAGTGTGGCAGCCCACCGGGATTTGTCCCAGTATGCCAGATGGCCAGTACACCACTGGTTGACAGAGATGATTTAGAGCATGGTGAACAAATTAGATCCAACCGAAGTCACCTGTTGCTAAGAAGCGCAGCACAGACTGCCAAATTAGGACAGAGAGCACAGATTTGTCATTTTTCCGCAAAACCCTTGTCCCAGTTACGAAGCAAATATCATGGTAAAAACAGGGCTTATTGAAGACCAGCAAATTCATTTGTGTCATTTTTCAACCATTATTACACTGTTTAAGCAGGTTATACATCATAATCACAAAGTTGAGCCAAAAAAAGTTTTGGAGTTTCACATTAACAAAACATTGATCTCTGGTATCCTTGTTGAGTTCGTCTCGGTATGGCTCAATTTTACTCTGCTTTTCCAGTTTGATGATCTGGATAACTTCAAACAACTTTACTGAACTGCTTCTTCTGTGAGAGATAGCAGCTGCCTTTTGTTGTTTACCTCCAAAATAGCGCAAAGGGGGCGTGCCAACAAATACAGACATGTGACTGACAAAGAACGATTGAGGACTGTACTTCACTGAGCCCCATGTTGATCCTGACTTCATTAGCTTCATTAGTTAACTGGTAGTACTGTACTGGTTGTATTTGAGATCTCTTTACTGAGAACTTAATGCTTTTCCCCCCATGCCATGAATATGCTATGGCTAGTTATGTTGAGCGGCTCCTCTGCCAGCCATGTCAGGACACTGTCCGAAAACCATGTATGAGTTTATACTCATATTAACCTTGTTTAACATTTTTGACCATAATAGAATAATATACCCACAAACACATCAGAATTTGTACCAAAAAAGAAAGAAAAAGAAAAAAGACATTTTTTTAAAAGGTAAAATTCTATTATACACCCTTTCCACTGAACTAACAAAGATTGCTAAAAAGCACAAAACATAAACATATGTAACCCCCTGGGTTATTTTAATCACTAACCCCAAGGCATTTTTGTGTTTGACATATTTTATTTAATGTGTATTACCAGTATTTTAACACCTACAACCTTTTTATAAGAGGTAATGCAAATTTTCAACAGAGATAGATGACACTGAATGCAGCATGAAACATGTCTATTGTTTACATGTCTTAACATGTGCTCAAACTATCAAAACCTAGCCTGCTTATCTTTATTTTGCATCCTATAATGCTGGTAGTTGTATCCTGCCACCTTATTAGGCAATCTTTAGGCAAGGTCAAGTTTCTGTAGTCTCTGTTTAGCTGGGGGGCGGGAGCAGCAATACTGGCTGATGCAAGAGTGTGTGAGCGCAGAGGGGTCCACTACAGAGCAAGATAAGTGATTGAGCGGGGTATGTTGAGGCTAAAGCCAGAGTTTCCTGTGTCACGAAGGTGGCTCTCTTTTAACCTGGCTAGATCACCACGGTAACTGATGCTAAACGCATAACCTGGTCAGGATAAGGTTATGTTCAGAGTTTTTGCTTGAAATTGGCAATAAAAAGATCCCTTCTTTCACAAGTGGCCCCTTTGGACATGGTGTCACCTTTTTTGACTCATTCGTTTTTAGGAGCAAGATTTGTGAGAGGCTCTCTACGGAGGGAGAGAGTGTTCAGGGATCGGAGTGATCTGCTGGCAGTTTCTGACAATATTCTCTGTGAGCGCTACAGATTCTCAGCTAAAGGGAATATGTTACATATGCAAGCTTGTGGATGTGTATGTTACTAATGCCACAAGACACTGAGCTGTGCACTGACAGTAACAGAAACTGTCTGCATCACGTTGCGCTTTTTTGCCATGGGAACCAACATGCATTCAGTTCAGCTGGTAATGCAGAAAATCTGAGTAAGAATGCTGCATGCTGCACCCTTCGCAAAGTTGTTCTCGCTCTTACTAAACTGCTGAATATGTTTGTGGTGTTCCTTGGCCACGTGTCAACGCTGAGCATAAAGGAAGCCTTCTACAAAATTGCAGGTATCATAAATTAATGGTTCATTGTCAATATTATATTAATTATATCTATCTCTGCATGTGAAATTATTTATCTATCTGTCTATCTATTTTTTTTTATTTTTCACACATCTAAATCTTCATAGAATTCCCTTAGGTCATAGGGGTAATTGACTGTACACATGCACCAATCATAGGACGCTTAGGGGAAAATGAGGATGATTATGTGAACAGAAAGTCTTTTCACAGAATCAGTGTTCAGGTACATAACTTGGTTTTGAGGACCTGGCTTGACAAAGCAAGTTGATAACCACTGTCATGGTGCTCATTATCTCTGATTGGGGCTTTAGGTTTTGTTGAGCCGGCTCTCACACAGAAAGCCTCACTACTGAGGTAGTGAGGTAGGTACTGTGGTGACTGAGCTCACATCGTTGTACAGCCCTCAGTTTGTATCTTAATCGCCTCTCTGCGTCGGTGAGAGGACAGCGACGCTTGGTAAACTAACTGTTTAACGGACGTTTATGCAGTTAAAGTGCTTTTGTAAGTGTTGCCAGAAAACTATAACTCTGGAAAATGTAGCTATTCCGTGTTAAAGCAGAGACTGTGACAGATGAAGTTACTGTGAGTTTCCTGCTTAGCTACCACTTAAGCTGCTGTGAAGCTAACCGTGAGCTATTGCTAAAGCTAACAAATTTGTCTCAGGACTTTACGGACTTTCTGTGGAGAGAAAGAGTACACTAGCAAAGAGTTAGTGTTTATGGACTCTGGATGTCAGAAGAGTAAGTGCTAACCATTCAGCTAGTGTTATGCTCCAGGCTAGGGGAACCAGAGCACAACACAAAAAGGCTCGGCCCTTCTCCCAGCTCCCAAGAAAGACCATGCAAAACTTCACTGCAGTCCAAAGATGAGTATTTTATTGTACGACCATCAACATGTGTAGCAAAGGCGTCGAGGAGGGCATGGCCAAAACAACAAACAAAAGGTTCTATATCAGGTATCTTACCTATCTAAGTAAAACAAACAAATGACAAAATACTAACCTCCCTGGCCATAAACAGGAGAAAACAATATTAACATAAATAGCTTCCCTCCCATACAGCTACTGGACTGCTTCAACAAGGTTGAATATGTTGGTTTAATATATACAATATTTACAAACAGGAGCTAACAGGCAAAACAGCAGCAGCAGTAGTACACTCCAGCACAGCCCTCAGTTGGGAGCAGGAAGAGAGAGGAAGAGGAAGAGGAGCCGGTGACTTCCCCTTTATATAGCCGCACCAGCCAATCACGCCTCACCACCTGGAACAAAAAATCAGACTCCCACAGGGTGGACTGCACCACCTTGTGCCCAGGAGGCCACATAGCAACACACAGAAAAGTAACAAAACACACAGAAATACAATGGTAATGACCAAGGGTCATAACAGTTAGCACTCGGTGGATTTCATTTTCTGGACAGTGGACAGTGTGGACTGAAGGACACCTGACTGTGCTGGGGGGACCAGACAGTGCCCAGCTGAAGCTCTGGTGTTGAGTTTGGAGAGAGGTTGTTATTCATGGTCAAAGACTGATTAGACTAGGACTAGGACTGATAGAGTGTGGGCCCACCAATATTGTATGTTTTTTGTATATTGTTGCATTTCGCTAAAATATCAGACAAGAGACTGAAACTGTTTAACAATGCATCAAATTCATTGAATTTTGAGAGTAATTTTGAGTTTTGGAGCATTTAAGTTAAGTTAATCTATGGACAGTGGTGACAGTAAAAACCCATATAAGGTGATTCATGTTATTAATTCTATTTACTAAAAACCAAAAGCCGAAGGGTTAAAAACGCTAAAAGGCCATATCAATAAGTTCATTTTTTGAGGTATGGTGTATGTTTAAAAACTACAGGTGAGAGTTAAAATATTAAAAAGTATGTATGTAAGTCCATATTCACGTTACTATTTAAGGGGTATATATTCAACTTACCTTATCCTAAAAGATTCATCTTTGGAAGGTATTTAAGTACATAATGTATTTATTTGACGAATACTTGTTTTTATAAAACATGGGCATATTTTGTTTCATAAATCTTTTACATTATTTGAACTTTATAGAGTGCAATGTGATTCGGTAGGTTTGTGTGGTTTCTTGGTTTATGTATGTCATTTATGAGTGGCTAAAGGGAGTTAACAGGTACACTACAAGTAAAATACACACACTTAAAAGGTCTTTATTTTTTTACACAGTAGACAGTCACGCACTCTACAGTGTACAACACAGTTAAAGTTTATATTGAGTGTAAGCAAACGAATCTGGGCACTGTTCATAAAGCCTCTAACAGAACAGTGTTACACATACTGTACATTTGTAGGAAATTTTTAAAACCGTATGACAAGCTTGTTTTTGTTTTTAATTTAAATGTGTAAATAAGTGCCATTTAAGAGTGCTAAGAAAAACTGTATCCATTTATCCACCATGGCATCAGCCCAACCTTACACGCCATTATTCTGACTGCACCACCTGTTGTTCATTCTACCTCCACATTTTAAATTAAACTTAAGTCTCAAGTCTCTATTGATTGTCAAATCTATTCTACATTCTATTATCTGCTGCATGCCATCTTGTCTGCTTAGAAACACTGCAGCTATGTTAAAGGAATTTAAAACATATCCTGTATCATAACATGAACATCTTCACACTGACGTTATGCTCAGCATTGTGACTGAAGTCAATGATCATTTCTCTTGTTTTGGAAAGACTGAGGCCAAGATAATTGTCATGGCACTTTTAACAAACTAAGGTATTGCAGGACTAATGATCTGATTCTGAGCCTTAAAGTGAAGACAGGAGGACGGTGTCATCAGAAAATTTAACGAGATGCCTGTTCTCCTGTAAAGACCTGCAGCCGTCGGTGTACATGTAAATAGGTGGGGTGACAACACACAACCCTGAGGTGAACTTGTGTTTGAGATGGGCATCTTGGACAATTCTCCATTCACAAAGCCTTGCTGAACCCTCTCGCTAAGAAAGTTTAAAATCAGCGTGAGAAGCTGATCAGGGAGACTGAAATGAGAGGCAAGTCTCTCAGTCACAATGTGAGGCTGCTTTTTACAAAAACACATTCAGTGTCCAGTATAAAAAGTTTAGCATGCTTCATGCCTTTGTCTGGCACAAGACACAATAATATTTTTTAAAATATTCTCAAAGTTCTTTATAATAAGTGACATAAGTGCCACTGGTATGAACTCACTTAATTCCTTGGAGTTTTTTGACTTGGGAATGGGAATGACAGTTGACATCTTCCAGATTGTAGGAATCTGGCCAAAATCCGCATAAATTTGTAAGAGTCTGGTGAAGACCCATTGAGCTGATTGGCACAGTAATGCTGAGAACGCCCACAGATGGCGTCGGGTCCAGCAGCTTTCCTAAGCTTAACCCCCTTAAATAAGGCTGTCATGCATTCTTGAGAAATCACAGTTTCTTTTAGAGGTTTGAGGGACTTTCTACATAAATGTTTTCACTGAAATCAGACCTTTTAAAAAACAGGAGAAAAGGATTTAAAAGTGTTAAGCAAATCAGAGCTATCCACTCCATTTAGACTGATGGATTTTTTGGTCTCAGTGTAATGGTTAATGGAGGGTGTATTCAAACTACCTCGCCAGGCTACTCTAAGGTCTCTCCTGCTATATTGAGCTTCAGTGTTATCCTTATACTTTTGTTTGGCCTTCCTCATGTCATCTTGTACTTCTCTAGAAACTGTCTCTCTCTCAGGGGGATTACCAGTACAATAGGTCAGTTTCTTTTTGTTGGTAACTGATTTCAGCTCCTTTGTTATCCAAGGTTTGTTATTTGGATAATTAACGCTTTTAGTTGAAATAATTGAGTCTACATAGAATGTGATGTATGATGAAACAGTGTCACAAAGATCATTAATATTATCACCACATGCATTATAAAAACATTACCAGACTGTGCAGTCAAAGCAGGCCTAAAGAGAAGAGATGCTGTCCTCTGACCAGCATTTCACTGATTTCTCCACATGGTGAAGCTGCCTGAATGCGGGTGTGTACAGGCGCATGAGACAGACACAGGTGAAATAAGTTGCAAGACAAGGCAAGGCACTGGCGATGATCTGTAAGCACCACTCACTGAGCCACAACACAGGTCTATAGAGGAGTTCCTCTGAGTGGTGGCACAGGTCAATTATTGTTGATACTTCCTCAAAGTCTCTTTATTTGACAATCATTAAAATCATGCAGGATGAATGTCAGAGTGTTCGGGCATATTTTGTCAAGATGGTGTGCAGTGTCAGCAATCAGCTGAGTGGCTCTGACGCGTTAGCGTGGGGGCGGATATTAACGATGGTAAAAAGGAGCTGTTGGAACTCACAAGGCAAGTTAAAAGGCCTGAGTGAGACTGTCAACAATTCTATGTCAGGGGGTACAAATCCTCTCCTGAACCACGATGGTATTACAGTACCTACCAGCACAACACCGTCGGAGTGGACCAATGACCTCATTGTCATTTTACTGGATGGGTGACACACATGAAACAAAAACACACACACATAGAAATGCTGTCAAACAACACCAGTAAGCTGCACAGGTCGCATGCTGTGGAGCGCCCCGAAAGCAGCCAAGCGGTTTAGTTGTTATGGCAGCATATGATTACTTTAAATAGGCTATGAAGAGACACACAAAGCTTTCCTTCAAAGTTCACAGCCCTAACTAGATTTTGCTTTCTTACATGGACATACAGTGAATATACACAGTAGACTAACTAATTAACCCATCCCTCCAACCTTTCAAACAGTGCAGTGGAGCATAATAAGCCTGTTACGTTTCATGGTCAGTAAAAACTTGTAACTTGACAATAATTGTTTTTCTCTCGGTTTAACTTTAGCCAGCAGATGGGTGTAGCAGAACATGGACAATCACCCAACAGTTTCATAGTCAAGACGAAGTCAGCTATGTAAACATGCAAGAAAGTTATTTTTTCTAAATACTTTGTAAAACTTATTTAATCAAGTTGCCAGCAAAGCTTCTAGCAAGCTAACTTTAAAATGATGATCCTGAGCTAAACATGTTAACATTGGATCTAATGTCAAAGAAGAGGTCTGTTTCATTGGTGGACTGATATTCTTTGTATATTGCTCATATTAAAACAGGAAGCAATATGGAGGCTGACTGGTCACTAACAATCTTGTATTACAGCTACACTAAATTAAATTCTGTTTCTGAAAACATTTTAGGTGAGAAGCGTGCTATGTAGTACCAAAATCTTGTTTCATGTTTAATCTGCAACTCAATTTTGATCGGAATTTGGTGAGGAAAAAAAAAGGAAAAGAGAAGAGACTGACTGAATGATTCAGTATTTGCTAATGTCTTTGGAGGAGGGCATTCAAAAATGCAGAAGAACAGTCTGTAGTTTCAACAGAAAACTTGGGCCAGAAAATTTTCGGGCAACGGATGCAGCAAATTGTAATGAAACAAAATTGGTAAAAATCATTTTATACTAGTTTCGTTTTAATGGAATCGGTTGTCAGTCCAGCATCTTTTCTTCTGATTATTCAACCTCATCAGCTGAAAATATAGTGGAGCTGCTGAACTGTAAAAATATTATTGAATGTTTATTGTACAAAACTGTGAAATAAAAGCAAAACACGATCCAAGAGTGAGGCTGATTCTGTTAAGTAGTTTCATCCCCAAAGGCACTGATCCCAGCAAGCTGATGTGCTGTCCTTCACTTTCTAAATTCTGGATTCCCTCACTTGGTCTGAATTGATGTTGAGTGTCTTCATGTGAACACAGGAGCAATTAATCCACCACCCACTCCTCTCTAGTGGTTTTGGGGCAGATAAATGCCACACTATAACTACAGTCCTCGGATATATAGAGCATTGCTGAAGCTCAGACTGCGAACACCACTGTGGATGGATAATAATATGCAATGATTACCTATGCACAGCAAACCGAGCTGCTGCAGGATTAATGCTTTCAACGCATCATGTGCAGAGCAACACTCATCACTGTTTCACATCCCACTGTGCCTATGTGAGGCCTGCACAGGGAGACATTGTGGTGATTGCTGCTGTGTTCTGCTGTGCACAGCTTAGATATGATGTGTGTGTGTGTGTGTGTGTGTGTGTGTGTGTGTGTGAGAGAGAGAGAGAGAGAGAGAGAGAGAGAGAGAGAGAGAGAGACTGGGAGATTTTCCAGTGTTGAGGAAAAAACTGAGCTTGACTTCAAAGGTGTGTCAGGGCAGCGTTCCACCAGCCAGGCGCAGATGCCAGCTCTGTGGGGCCATGTAAATTTCATGCCAAGTAACTATCTATCAAGAGATCTAGTTATCAGTCTAGCTTCTTGTATATGCACCATTTTTACAGTTTAGTGTAATACTATATGGGCTTGTTTTAATAAACATTCGACCCCAACCAAAAACATTCATTAAAGCGCATATTGTACTCATAAATGTGCAGTCACATGTTTCTTTCCCTCTGTGGTCCTCCCATCGGTGTATTGTGTTACTCCTCAGCTTGCCAGCTGTCAAATGCAAGCCAAGCGTCTCTCCACCTCTTTATTTCACCCCTCCACTGCAGCTCTTTCACCCTGTTGGCCCTGTGTCTTCCACACCTAGCATTTGCCTCTCCAGCTCTCTGAACCCAGATCCTCTCTCTGGGGTTGGGCTGTCAAGGTGAACTGAGTCCTAGCTCCGCTTCTTTCTACCTGCAAAAGCTGAAAGCTCACTGAACACAGCAAGCATGGCTGGAAAGTCTAAAAACATGGTTACTGAAATGGAAGTCCTGCTTAATGTTTACTGAAGTGGAAGTCAAATGGATGAGCTACCTGGGAAAAAGAAAGAAAATGTAGCTCATATTTAGATTCAGCCATGATTTTTCTCATAAATTTACCCTCTTTATTTAAAAACAAGAGATGAGATATATTTATTATCATTTAGACACAAGGCTGTACGACGTTTGTCGTTTGTTGTCACATTATGCCACTATTCAAATATAAAAATATAGCTCATCAAAAACAAAGGCTGCCCTTTAATTTAGTAGTACGACAGCGGATAATTCTATGGGCCCCATTTTGACAGTCTATGGCTTCAAGTCTAAAGCACAAGGCACTAGATCAGTTGGGATGTGTTCAAGTCACTTTGCTATTCAGACGGCACATAATTGAGGTGCAAAGGTTTTAGGTTTAGGCCCTTGATTAATCATGGAGGTGTTGTGGGTGTAACATGGATTAACCAGTCAGGCTCATCCCCTTTCAAAGCCAGATGCACTTGAACATGGTACATTGGTATTTAGATGGTGGAGGCAAATGGTGTAATATAGACTCTACTCACCTCATTTTAAGACCAACATTGCTGGTCCATGGGCACACTAGTAGGTGCTATACATCTGCTATTTAGACAATGTGGGCACTGGGCCTAAAACTGACAACGTCAGTTTGTAACTAAGTTGGCCCGTCACCTCACCAGTATGACTGATGCTCAGTAACTGGGTGCCAATGACGCTCTGGGTAGTTTTAGTTATTCGCTGCAGAGCCTTACTGTCCATGGCCACGAACAGTGGGGGGTTCAAACACACAACCCTGAGGTCCTCTGGTGTTGAGCACTAAAGTGGAGGCTGTGTGTATACTGTCAGTAGTGACAGCCAATCTGAACTGCTGCTGCTGAAGACGTTCAGAAACTCCATTCCTTCTCCATCTAATTTGCTTACAGTTTTTCACCTTGTTTTAACCTTGCAAACATCTCTTATCTGATTACAAACAAATGTAGTTTCTCTTCCACTTATTAAGGGCACTGCTACATCACCCACCACTCCCAAGACACAAACTCAGCCGTACACGTCTTTAGTCTCAAAGTGGACCCTGTTGGACCTTTGGTTGCATGTAGACAACAAGTAGTAGCTTCTTTTTTTTTTTTTAAAGATATTTTTTGGGGCTTTTGTGCCTTTATTTACAGGATAGCTGAAGAGTGGACAGGAAACAGGGGAGAGAGAGGGGGAATGACATGCAGCAAAGGGCCACAGGTGGAATCGAACCCAGGTCCGCTGTGCGAGGACATAGCCTCTGTATATGGGGCACTTGCTCTACTGACTGAGCCACCGGGCGCCCCAACTAGTAGTAGCTTCTGATAAGCCAGCATGGCTTCAGGGTAAGGGTTATACGGATGCTGTTGGTTTGACATGCCCTTTAATGTGATTCAATTTTGTTTTTTTGCATTTCAATTTGAAAAGAAATGTATTTAAAAATGCTTACGGACAGAATTATTTGAAAACCAAAGAGAATTGCTTAGCTTTTAAAAATAGTTGTTTACATGTAAACAAGACATGAATATCTTTTTAGCTGAACCATTGCTAATGTCTGACATTTATAATCATCACCAAGTCGTTCCCAGAGGTGGGTAGTAACGTGTTGCATTTACTCCGTTACTTTTACTTACCTAACATTTTCAGATAAATTATTCTTGTTAGAGTAGTTTTAATGCCACATACTTTTACTTGAGTATATTTGTTAAAAAGAAACTTTTACTCCATTACGTTGGGCTATGTTCCGCTCGTTACTTTCATTTTTACATATGTTTTATCCAGAGAGAGCGAGAGAGAGAGCAGCGCAGTGAGTGGGAGGTGCAGCTGAGAGTGAGAGCGAGCGGTGTATCTAGAAAGCCAGTGAATCAGAGAAATAAAACATTGTTTTCTGATAGCTTCACGGCAGTTTAGTAGCCAACAAAAATAGATATTTGTGTGCTGGTTTGTGAATTTCGATTTTAATTGCATCTGTCAGGCATTATTGGGCTTTTTTTAAGCTCCTGCATGTGGGCCATTTAGCAGGTCAGACCACCAGAAAAACTCCCGGTTCTCCTGATGGCCAGTCTGGCCTTGGTACTTGGCATGCTAGACATCTCGCATCAAGATGTTGGCAAGCACAAGATTACGTTCTTGAACAGTTCACACATGCTGACCGTCTTTCACAGGAGCGCACGCTGATTTGCCTGTGATCTCCAAAAACTGTAAACAGCAATACTAGGACTAAAATCCTGTAGTCTGAACTGGGCATTAATAACCAACGGTTACATCCTGTAACTACTGAGGGAGGAAACCTCAGGCTCACATTCAAACTCGAATTTGAATTACAGACTACCAAAGATCGAGGATTTAGTATCCTATGTATTGTCCCATATAGTGTTTCTTGTCACTGAATTTGCCTTAATTTATGTTATTTTGTAAAGACTTAATTTGTTATTATTTTAGTTAAAGGGATGTTGTTTGGCAATATCTGAATTTGCAAATTGCTGTTTCATAGGCTATGTTGTCTCTTTGATTACATTCATGCTCTGATTTTTGAAACAATAAATCAGCAGGTACTCAGTACTTGAGTAGATTTTTCACTGAGTACTTTCTTACTCTTACTCAAGTAATTATTTGGAGGACTACTTTTTACTTCGACTTGAGTCACATCATTCTTAAGTAACAATACTCTTACTTGAGTACAATTTTTGGCTACTCTACCCACCTGGTCTGGTCTTTCCTCACACTTAACTTTTTGTGTGGTGAGGATTACACAGTACAGTACATTTGGGGCCATCACTTGTGTGT
Source organism: Naso vlamingii (assembly GCA_029822935.1). Lineage (NCBI taxonomy): Eukaryota > Metazoa > Chordata > Actinopteri > Acanthuriformes > Acanthuridae > Naso > Naso vlamingii. The sequence goes on along the minus strand of JAPQLA010000024.1, from coordinate 25,827,148 downwards.
CACCCTGCTGTCTGCTAATCTTAGTGTGTTTGTTGTGGGGTATGTGTTTCTGGGAAACTACTTTCTTACCCTCCATCTCACATCATCATTAAGGAACCACAGTAAACATCAAAGACAAGTCTCCACTGACCAAGAGCTCTACTGTCAACAATACAAGTCAAGGCAAATGGAAATAGAAACCTTACAACTAACAAGAAGCTATGGCACTGTAGGTTTAAAATTTCATATATATGGCATGGACTACACTAATTTTACATGAGTAAATACAGTATATAGCTAGTCAGTTGATGCTTGTGTGGTATGTGCTGTGCAACATTTTATAGTACCTAAAAATCTATTTTTGTAATTGGTCTTTACTCCATTGTATATGACCTCAACTTGACATGAGGTGAAATCTTTGCCTGTTCAGGGAGTTACCTATCAATGTATGATTACGTTAAATCAGTGCACTAGCCAATGTTTACATAACAAAAAAAATGTAGTTTATGTTAGTTAGGCTATAAATAAACAAATATGCCAACTGCTTACTGCAATGTTCAATTTAACCAACTTAATGAACACTTCTAGCTATCAATGTGTGCACGCCTCGACCTAAACAACATGCTAATACAGAAAGAAAGAGAGGGATATGTCATTAAGAAAGAAAATGTTGTGTGAAATTATTCCTGCTGCTTGTTTTATAGAGTAGTCAACAGAAAAGCTGAGGTTTTTAAGATATGGCATCAACCAGCAAGATATTGCTGATGGAACAGAAGCATAGAAAAAGCTTGCAAATTTGGCTGAGGTTACAAACACACTATTAGACCGTCCTTTTTGTTTGCACTGGTCTGAAAAATTTATGGGCAATAACCTTCTGCCTCTTCTGCTAAAAGCTCTTTTTAACAGCTCTTTTTTCTTCAAAAGACAATTTGAAAATTTAAGAAAGTAATAAATAACCATTCTGACCACAATTAAGTGGTAGCAGCTAGCCTGGAGTAACTCAGGTCTGTTGCAATTACAGTCAAACTGTTTAAAAAAAAAACCAAAACTTTAAAACAGTTGATAATGCCACATGGTATCAATCTGAATCCTTAAGTATTAACAGACATTACTTTCCTTTAAAACATGGCTGCAGTTGTTATGTCATTAAGCTAAAGTCCTCAAAAAACTAAAGTGCTCAACCACAGGGAATTCGCAGTGTTTGTTCTGGTGCTGGGCCATGTCAAAAAAGACCTCACTGCATGTGTATATAAGGCCAGCAACCAGAAATAATCTTCATTTCTTTATTGTCTTTCCTCAAACACGATGACAGAAATACAGCAGGCAGACGATTCAGCTCATTCTTCTTCAGTGCCTGAAGAAGGCCTTACGTACACATTCAGTGTCATTAAGCTAACCTGTAACTTCACTGCAAACAGGAACATTGCTAGCCTGGTCCAGAGCAGGAAGTAGTGGATGACATGTCACATACCTTAGAACAGAATTCAGGGTTTTGGCTTGTTGTGTGGTTGTTGGTTCAGTAAATATTAACTACACACATGAAGTATAGGAACAGAGGATCGCATGTTTACTTAATCAGTACACTCGATTATATTTGCCAGTAGTTCCACCTAGAGGTCCCTCACGTAAACAGCATTAACAGAACATTATGCATATGGACACAACTTCCCCTTTTGAACAAAGAATACTTTTCGTACCTTAGCTTAGAACTGACAGTATTGCACTCCTAATACTCTCTGTTACAAGAACATCATTCACTTTCACATTTTCTTACCCCCACATTAGTCAGCAGTATTATTTTTCACTTCCCCATGACCAAGTCTTTGAACCAGCTTGGTGGATTCCTAATCCTGGTAGACCTGGGCTGGTTATCAGAGTTAGAGTCAGGCGGTTTATCAGTCTCTGGTTTCTGGCTCTGTCAGAGCCAGCATCCAGGATCAACTCTGGCAGTGCAGACAAATGTGAGGCATTCCAGATCCTTCCATCATCCAGCAGATAAGTGCTTGGTCCTTTCTTTTTTACAACAGTCCTTGGCTTTGTGAACTTCAGTTCTCCTTTCTTTACTTTCCATGGCTTCCTAATCCGCACTTTGTCACCGGACTGGAAGTCAGTTGATTTGGCATGTCTGTGAGCATCTGTGTATTCTTTTGTCTTCACTTGTTTTGCTTTACTCTCTCATGCACAGCGTGTCCATCTGTTGGAGGAACAGGCATATCCATCACCTGTAGCTTTGTTCTCATTCATCAGCTGTGGAGCAGTTCTGAAGGGGATACTCCAGTCGCAGCATGAGGCATTGCTCTGTAGTCCATCAGATAAGATTTCAGGAATGATTTCCAGGGTTCTCCTTGAGTGGATGTGGTCTGTAGGCAGTCTATTGGGCTTCTGTTGAGTCTCTTAGCTTCTCCATTGGCTCTTGGGTAATAAACTGAAGATCTCAGGTGTCTGATTTCCCTCTTTTTGAGAAAGTCTGAGAACTCAGAGGAGAGGAATTGAGATCCATTATCACTGACCAGTTTCCCTGGATTCCCTTCTTGCGAGAAAAAAGCGGTCAGGAACAGGATGACAGTAGCTGTATCAGCATGAGGAGCAAAAGTTACTTCAGGCCACTTACAATAGTAGTCCACCAGCATTATTGCAAATCTATAGCCAGCATGTGCTATCTCAGATGGGCCAATGATGTCCACGGAAACCTTTTCCCAGCAGCTGGTAGGGGAATGGGTTGGAGTGGGGCATCATGGGTGACAGTTGACTTATCATTCTGTCTGCAAACTGTGTAGATCTCAATCCATGTCTCAATCTGACAGTCCATTTTGGGCCACCAATACAATTCTCTGAGGCATTGTTTGATGCGCACCATGCCTTGGTAGGTTTCATGAGCAATATCAATGAGTCTTTTCTGTAACGACTCAGGTACCAGCGACCGATGAGCACCTCTGACAATAGAGTCATCCATGACTTCAAGCTCATGGCGAATCTGGAAGAATGGCTGTAAGTCAGGCTCAAGTGCTGTCTTCCGTGAGGGCCAGCCTTTCCATATCTGTGCACAGAGCTTTGTGAGTACCAGACAGGCACCGCACTCAGACTGGAAGTCATTCTCAGGTACAGCACTCAGATCAGTAAGAGTGGTTGCAACAGATTCCACATTCTCTGCGCATGCAGCGTCAGTTTCAGGAAGTGTAAGTCTAGATAGACAGTCAGCTACATAGTTTGAAGATCCAGTTCTGTATGCAACATCACAGTCAAGCTCCATCAGGCGCGCAGAGCATCTGGCTACCTGGAGACCAGCACGGTGATTGCCCTTGGTAGTCAGGAGTGTTGTAAGTGCTTGATGATCAGTGTGTAAGAGGAATTTCCTTCCCCAGAGCCATGTATGCCATTTCTCAACAGACCAGACACAGGCTAGTGCCTCCTTCTCGACGACTGAGTAATTTCCTCTCCGCATCTGACAGGCTGCAAGCAGCAAAAGCAACAGTCTGTTTTTCACCAGTTCTGTCCAGTAGAGTCAGGACAGCACCTAGCCTGTAGTCTGAAGTGTCTGTGGAGACTATGGTAGGCCTGCTGGGGTCAAACAGTACCAGAGCAGGGCTATTCACAATCAGCTGCTTGATTTGGTCAAATGCTGCTTGAGCTGCATTGTTCCATTGGAATGAAATGTCCTCCGCAGCAGAGCTCTCATAGGTTCAACAACAGTTGTGTAGTTGGGCACAAACTTGCTGTACCATGCACTCAGACCCAGAAATGAGCACAGGTTTGCAGGATCAGTAGGAGGTGGGGCATGCAGGGTAGCAGTGACAAGAGAGTCATCTGGCAGCAGACCCTCTGGACCAATATTCTGACCAAGGAAGCTCAGGGTAGTTTGACGGAGCTGACATTTGTCAATGTTTAGTTTTAGTGCTACGTTGTTGATTTTGTGCAGCACAGCATGGAGATTGGCCTTATGGTCAGCTTCTGAGGATCCGTAAATAATCGCATCATCAAGGTAACATTGCACAACCTTGAGGCCACTGAGGATTGTTGTCATCAACCTTTGAAATGCTGCAGGCGCAGAACTCAGTCCATAAGGAACTCTGCAATATTGGTAGCCTGGCAAGCCATACTATAACATTAAAATGTATAGTCTGGCAACGACCGATAGACCTCCGCTCAATCCAA
>JAPQLA010000024.1:25800640-25822917 GCA_029822935.1 Naso vlamingii | reverse complement strand
TAACTCTAACCTGTTTTCACTGCTGAGTCACTTTGACCTCCTGTATTTATCATTCAAAGGCTTATTGCAGACCTTCTGTCTGCTTCTGTCTTTTTTTTTTCCAACAATTAGACAATATTTCTCCAGGGAGTGCAGTTAGTTACAGTGTGAGCTCCATGCTAGCTCGGAAAGCTTGACAGACATAGCAACAGTAACTAAGGGGGGCGGGGCTTCAGGCAGGGTCAGTAAAGTGTAAGCAACTTGTTTAGCATGGATACACAGTACACAAAATGACCTCATATATTAAGATTTGCGTGTCTGACATTCACTCAGCACACTGCATGCATCCTGAGCTGGAAAAAGTCATTACCTGCACCACACAGGAGGGTCAAGTTCTGTGCTTTCTCTTGTTCCAGCTCTGACTTCCAATCACAAATGTACATTTTCACAGTTTTTCCTTACAACAAAATTCTTTCCTTTGATATGATCCAGGGTCGGTAGCTCGGAAAGCTTGACAGACATAGCAACAGTAACTAAGGGGGGCGGGGCTTCAGGAAGGGTCAATTGAATGTAGGTGAGTGGACAAACCTCTGGAGAAATGACTGTGTCGTCATAACACAAGCCAGAACCTCATGGAGATTTCAGTGGCCAAGCTTTTTTTCAAAAGGATTTGTTCTAGTTGAAATAGGGTCATATTTTGGGCCTGATCTGACTCGTCATGATATGACTTGATCTGGCCCCTATCAGGCACTAACAGCTTCACTGGGGTCCATCTGTGTTTGCTGGGATGTCACTGCTGCTATTAAAACTGCTAGTAAACTCTGCTAGTCTTGTGGATAGCAGACTGCACGGAGCACCAGGAGTTTGTTCTCACATCATAATAAGCCAGAAAACCTCAGAAGCACAAAAGGGATCAGCAGCCTCAAACTGACAGAGACAAAGATGAAGACGAGGACATTCGCAGAGGAGAAAAAAAGAAAAAGTGATTGATGTTGGAGTCATTCTTTTCATCACAGGCAATAAAACAGAAAATTACGGATTTAACTATGGTTCTGTGAATCCTGGATAACTGCCAAATGAATCGGCTGATTAAGGTGCCACGTCGACACAACCTTGTGTAGGAATGTGGCATTTGTGACCTTTGAGCCATCTAGGTTCCACTACAGACATGAGAAACTTACAGACATGGTATGGAGTTCTCTGACTCTGTCTTTGCAGCCAACCACTTCAGTTACACCTGTGCAAGCACACACAGGGGGTGCACATAGAGAATCCAGCACAAGGGGCAGGTCCCAAGGTGGATTTCTTGGGGCTCATCGGTGACATAGCCTTAGAGCCCCCTTTAAGGAAAGTGCCACTAATATGTGGCATTCCACTGTGCTGATCTCCACCTGAACATGTCTAGACATAATGGCGGCTAAATATACTTTCAGAGTAGAGAGGGAACGACTATCATCCAGGAGAGATTACAAAGTCTCCAGAATGATGGGCACAGAGCAGTACACAGGGTCCTCGTTCCTGCCTAAACACCAGGCCAAGAACAGCTGCCACCTCTTCCTGTACTGTATGCAGATAGATGAGACCCTTGCTTTCATCACAGTATTCTGGACTGATTTCGAGCAATATCTCAACAGTGGGTTGGGCCCTCCAGCAGCCAGAGCCATAGCTAAAGGTAGCAAGGGCTGAGGTGCCAAAACGAGCCACGAGAAAGGAAGTGTACTACCTGGTTCCACACCCTTGACAGATACATTGCCTCAGGCTGGCTAGGCATGGGGCTGCCCAGGTTAACAGGTCCTTGGTCACCTGCAGCAAGCGCGCGGACCTGGTGTCCCCTTTATGATTTATCTGGGAGACTATTGAGATTTTGTCTAACCGAACAAGGATGCGCCTCCCTTCAGGGTTTGGCAGAAAGTATCTGAGTGCTAAGTGCACAGCCCACAGCAACAGCACATTGACATGGTCTGTACGAGCCACTGCCTTTGAGCAATATGGTTTTTGCCAGGTTGCACTCCAACCTAAAGGGAGGCGACAGTGGTGACAGTCTCCCGGTGGGCCAGAATGGAGTCTGTGGGCACACGCACAAGAATGGCCTCTCCCTCTACTTGGACAAAGCTAGGAGGCAATAAAGAGACACCTTGAGCTTTCTGTGCCCGTGCCACTTGGCATCCAAGAGAAAGCTGTTGGGCCACATCAGGAAGGGGCACAACAGTTGCAGCAGCTGTCGACTAGCCCAATAGGCAAAGGTATTGCACATAAGCCAGAAACCTGCCCTCTTGGAAGAGGGGGAGGAGGACGAGGATATCATCCACCTGATGAAGTGATGAATGGGCCGTCATAGCGCTGGTGTCCAGATTCACATTAAGGAAAGTGATGGTCTGGGTAGGAACCAGGCAGCTCTTCTTGAGATTCACCTTGAGGTCCAGCTTGGCCATATGAGCTAGAAGCACCGCCATTTCCTGGGTTGCCTAGGACTGGGATGACACACACACCAGCCAATTGTCCAGAAATGGGAGGGCCTTCATGCCCTGTGACTGCTGGGGCTAGAGAGCCACTGCCACACACCTGGTGAGCACCCACAGGGAGAGGCCAAAGGGAAGTGTGTTGAAATTGAAATGGTGGCCTTGGAAGGCAAATTGGAGGAACTGCCTGTGGGGAGGAGTCATGGGGATGTGAAGGCAGGTGTCCTTTAGGCAGACTGACATAACCTACTTTTCACTGCCCACAGTATACAGAGCCTCTGCTGTGCTCAGTATGTGGAACAATATGGCCTTTTAAAATTTGTTTATGCCCCTTAGGTCTAAGACAGCGTGAAGTCTGCTGTCCTTTTTCCCTTCAAGGAATTGCGTCAAGTAGTAATTCCTGGACTGTGACAAGGGATGTACTGGCTCAATGGCACCCTTGGCCAGAAGGGCGGACAGCTCCTGGCTGAGGGCCAAAGCTTCATATGATGGTCATTTTGACCCAGCTGAAGGCTAGGGGTCATGTCGGAACTGCCGTTTGTGCCCCTGGGCCAAGGTGGTAACCACCCAAGGGTCCAAGGTGGACCAGTAGCTGAGCTGCTGTTGGAAAAAGCAGCCAACGACCTGCCCCAAGATCTCACTGCCTGGTGCCCCAGCCTTTAAGGGGCCCTTGACAGGCGGCGATTGGTGTCACAGGCCCGATGCTGTCTAGAGGGCAGGTGGTTAGGGGCCCAAAAGTCCTGGCCTGACTGCTGAGCAGGGTATTATGTCCTCCGGTGGCCACTGACATAAGCTGACAGCTGAAACAGCTCAGAGAGGCAGTTACAGCACCCCTGGGCCTACTGGCAGAAGGTATGCCCCTGTTGAGACCAGAGAGCTCTGCATTCTAGTGTCTCCAGAGCAGCTGACCCAAACAGCTCCCCAGGCCCCACTGGAACACTGAAGAGGGTCCATCTGCCCACCTCTGTGAGGGGCAACAGAGCAAGCCTTACTTGGCAGCTGGCCTGGACCAAGGTTATTATAGTTAACGAAAACGAACAAAATAACAAAAACTGGAATTGAAAAACATTTTTCGTTAACTGAAATAAAATAAAAACAACAGTTTTTTAAAAAAAACAATAACTAACTGAAACTGTAACGTGTGTTTACGAAACTAAGAAAAACTAACGAGAATTATAAAGAAATTGTCCTTCATTTTCGTCTTTGCCAGTTTATTTCACATGAAATACACAATATTTATTTAGCTCTGATGGTTTTAGGCCAGCTGTCGGCACCATACGGCACCCTACGGTCCATTACGTCACATGTTTGTGCCCAGCTGGCTGGCATAATGGTGATGGCGAGAGTTGGGAGAAAGCGACAAAGTCCTATTTGGGATTTCTTTGAATATAACTGTGTCACAAATAGAAGTACCTTGTAGGGGAAGCTGGTGATAAAATATGCTGAACACTTCTCAAGGGGGAAAAAACCCCACAAATCTGAAAGTCCATTTGAAAAGAACAAAAAGGCTAACTCAGAGTACCTTGACAAGACAGCCTCCCTGTCCCCCTACCCCGAAAGAGAAGCTCCACCCAGGCAAGGTAGCACAGAGTAGGAATGCCAGACGACCGTTTTTAGAGTTTGCTCGTGTTTTTCTCAGTTTGAGCTCCCTGAGACTCCTGGCTTCCAAGCAATGTGACATGTCTCATGACATGTCATGTTTTAATTTTTACCCGGCACACTACCTGCATCTAACCTCAGAAGCAGTATTATGCACAGTTTGAACTTCCCAGACAAAATATCAGAAAAACAGGTATGGTGCCACCAAGTTGCTACCAGTTTGCATGTAAGCTGGCTACTGCGAAAACACTAGTCAATACTGCACAAATGAAATATTCCACAACATCCTTGCTGGGAGCGGGTATCACACACACTGCCTTCACCAACAAGGAAACAATACTAATACAGAAGTCACCTAACGTTACATATGGAGTGGACACTCTTTAGGGTAACTATTTAGCATTTAACAAATCCACGGCAATGCTGTTTTCTTAAGTGAACTAATAACACAAACACTGCTACAGCAGGTGCAACCACTACCTGCTACCATTAGCACAACATGCTACCCCCCTGTACAAGCACGCCACTAGGGTGTTTTTCCATGAAGCAGAATTAAGGAAAAGCCTCACTCATTTCGAGTAGTCTGGTCTAATTAAGTGAGAGTTTCGTTCCGTCAGCATGGCTTATATGAATCCCTGCTGAGTTACCATAGTAACTATGCCGGTGAACAAGCATGCTCCAGGGCAGGCTAACTGTCAAGCTTAGTTTAGCTTTATGTCTTTATGCCATCTCCTTCACCTTGTTAATGGCAGCAGTTTGTCTTTCTTTGTGAATATATTCGTAAAGCTCCATTAGGAGTACTTGTTTTGCTGCTTGGAAAGCATAGCTCTCATTTTCTCGTCTTTTTGCGTTGCTTGATCATCTTTTCGTCAATCCTTTCCTAAGGGTTTCTCATCTCTCCAACCATCATGCACAAAGTGGGTCTATGTCAGCCTGGCTCGAGTCAGCCTTGATTAAATAATGCTGGGTTGCATTAGTGGAATGACTTGAGGCTTAATTGAGAGATAGCGCTAGTTTCAGCTTGGCTTTGTCAGTTGAGCTTGGCTTTCTTTACCTATGTTGATGGAATACCCTTAGTACCATTAAAACTCAAACTTTATACTCACAGTAGAGTTCCTGACCAATCGTTAGGGATGTCCAGCTGATGTTGAAGAGACACCAGTGACACCACAACCATGGCAAAGCCCATCGCAGCTCTTGGAGGGTGAGAAGAGTCACAACTCCAAACAAGTTGGTCACAGGGCTCCAAACAAGTTGGTCACAGGGCTACCAACGACTTGAATGTTAACTGCAAAAAAAGAGCTGATTTTATTTGAAATCATGCATTAAAAAGTGATGTTCTGATTTTATTGCTACCACAAGAGTCAAACACCTGTGAGTGAGAAGATTGAAAGGAAACTATTTACTGATGACATGTAATAGTTACTGCCCAGGGTCATCAGGGGTCACACGAGACTTTGTTGACATCGCTGCTTCACCTGCGCTTGCATGAGACAGTGTTATCCGATAAGGCACAGGTTGTGGAAATCAGAAAGAATGAAATAGAACAGTGATCAAACAATGAGTGTATATGTCAGACAAGCTCTCAGTTATTGGTGAGACCTTTGCAAAATATAAGGCTGCAAGACCGACGAAGAGCTGGACTTGCTGTTTTACTATTAAGTATCTGCCTTGCTAAGTTATGTGTTTTGTGCTACTGCAATGGCTAGATGTTTAGCTGTGTTAGCAAAGTTGTTGACTCACTTCTAAATCAGTGAATTTTATAGCCAGGTGTTCGCAGCATGTTATCTTCCACTGATGTTGTATTTTGCCTTTTTCATACAGGCCGCCATTGTATTTCCAAAATGAGGCTCAGTTGGGTGGGCACAGTGGAGACATTTCATACCAGCGCAGCAATACCAGAGGCATATCTTTGTCTACTTGCAACAGATTTTAGAACTGATTGGAAAACAGTAAAATGTCTTTACCCCAACAAGACTGTAAGAATTACACCCAGGGACACAGCAGTAAGGTGACATCCACGCAGGTGAAGTGATGCCTCTGGCATTGTCGCGCTGCTATTAAATGTCTCCTCTGTACCCACCCAACTGAGCCTCGTTTTGGAATTACAATGGCAACCCATGTGAAAGGGCAAATAGCTAGGCATGCTGCTGTTCTGAGTTGGGTGCAATACTTGTGCAAACTTTGACTGCCATTTTAAGATATAATTTTTCAGGACATAAAATTGTTATGCCCGACTGATGTTTGAATGTTGTTTGCACGTACATTGCAACTGATGATGTTACAGAAACCAAAATTGTTTTTTCAACTACAGGTATTGCATTCAAAAACTGTACTGGGGCACAAAAATTCTACATAGAAATTCCATAGTGCTACTTTAATTAAGGTATCCATACTTCCTGGTTTGATCAGCATTGTAGTGTTTTCGAGCTCCATGTCCTACATCCCAACAAAAATCCATAAAACGCTAGTATGTTCTGTTTTTTTAACAGTCCTGATTTAAACCAATCAAATTAACTTCAATATTGCTCCATGTTCGCAACACCAACCTGTATGTCAGTTTTATTTTTACATCAACATCTGTTCTTTTCTTATTTGAAAACATTTTTGATTTTGCGATGACTTATCCTGCACATAGGGTGCTAATAATTTTTCGTTCAGTGATCATACTTTCTTGATTTTTTTGAAGAATATAGTGACAAGCCTACCGTTGGTTGGGATGCATCGATCCATCACAGGAATGAACCTGCATGTCTCCCTCACCAGCAGCGCTGCCAGCTGCAGCAATTCAGTTTAAGCAAATAGCTATGGCCGGACTCCAGAAACATTTCTTTCACATCCGATTCATTGATAAAATAAAATCTACAGGCCTAGGTGCAAGTGGTGGCGTAATTTTATATATATATGTATATATATATATATATCAAATCAAATTTATTTATAAAGCACATTTAAAAACAACCAAAGTTGACCAAAGTGAAGATAAAGCAACATAAAAAGAACAAAGGCATAACGTATAAATAGAGCAACAGCAAAACAAAATATAGGCAGTATAGACTAACAGAAAACAATAAGAGAGAACCATACAAAAGCTTATGGACAATTGAAAGCCTTAAGGCCTGTTTCCACCGCAGAAACTTTAGGGTAATTTTACGGGGCTGGGGCCATTTGTGCGTGTTTCCACCGCAGGAACCATCCCCGAAGGAACCTTTACAAGAACCTTTACAGGAACCTTCAAAGTCCCTGCTTCGGAGTAGGTACTCAGAACGGCCCTGAAAAAATCCCGGGTGGCGATTGGATAATACGCAAGGCGGGAAACGGTCGCGCAACGATTACGTCACACCCGGAGCGCGTTAACTTTACAGGAACCTTCTTACTCGGTGGAAACACAGCGGCTGAGAGGGCCGAGAGAGAGGAAGGTTCCTGTATTAGTTCCTGCCCCCAAATAGTACCAGGAACTTTCTCGGTGGAAACAGGTCTTTAGAGAGCAAGTAGGCCTTTAGTCTAGCCTTGAAACTGTCCAAAGAGGGGGAACATTTAATTGTGAAGGGTAAGTTGTTCCAGAGCCTTGTGGCAGCTACGTCAAATGCCCGGTCACGCTTTCCCTTTAGCCTCGACCTGGGGACAGCCAGGAGCAGCTGATCAGAGCCTTAAACTCAATCCTGTACTTGACTGGGAGCCAGTGCAGCAAGGCAAGTACAGGAGAGATGCTGTCCCTTTTCCTGGTGTTGGTTAGCAGCCAAGCAACAGCATTCTGTACTAGCCACAGACGAGATAGGGCTGACTTACTAACGCCTAAGTAAAGAGAGTTGCAGTAATCGGGACGAGAGGAAATTAATGCATTGATAAAAAACTTTAAATCGTTTAGTGAGAGAAAAGATTTGATTTTTGCTATATTCCTTAGGTGGTAGTAAGAACCTTTCACCACAGCAGCCATTTGTTTGTCAAATCTTAAATCTGAGTCAAAAATGATACCAAGATTGGAATGGAGGTGAGAAGCAACTGGACCTATGTGTGGAAGGACCCGACAAGACTACTTCAGTCTTATTGTCATTTAACTGGAGAAAGTTATGAGTTATCCAGTGCTTAACATCTTTGAGATAGTCAAGAAGAGACTGAACCAAGTAACTGTTGCTATCTGTAGGATGTAGTGGGAGATATAGCTGGGTATCATCAGCGAAACAATGGTAGGAGATGTTGTAGTTGTGGAATATGGATCCTAAAGGCAGCATGTATAAGGTGAAAAGGACAGGCCCAAGGATGGAGCTCTGAGGGACTCCACAAGTGATGGGAGCTGATGCAGAGAATTGGCCTCCAAGCTTGACAGAAAAGGATCTGTTTGTTAGATAGGAGGTGAACCACTGGACTGGACTGTATTAATAATGCATATTTACCAGAGTCAAGAGACAGCAGTAAGTCACTGGAGACTTTCAGTAAAGCTGACTCGGTGCTGTGACATGGTCTGAAGCCCATCTGAAATTTATTGAAAATATTATTATTATTTCTTAAGTCGGCAATGAGTTGAGTATAAACAGTTTTTTCCAGAACTTAAGATAGAAAGGGTAAGTCAGAGATGGGTCAAAAGTTATTTAAAACTGTTGAGTCAAGGTTTGATTTTTTGATGATGGCATAAACAACCACATGTTTGAAGCAGGAGGGGACAGTGCCACTCAACAGCCTACTATTTAGAATTAGCGAGATAGTAGGACCTACAGTGTCAGAAACTTCTTTCAACAGTTTAGCAGGAACTATGTCTATTGGAAAAGAAGTTGGCTTGGTGTGTAAGACAATATCTTTGATATGAGCGGTGGACACTGGCTCAAACCTGGATAGAACAGCAGAGCAAGGAGTGAGGACAGAGGGGTCATTATAGTTGGGTGTTATGGCAGAGCAATATCAATTTTATCTCAGAAGAACTTTAAAAAATCGTCAAAAGTGACTAAGGTAGGCAGAGGGCAGGCAGTAGCATCAGGATTGAAGACTATATTTATTGTGTGGAAGAGTACTCTAGGAGAATGAGAATTTCTTGAAATAATATCTGAGAAGTATTTTTCCCTTGCTGCCTTGACAGCTTGATGATAATTAACAAGACAGTTCTGAATATATCATATAAGACCTGTAGCTTGTCTTTTTTCCATTTTCTTTCTGCTCTCCTGTATAATTGCCTAAGAGACTGTGTGGTACTGTTAAGCTAAGGTTGAGGTTGGGTTTGTGTTTTCTGATTTTGAAAGGTGCAACATTGTCCAGAATAGTTTGACAGGTTGAACTGAAACAAACAAGTAACTCCGCTGGGCTCAGGGCAGAGAGACTGACCTCAGGGTCACAACTAAGGGATGAAGCTATGTAAGCATCCATGAAGTTGCTAGCTGTAGAAGGTTTTAGTGAGCGGGAGTATGAAGCAGGTAATTGAGGTTTGAGTACAGTATGAAAAGTGGCGGAAAACCTGATGCACAGATGATCTGAGTTGAACTGAAACAAACAAGTAACTCCGCTGGGCTCAGGGCAGAGAGACTGACCTCAGGGTCACAACTAAGGGATGAAGCTATGTAAGCATCCATGAAGTTGCTAGCTGTAGAAGGTTTTAGTGAGCGGGAGTATGAAGCAGGTAATTGAGGTTTGAGTACAGTATGAAAAGTGGCGGAAAACCTGATGCACAAATGTTCTGAGATCCCCAAGTCATCTACAACCAGGGAGGGAACAGTCAGACCACATGTAAAAACTAAATCTAGTGTATGACCACGACGATGAGCAGGGCCCGAGACAAGCGGTGCAAAGTTTAAAGAATCCATAATACTCAGAAATTCAGCAGCGTAGGAGTTTGCAGAGAGGTCAACATGAAAGTTAAAGTCACCAACAATTAGTCTTATCATTGTTTCCAACAATCAAAGATAAGAACTCAGAAAATTCAGTAAGAAAAGTAGCTACTGGCAAACAATTAAACACAAGACAGAGGCAGAACCACCAGTTTTACACATCAGAACCTCAAAGCTGGAATAATCATTGTTACCACAGGGGGTGCATTTATGGCAGTTTTTGGAAATAGTTGGACCGCTGATAAAAACAGACTTTCCAGTGTTGTTTAGCAAGTTAAAAAGTAGCTCAAAGTCAAGTTTGGTCAGCTCGGACTGTTAAGCGGCTGTGTCATTAATTCCCACATGTACAATTATCCTCTGGATTGAGGCCGGGCAGTCTGTAACAGGTCTGACAACTTAGTCAGTTGCTCCAGGTAAACAGTGCATGGCTGTATTAAAGAAGCGGACATTCCTGACGATGGAGTCCAAGACCAGCAGAGTGGTCAGAGAGAAGAGGGGTCAAGGTGTTGCGTGCAGGCAGTCTGAGCTGGATCCCACACGTTCAGTGTCCATTGTGAATGTGGAGGAATGGAGGATGGTCGCTGCAGGGGATATCACCTGTGGAGATGGAGAGGAGCAACCAGAGTGGGCAGCTGGAGCCCTCCGCAGTGCTGGTGTAAAGAATGAAGAGGAACGGCAAGTCCTGGTGCAGGCAGAATGCTCAGGTGCCATGGGACCCACCACCGTTCGACAGGTTAGATGGAGGCGGCTAGGATTCGGCAGCCAAAGGAGGGAAGTCCCGCAGGTCCAGGATGTCATACTTGTTTTCCAGCTCAATGTTATAGGAAGTGCACGACCAGAACTCCCCCCTCCTCTGCCCCAAGCACTGACCAGGGTCCAGGGCTCCTGCTGGGCCGGAGTGGAACTGCCCAGGGCTTTAGGCTTAGCCCCGAGCCGAGCCCAGGAATCCTCAGGGACGGTGACCACTGGAGGAGGATCCGCAGCAGGACAGTGGGCTGTGACAGCAGGCTCTGGAGGCGATGTTGCCTCGGTGGAATCAACAGATGGCAGATGGCAGCATTAGTGTCTGCTACAACCAGGGAGCCAGCACCAGCATTAGCAGGAGGACCAGCATTCAGTGCAACCACGGAATCAAGGAGTATTTCTTCCTTGCTAATCCCACGAAGGTCGGAGATACAATGTTCCAGCTTGACGATTTTCTGGGACATTCGGAGACAGCTGTCGCACCCGTGAGGAGAGGTGAGTGGTGCCATGAAGGGAACAGGTGAAACGCTTGTAACTGGAAAGACAGAAACAACTGCAGCAGCAATGGTGTAATGTGTGTTGACGTTCAGTCAAACAGCTGATTAGCTACTCTAGTAACCGGAGTCCACAGTGTTGTATTGGCACAGATCGGAGCAGGTTAGAATCCTCAAAGGAGTGAGACTTACCTGCACGGGCCTGGTGAGGTTGTTGAACTTGGCAGGCCTGTTGAACCTGGTTATCTGTTGTGCCGACTGAATTTTTCCACGTTGTCAGTGAAGTTATTGTCGCGTGGTTTGGTAAAATCACAAATCCAATGAATAAAAATCTAAGCGTGGTTAAAAGATACACTTAAAAATATCTAGAGTTTTGAGAGGTAAATTAGAGAGCCATACTGACGGAGAACCAAGGACATATATATATATACACACATATATATATTAGAATTTTGATTAATCTTTATGCTTCTGCACAACATTTAAGATACCAAATCTTGGGTGCAAAGATTACCTCACCACACTGGCTGTCAAGGGCTCATTTACATTTGCTAGCAAGTTTTTCTTCCCTCAAAAGTGCCATCTTCATCTTTTCCTCATCGTACTCCCCTGAGGTCTCTGGGGAAGTGATCATCCTGCAATAACTTCAAAAGACTTCATAGCAACATTTGCAAATTTACACCCATGATACAGACATTCCAGTGAAACCACAGAGCATGTCTCTTACCATAATGTTACCATAACTACCTTTGCTTGGCTGTAATGTGCAGTCGATTATTCTTCAGTTCTTTATTTACTGTTCTTCTGTACGTTTTTGGCCTTCAACTACTTCTGCATACTTTGTGCTATTAAAACCATTCATCTATCAAAATGCTCAGCTCTTTCAGGACATTTCTGCTTCTATTTTGCTTTTTTCCAATTTTCATGCTTTTTGAAACATTCAGCTTTTTCCACAAAATTTTGCCCCATTTAAATACGTTGAAAAATCTTCAAACCTTCTGCCAACCCACCCTACTTTGAACTTGTGCTGCTTCCAAATAGTTTTAGCTACAGACTTCATTCAAACTTTAAACAAGACAGAAGACTTTGAACAATTTTTCTTGTATTCACATGTTTTTGCTATCTTCTACCACTTTTGAGATATCACAGTTTTAGTTTAATGCTTTTTTTGCCCCTCTTCAGATTTTATAAAGGGGGGGACTGCAGAATCGTCAGTTGGCTAGAGTGAGTCACATGACCCCTACAGTGGAGGGAGATTTTAACATTTTTTCAGACATGCGGCAAACAAAAGGCTTTATCGCCCACAAAATTCACTCAAAACACATATTTTATACATCAAACTCTAAAAAAATGTTTTTTATCAATAAATCACATTTTTTCTCTAGTAGGACTCAACCAGTTCGGCTGTACAAGCCTTTTAGTGAGGCTTGCCCAAGCCAAAGCTTACTAAGTCTAATGTTATTTTCTGTCTGATTTTCACCCAAGACTGAGTGGCATACTCTTTTTAAAACTGCCATATCTTAGTCATTTTAATGTTTATCCACAAAAACAGCATATGTATGTCTTCTTCTTTTGAGCCTTGAGATGCTCAAAATCACCTCATTTTACTGAATCAAGACACCGTTTTCACAGGAGACTGCTTTGTTCATAGGTGCATTTTCAGAGCTTTCACTGTGTTTTTACATTGTTTCCATTGTGCACACACATCTTGTGCTTGTAAGTGTCTGTCTGTCTGTCCTCCTGGAGAAGGATAGAGTTAGGTAACCCTCCTCCTCTCTCCTCCTGTCTTCTCTCTCCTCCTGTCTCCTCCTCTCTCTTCCTGTCTCCTGTCTCCTCTTCTCTCCTCCTGTCTCCTCCTCTCTCCTACTGTCTTCTCTCTCCTCCTGTCTCCTCCTCTCTCCAACTGTCTCCTCCCTCCTCCTCTCTCCTACCGTCTTCTCCTGTCTCCTCTCTCCTTCTGTCTTCTCTCTCCCCATCTCCTCCTCTCTCCTCATGTCTCCTCCTGCCCTCTCTCTCCTCCCCGTTTCCTCCTCTCTCCTCCTGTCTTCTCTTTCCTCCTGTCTCCTCTCTCCTCCTCCTCCTCTCTCCTCCCTCCTCCTGTCTCCTCCTCTCTCCACCTGTCTCCTCCTGTCTCTATTCTCCTCCTGTCTCCTCCTTTCTCCTCCTGTCTCCTCCTCTCTCCCTGTCTCCTCTTTCCCCCTTTCTCCCTTTTTTCTCGTCTTGCTTCGAATGAAAAGAAACATTTAAATCTGACAGTGTTCTGCAATTTAGGCTTTTCCTGCTTTTGCACTTATTTGAACTACTTCCAAATTTTAACATTACATTCATTCACCTGCTACTTTTTAATTCCTTGCGTTCAATACTTTTAAAGGTTCATGGTGTATTTCACCCAAATATAACTGTTCCTTTTAACTTTATACTACCTTTAACCAACACATCCATTTCAACTTCTTCCTTTTCTATCAAATCCTACCTTTTCTCAGTAGAATGAAGGTTCTGACACCACTTCTGCCTGTTTTATTTTGAACCTACAAGGTTCATCAGCAGTGCAGTTTTCAACATTAGCTTTGTATGCAAGTTATTGCATATTTCTGCATTTTTTCAGCAATGCTTTGGCATTTCAGCCCTCAGCATCCACACGGCATTTTCAGTAGGAAATGCAATTTTTCTAGTTGACTGTTGCAAAGCTATCCCATGCCT
Organism: Naso vlamingii; assembly: GCA_029822935.1. Taxonomy (NCBI): domain Eukaryota; kingdom Metazoa; phylum Chordata; class Actinopteri; order Acanthuriformes; family Acanthuridae; genus Naso; species Naso vlamingii. The sequence goes on along the minus strand of JAPQLA010000024.1, from coordinate 25,809,129 downwards.
GCATGAATGTTCACAGACAAGCAATAAAGCATAGCATGTTTCCAGCTACGACCATTACTTTATGCTTCTAATAGGTAGCCTTCAGAGAGGAGACAGTGTATGTGTGTCGCTCTATATTAGCACCGTATCCCCATGTCTGCTCATTAGCAGGCTAGGAGAGCACTCTCGGCCAGTTCTCATATAAACAAAGTTGGAGGGTTTTCAGTATGTGTGCAATTACATGCAGAGCAAGAGACTAAGATGTTAGATTCTTGTCAACACAGTCTACTATGACTGTATGTGTGTCTGCTAAACCACTGACTGTCTCAAGTTGTTAGAAATGACGTGTGTGGTATTGAAAACAAAGCTGTAGCCTACCACACGTTGCAGCGACTGATTGCAAATAAACTGTTTCTCCCACTAAGTTCTGTGTGATGTATGTGATTCATTCACTGCAAAGTGTTCTCTGCTGTGACCCTGCTGCCTCTTGTTTTAATTAAGATGCTGCAAGCTAGTAACAGTGTTACCAGCTAATAAAATTTTAGATCAGGAAATCAAGTTCCTATGCAGTTAGGAAGGGGCAACTGTTAGGAAGGGGGGAACTGTATGAGATTTTGTGGATTGCCTGGAGAGTTAAAGTAGTTTCAGTATGTGCAGCTAAGCAACGGCCTTATGGACTATAGTCAATGCAGGAAGAGCTTCAAACTTCAAAATTCTTAAAATTCAAACCATGTGCACCTTTAAATTGATGTCATTTTTTTATGTGTGAAAGTCTTTGCGAGCAGTTTGAGAGCAATCTAAAAAGTAACATAACGTAGCTGCAGTAACCACTAAATCTAACTTTTCCCATAGTAAATTTTAGTCTTTAGACATTGAGCTGAAACACATATGAGTTAGTAGCCTCAGCACATCCAGTTGAAACAGCTCATTTTTGACAAGAGTAAGAAGTAAAAGACAAGGAAATGGCAGCAGCCAGTAATCCCAGATGACTGCATCCCTCAGGGCATTTCTCCTGTCTTCTGAGAGTCACTTTCAGCTTTGGCTGGGTTACTTTGGACCTTAAGGATTGCAACACAAACCAACCTCATTTGGCATTAAGCACACTGAGAAAAATGTTGAGTTTAAATATGTTCCGACTCAACAATTAATAGTCTGACCTGCTCTGTGTCACAAACATAAGCATAATGCATTTCAGCCATCCCAAAACTGACAAAAATTTGAACTTTTTTCACTCATTTAAATACAAGTTTTGTGTGTAAAGCAATAACTACAAGGCAAGTATTAATTTAATTTGTGCAGTACTATTCATACAAATCAAAAGAAAATCCAGACTGTAATAGGAAGAGGGATATATTTCTGATATTTAGAATTGCCCTCAAATTTGGGGATCCATTTAATCAACCCAAATTGGTTGTTTTATAAACTGAAAAATACAGTATGAGAGGAAAGGAGAATCAATCCACCAAATGGGGCCCAGCCCATTGCTAAGTCATGTGGGTCCTACATAGACAGACTGGATGAGTCAGCAGTTAACTGAGCACTGTGGTTCCTTGCTCAATCCTAGTTTTGCCTTTTTATGTAGTGTCTTCACAAAGGAAAATTTGTATTGACTGTAATTTACCACAGCATCAAAAGTGACAAGGATATAGATTTCCAAAGGGCTCATAAAGGGGTCCTATTTCCATATTTTTACCACACCCAAAAAGAAACACACATGGATCAATAGCAAGTTAATTTTGTTTTTCAACCTATTTTATTTTAGTTTTGACTATTTGATTTCTTTTTAATTTAATGTTAGTAAGCTTGTAGTATGGCTCTTTTATTTGTTTGTGGTATTCTATTGTATGGAACTGTGTGAAGGACAACAAATTTTCATTTTGTTGTCCAACGCTGAGTAGCACATTAAAGCAAACTGGGCTTATCAAGAACAAGTATCAAGAACACACTAGGGTCAGTTTTTAGGGTCATGAGCTATGAAGGGAACAGACAGACAGACAAACATACAGAGATTGCTTGCTTTTACAGAAAGATGTACATGGATAGGCAATAAATATTATATGTACAAGCATCACATATAGCCCACTACACCTGTGTATTTCAAATTATCTTTGGTGGTGGTGCAGTAATGCTTGAAAAACCCCAGGGAAATAAGAAGACACTCACATGTAGAAACAATTAGGATATCCCTTGTCTTTCCCTCCCTCTCTCTCTCTCTCTCTCTCTCTTTCTCTCTCTCTAACACACACACACACTTCTCCCATGATGCAGCTTTAATCCACAGAGATCATGAACTTATGATTTTGTTCACCGCAGGCTGGCTGCAGTCGGACCTTCGTCTCCCAGTTAATTTTAAACATGTGTGACATTCAGAGTCCAAAGCCCAGTCCTAGATAAAATATGATCTGTTCCTAACCACTCAGCGATGTCCCTGCAGCTGTTTAAGACCAAATATCTTATTGTTTATGTAATTTACATATTACATGTGAGACTGACCAAAGGAGGAATGCAAACATTGACTGGAAAATATATTGAGCTGCTTCAAGGGAATTATATTTTGCACGTTTGTCTCTTAATAAATCATATTTGATGAATTACCAAAAAAAAAAAGAAAGTTGCACTGTTACCTATTTTAATTCTAGCTAACATTATTGCTGAAACAAACAGACATTCTTGAAGAGGTTTGAACACATTCATACAGATCAGGAGAAAAGTGACACAGGCTAAGAGAAATGAAGAATAGGTAAGCAGCTCCTTTCTCACATTGTTCTAAACCACAGCTGCACTTAAGCCTCTGGCCATCAAAGTTGAGAAGATTACTTGTTCCATGAGCTTGCACTTGCCTTTGCACTTGCTCTGTTTTATTAAAACAGAGCCTTAAGTCTGAATACCACTCAATATTTCTTTTTCTCCAGTCTTTTGTTCCAGCTTTCTCTTTCTAGGTCAGTTTGATGTTGCCTATGGGTGATAGTGTGTAAATAGGAGCAGTTGTCTGTTTTGATATTGACCTGCAGTCCTATGGGAGCTTATCTCTCTGTTCTTTACTTAGATCCCAGGTGACTCAATCTTTTCTCAACTCACTGGAGCTGCAGGGGCTGTTCTTGTTGTTCAAATGGAAGAGAAGATGCTGCATGTGCTGGGGCCCAGTGGGGTTGATTTTGACTTACCCCACAGCACACCTGTGTGTTGAGAAAGACCACCCAGATGCTTCGGGTTCTTCTCATGTAGCCACACCTTTTTTCCAACAATCAGAAAAATGTGAAGTAAAGTAAGGCCAGGTGCTAGGGAGATGGAGTGGAGAAGATTTTTTACTTGTGTGATTTGGTTGCTCAGTACAGTCTAAGTAAATATGTTGCCTTATTTGGATTAGAAAGGCCTGAATTGAATTTTAAGATTGAAAGCATGTGAGGTGAAGAGTTCATAACATCATAGTTTTGTGATGGGAGGGAAGTTGAGGCTCATCAACAGAAAAGAGGCTCAGCAGGCTACAACAAGGTCATCCAAAGACATCTAACTTCAACCAGTCATGTCAATGAAACAAATGAACTGGTAGAGCAAAACACTTGTCAATCTAGAAAAGAGCCGGAACATCTGTAAAGCTGGTGTGTGCTCCTCTTTCAGGTAAGAAATACTCTCCAGTTGTTTTTCTAAAGGAAAGCATCTTCACTAACCACTTTAGGAGCCTTCATTTTTGTTTTTAAACAAACAGCATTGCTTTCATCACACTCAGCGTTGTTGAATAAGGGTGGTCTCACATTAGGGACCCGGGCCCAGATCCGAGTACATCTGACCATAAAGTCCAGTTCAGTTGATTAATATGAACACACGGGACTTAGGCATGGTCTGCAAACCGTACCTGAGTCCACTTGAAAAGGTGATCTCGGACACGGTTCACGTGGACTCAGGTACGGTTTGCAAGAGGTGTAGAAGCAACAGTGCCCAAACAGGGGAGTGAGCTGTTATGTGATAGGTTGTTAAATGTGACGGTCTGGTTGTGGACGGTAGAGTTGCCACAACGACAATCATTTCCCTACCAGCTAATAAATGTATGACACCACCTGTAATCCCCAGTACACGGGCTTTCTACATGACAAAACACTCACTATGTGTAGAATGCAGTGTTACTGCTCATGCACTCTGAGCAATTCCTACTGCCGCAGCTTTACACTGAAAACATTTAACTTTTTAGACCATCTGTGAAAATAGTGGAATGAGAAGGAGCTGTGAGATGAAGAGCTGCAGGACAGTACTACATCTCTTTCATTCAAGTTTTCAATTTCTCATCCGAAACATCTGAAATATTCTGAAGTAGGTGCTTTTTGCATTTTGCTTTGACAGCTGACACCTCGTTTCCATACACATATGTGACTGGTGTCTGTGGGTCAAGCTATACCTTCAATTAGATGCAATGATGGGTCAGTTATCACAGACCCAGAGGGTATAAATGAGGTATTTAAGCAATACTATACCAAATTGTACACTTCACAAGGTAAATTTTGCAGAAATGGAATCATTTTTCAATGACTTAAACCTTCCCACAATACAGGGACAAGAAAATTCAGTTTTAGAAGCCCCTATCTCAGAAAGAGAAATTTATCAAGCCTTAAAAGAATTATCTTCAGGAAAATGCCCTGGCGAAGATGGTTTCAATATTGAATATTATAAGAGTTTTCAATCTGTGTTATCGCCTCTCCTTTGTAAAGTGTATAATAACATAGTAGAGTATGAGGAAATGCCTATATCTATGCGTCTTGCCACTATTTCAGTACTGCCAAAACCTGGTAAGGATCCTTTGGAGACCTCAAGTTGGTGTCCAATTAGTATTCTTAACAATGATTATAAGATTTATGCCAAAATTCTGGCTACAAGGTTATCTAAGGTTGTTCCTTCTTTAATCCATTTTGACCAGTCTGGTTTTGTTAAGGGACGCTTATCATCCAATAATATGAAAAGACTATACCATGTAATCCACAAAGCAAGCTCTCTCTGTAGTCCAGCGGTATCTATATCGTTGGATGCAGAGAAAGCTTTTGATCGGATAGAATGGCCTTACCTCTTTTTGTCTTTGTCTAAATTTGGCTTTGGTCCAAATGTTTTCAAATGGATCAGGTCATTGTATAATGGTGCCATTTCTACTGTGAAAACAAATTGTATAACTTCTAAACCCTTCTGTCTTTCTCGCTCCACACATCAGGGTTGTGCATTTTTCCCACTACTTTTTATCTTAGCTCTGGAGCCTTTAGCATCTGCCATACGCAGGAACCCAAAAATAGAGGGCATTGAAGTAGAAGGCTATGATTTTAAATCTAGCTTATACATGGATGACATTCTATTAACTTTAAGTAGGCCTTCACAGTCTGTTCCGTCGGTATTAAGCTTGATCAATTCATTTAGTAGATTCTCGGGTTACAAGATAAACTGGGGTAAATGTGAGGCAATTCCTCTTAATTGTAATACCTTTGTATCTGATTTGGGGAATGCACCATTCCTATGGAAGTCAAATGGAATGAGATATTTGGGTATTAATATTATTTCTCCTTTTTCTAAAATATATAAATTAAATGCTCCAAGTTTATTAAGGAAAATAAAGGATGATTTGAATAGATGGTCCACTTTACCAATATCTTTGTGGGGAAGGGCTGAGGTACTAAAAATGACCATTCTCCCCAGAGTATCTTTCGTTATGTCAGCCATTCCCTTGCAGTTCCCACCAAGTTGGTTTAAGGAGTTAAAATGATTATTTTCATCATTTCTGTGGTGCAATAAGAAACCCAGAATAAGCCTAAAGAAACTATCAATGTCCAGACATAAGGGCAGTCTGGCTGTACCAGATGTCTATCAATATTATTTGGCCTTTAACTCCAGATATCCTATTGTTTGGGGATACAGTAATCACAACATAGTAGGTAGCTGGGAATGGTTGGAGGGACAAATTATTACTAATCCGAAGGGCAAAATATCTTTGGTTTCTTTATGGTCTCATCCTACCCCTCCTGCTGGACTGAACAATCCCATTATCAGTTTCTCTTGTAAAATTGCCAGATTGATTAATAATAGACTCAAAATTACAGGTACATCTCTTCCTTCTTGCCCACTCTGGTACAACCCCTTATTTTTAGCAGGTGGAAAACCATTTATCAACACTGGGTGGCAGAATTCTGGAATTAAACATCTGGGAGATATATTCAGGGAGGGGAAAATATTGTCATTTAGTAACTTAAAGGAACAATTTAATTTAAATAATGCCTTTTTTTATGTTATCAACAGTTACTTTCTGTAATTAAAGCTAATATGAAAAGGGGAATGCCTATGGCAACAGAGAAGGCAATAGATAATAAACTACAAAATATAATAGCAAGGAAAGGTCAGGTCAGTAATATCTACAAACTTTTGAGCCTCTCCACAGATCAGAGTAATTCAGCATTACAGTCCTGTTGGGAGAATGATATAGGTGGCCCTGTCACCTCAGCCAAATGGCAAAAAATTTGGAATACCCCAATAATATCAAAATGTGTTCGGTATAGAACAATTCAATTAAAAATTTTGCACAGGGTGTATATCACTCCTGTAAAATGTAAAAAAATGAATGCTGCCCTATCAGACAAATGCTGGCATGGCTGCGGTGGCAAAGGCACCTTGATACATTGTCTGTGGAAATGCCCGGCAGTAAACTTATTTTGGTCTGAGGTCACCAAAGCTCTCTCAGAGATTTTTCAGGTCAATATTCCCAATTGTCCTGTACTATGTGTATTAGGAGGCACATTAGATGGTGTAGCCGTAAGGGTAATGAGAAATGTAACACTTGGTTGTTTGGCTGCTAAACATAAAATTGTAATGAATTGGAAGATAAGAGCCCCATCTTGTTTTAGTTTGAGTAGTTGGCTGGAAGAATTTATTGATCTAATTGGTATGGAAAGCTCAGCTGCCTCTTTATGGCAACCGGACCCAGGTTTAGATGGTCTCTGGGATAAAATAAGGTCATATTTAAGCTCTTTACCAGAATGAAGAAACCAAATATATAAATATATCTATGTATTGATGCCCCCCCCGTTGTTGTTTCTTGTTGTCTTGATTGATTTATGTATATATACACTGTATGTTGTTGATGATGTATAGTGATGTATTTTTTGTTTTGTTTTGTTTGTCTTGCCTCTTGTCTATTAAGTTTTGTCTACTTGTCTGAGGAAAAACATTAATTAAAAAAAAAAAAAAAAAAAAGACTGGTGTCCGTGGGTCTGTAAATAAACGGATAATGCCCTTAGTGTCCAACGGAAGGAAATGCAATTCTTTATGGAAAGATGCAATCTACCTGTTAAGCCTGTATTTAACTGATCTATTTTATATATAAAAATGATAGATGATGTGACCGTATGTCATATTAAACTAATAAAGAAGATCTGGCTGTATTGTCCATTGAACAAATGAAGACAATCTAACTATATATGATGTTACATTATAACCATATTTTAGCAGAATAACAGACAACAGAAAAGTAGATTCACAATGTGTTAGAACTATATAAACAATTTTTTTTAATCATACAAACTCACTTGACAATCTTCATGAACAGTTGAATTGAAGAAAAGAGCCTGTTAGCTAGTTAGCAGCTTATTAGATAAGCTAGCGCACTGTCATACAGTCTCTCCAAAATCCACTGCAAAAATGTAATTTTTTGAATGTGCTTTGAACATACAGCAAATTCCAGACCGAAATATTAAGCAGGGAAGGAACTTCACAGGCACATCGGATATCACTTAGATTCCTGGAATGAATAGATTCCCGGTTGACTTGCCTCTGTACACGTACGTAAGTGGAAATCATCCTGCTGGTCAAATCTCCCTACTGTCGTTACTCTATGGGACTGTGTTCATAGGCTACACAAGTGTACTCAGGCACTGAACAATGTTACTAATGTGAAAGTGGACTGGCGGGGGAGGGGGGAGCAATCAGGCTCTGTACCAAACAATTGTGCCTAATGTAAAAACACCTAGAGCCTGCTCTTGGCTGCAACCAGTTCTCACCATTAAAACATCATAAGGTCAAATTCACTGTGGTTCAGTCACAAGTACAAAAAGCTGTGTGATCTTGTGTGATCACTTAAATCCAGCTGCTTCTAAAAAAAATAGCTTTCCTCGCATTCATAGGTGTAGTGCTGCCTGAGCACACAGGAATGAGGCCACTTTCACAACATGTGGAAATTTTCTCAGTTTTCGTAGTTCAGTTGAAATTCTTATTACATTTGAAGATCTATAATCACTTGTGCAAAAGAGCCACAAAGAAAATCCAAAATGGTTGAATTTGATAAGGTGTGTTACTGTTAAGTTACTCATGCATTGAGTAACATGCAGGAAAACTTTCCACCTTGAAAGTTAAGGTAGCATTTAAGAGACACAGTTTATTCACTCATTTTTTTTCTCCAGCATTAGCTAGCTAAAATTAGCCTGGTTAACCATCCACTTCCACATCGTTTCACTTTGTGAGAAGCGTCTGGCCACTCTCCATTGAGAAACGTT
>JAPQLA010000024.1:25770115-25793778 GCA_029822935.1 Naso vlamingii | reverse complement strand
AAAGCATCAGTCATTCACAAGATTAATTTACAGCTAAATTTTTAGAAGATGATCAGTGGGCCAGTCTGACTTCATTCAACTCTGGCCCGCGTGCCACCATTTGAATAGGTCTGGTCTAAGGCATTATTTCTGTAAATTAAATCCTTTTACATGATGTAATTACTAATTATTTCTGATAGCCTATGGTAATGCCAAAATCCTTAACACAAGTAACATTTCACTGGAAAAAGTCAATATATCTTGGTACTGAGTTATTTCTGTCTATGCTTTAAAGGTACTAAGTACCAATATCCAGTCCTAGTGTTGAAACATTAGAAGCATGCTTTATTAGTATTTATTTTTATTGTTGGAATATTAATTCATTCAAGTCAGCTTCCTACAGTTAGTCAACAATTATCTATAACAATAAATTTAAAATTTTTAATGCAAGAAGCTGTGAAATTCTTTTACCACCTTCATATTTTCCTGGGCTTGATTTTCGGCTGCCAACTGTCTAAAACATTTTGGTGTTATTTAGCAGTATGTGAGTGAACCATTCATTAGACATTTACACTTTACAAGTGATCTCTAGCACTGATTACTACTTATGGTCTCAGTCAATTTCATAAATCTGCTTTCAGAAATAAATGTTACAAATACACAAACATGAAGTTTGCTTCATTTGATCTGTGAGCCCAAGGTTTACAGGCAAAACAAGCAAACCAAGAGGAGTACACTTTAAAACAAAAAAGTCACAGTTAATGAGCAATATATTTTATCAATATTAGTACATAGGAGAGCACACAGATTTGGCTCACTTTCATTCAGACAGCCACGCTGTGCATTTAGAAATGTGATCAGTTTTTCAGTAACTCCAGAGCTCAGCACTGTTAATATGGTCACCAGGGTGTTGTGTCACAAAAGCTCTTTGTTGCTCATCCTTACCTCTGAAAGAAACTACAACGGCTCTTTAAAAACAGGAGTTCATATCCGATCCCGTATGAATCCTGAGGAAGAACTGTCAGTCTTTCCCACCTCCTCTGTGTGTGTGTGTGTGTGTGTGTGTGTGTGTGTGTGTGTGTGTGTGTGTGTGCATGAAGCAGAGCCCACCCTGGAAGAACTTCCCTACAGAGGTTGGGTTGGTGCTGTCTGAAGCACTTTTGTCTTAGGTAAATTATGACATGATGTGTTGACAGACCAAACAAAGGTAAAGAGATATTCCCAGGGTGTAGGGTGCCTGGCCTGCAGGCTCAACACACCTCACACTGTGTGTTCCCGTACAGACAAGTCAGAGCTAATTGCAAGTTAGTCACGTTGAGATTACATGAATGAAAGTTAAGACTGTTTACTTTGGCTTAATGTTCATTCCACCTGTAATTTGACCATATAAATACATGTTGATATGTTCAGAACTTAACTGCAAGTTATTAAATTACATTAAAGTGGTTGTTTTCCACAGGCAACAAAAATGGGTCCTGCACCTGCGTGTCAACAGGTAGGTTATTTACAGTATGGTGTGAATATTTACAGTGTTTGTTGATTTTGAAAAACTAATTTAAAATAAAAAGGAAAAGCTTGCTCTGTTATTTTCACAATGCAGCTGTGTAACAATCTGGGTTGAGTGTACAGATGAGCTTTTTACAATAACGTCAATAATTAAATCCAGCACTCTAAGACAATACGTGAAGAGAAGGAGTCAAACATGGAAGAGCTGGACAGCTTCCACAGTCATGGCCATCACAGCATTAACACTTTGACAGTGGTTGTGATGTGATGTTTGTAATGTAAGCTCAAACTGTTTAAACTGAACTCAGTACTGTTCAATGATCTGTTCAATTTCATTGTGCGTCTGAAATTGTATGGAGGTTATCCTCACTGTTAAAGATGTTAAAATTCACCTGATCAAGGGTTCATGTTCTGTAGCGGTGATGGGACCACATCATGGGTTTTGTGTGATGGTGCTGCTTCTTTCCAAAACTATTCTGTATGCTCAGTCTCTTCTCACTGACGTTAAAATAAAATTTAAATAATCTGAAAATATATGAGAATTATTTTTAATTATTAGTCTTGTAAACTGAATGTTTTTTCTTTGTTCTTTTTTGATGTTGGACAAAACAGTCTTGTGAAGGTATCACCTTGGGCCTCTTGAATTTATCATGCATACTTTATTTACTTTTTTACAATTCATAAACAAAATGGTTAATCCCTAATCAAAAACTAACTGATTAATAACAAATGAAAATACTAAAATATTTAATTTTTTACTCTGTGCTTGGGGCCTTCTTGCATTTCCTGTTCTCACTTCTCTTTACTGGCCGGTAGGGGCTGCAAGTGAACATCATCTGCTTTAATATTTACATATTTAAATATGTCTGTCTTTGACTTGTAAGCCACATTTACCAGCAGAAACATGTTTACATTGTGTCTCCACGCTCCTGTAGACTTTTAGTTTCTCAGCTCAACTGTTAATTAAGCTTACAAGAGAAGAAACATTTCTGATGTAACCTCAAAGATGTTTTTCCTTCATGGGAATAATCCAAATAAATTAAAAGTTTAACTGTGATTCCAGTTGCAATTGAAAATGCCTAACATTCACAAGGGATGTAATAAAGGTTTTCTAGACTACAGCATCACTAAATTAACAGGTCTCTGCTGTATCTGTAATACAGGCCGAGGCCAGGGGTGGACTGAGACCACTTTTTTACCTGGACCAGCCCGCCACAACCAGCCTGCAGATACTCTGCCACCCCCGCCCCATCGACATACACACAAACACACCACCCTTTAATACCACCACTTACAAGCATAATTAAAAGATACTCCAGGCTACTGTAACTCTAATACAGAGCTATTTTAAGAGCAAGTAAAAGGTTTGTCACCAGCAGCCCACCACTGTGAATATACCATCATAGATTTGTAGATGTGTGTTACATTGAGCAAGTAAACTTGTTAGATGTCCTTCCTGTCCCTGTCTTACTGCTGGTGTTGTGCTTGGAGGTCCCGTCCTCCGACCCTGGGCCTTGTCTTCAGCCTGATGGTGAAACTTCCCTTGACATCAATGATACGAGCAGACAGTCTCCAAACAGGTGCCGTCTGTTAACCTGGAATCTCTTGGGCACCATGAAACTAAAATTAAAAAATAAAAGCACAAAATGTAAGTAGACCTATTTGACATTAAATCATTGTAAACGTGTCCTTAAATTTTTCCAGTGTATTTTTTCCGCTTGCACATACATACCAAGTGTGTTAATATTTTTTATTAACTTAAACATCCAAAAAAGCTACATGTAAACAGAAAATATTTAAGATTGGCTCAAATTCACACACAACCTTCCTTACAGGTAGATCAAAGAATAGCACCATACACAGTCACTTAAACAGCATTTTACAGAGTTAACAACTTATTTGCAGTCCACACTTGTTAACATTAACGGTCCGCACTTACAGCACATATACCTGACTCCGCTTCGCCAAGGGTGCAAAACTCCCTTTGACTTGTGTTCCCGCATTGTCTCTCTGATATCAGCGTTGCTGTTTATTGTAATGTTCAAACCCACACTGACGCACATGCTCACTCCTACAGAGACACCATACACACTCCCTAATTAAGACCGTCAGACTGACGTTAACATCTCCCGTTAAGTGTCATTTTCTTTATCTGTACAGGTTGCGGGCACACTCTGTTAACCCCGTAACATGAATAACAAAATGTAACAACAAAAAACTGACAGTTCAGTGGCTACTTACATGTGGGCTGGTGATTAATCGAACGAGTTGATGATGCTGCTCAGGCGGCTCACAGAGGGATCGGCCCACCGGGATTTCTCCTGGTACTCTCGAAGGCCAGTCCGCCCCTGACTGAGGCTCACTGGCCTTAAGAGACGTTACAGTGCAACAGTCAAGAAATGGATTAGACATGATGAAAAAGACATCATGATGGTGAAACAGACTTGAGTCAGGTCAGGTAAACATTTGATCACAGTTCGATATAATTCAGCGATGATTAAAAAAGATTAAAGGGTGTGACTAAACAAAGGCTCCTCTCCCCCGTTATATCACAGGGTCCTCTCAGGTCCCAATCTAGAACCATTTAATGCTGTACCTCATAATTTATAATATGATAGGTAAATTTTTTTTCAACACTGTCTTTAAGCAAGAGTCATCAGTTTCCTTGCCTATCTTAATACCATAGTCATCTTTTGTCAGCAGGAAAATCCCACATTATTCATTCAAAAATGTCTCAGTTTTATTCAGAAATTAAACTTTTTTCATGGTGGATTTGTGACAGCTGGAAAGGCTTTGTAAAAATACAGATACACTGAGAAGGACCAGAAACGTGAGAGAACCCATGCATGTGTGTCCATGTTTTTATGCCAGTCCTGCAAAGGACGATTCCCCAGCTGAACAGCAGCAGAGAATGCGGCGGGTTACAGGGAACTGCTCTGGCTCATTTGAAGTGTTGATAGGCGAACAACTACAAAAAGCAGAGTTAATAAGCAATTTAGAGCTTTAAACCCAGGCCATGATGAAAGTTTAATGATATCAACACAAATTTGCTGTCACATAATCTCTCCTTTTAATCATTTCCCACTGTCAGCACAGGGGCTAGCAAAAAAACATGCCTAATCCACCTGATTGACATCTCCCACTAAATTGGCTCAGAGAAGGACTGGAAAATATGTCAGGCAATTAATTAAGTGCTTTTTTCTTCTCTTTATGTTTTTGTGTGGAATGCAGACTGATGTAGAGTCAGAACACACCGAGGCAAAGAATTATGAGGTCAGTCAATGGTCACTTGTGTAATCAGATAATATGTGACTGTAAACATGAGCCACACATGATCAGAATTCACATCAAAACTGTGAGATGGAAAACAACAGAGTTGCTGGACAGGCACACAGGTCACAGTCAGTGAAAGCTGTAGCTTATGTATTTGCATCAATGTGATATATTTTATCAAAAATTTTCAGTTGAAGCAGCACCCAAATATAGTGTATCGTAACTTAAATATTGCTTTGTATTATGTGATGCTGTAAAAAGGCTATTTGTGATCCTTCCTGGATAACTTCCACAAATGAGCTAACAACAACAACGAGTCAGAGCACGGTGACATCAGCTCATACCGACGTCACCTGTCGCTAAGAAGCGCAGCGTAGACCGACAAATCAGGACAGAGAGTTCAGAGAGCGTCGCTGAATCTTTATTTTTATTCTAAACCCTCGTCCCGGTGGCTAAGAAAATATCATGGTGAAAACAGGGCTTTAGCAGCAAATGGTGCCATTTCTCAACCACTATTACACTGTTTAATCAGGTTATACGTCATAATGACAAAGTTAGGCAAAAGTTGTCTACTTTCACTTTAAAATCAATATAACAGTGTGACATGGACTGAAATGTTAATCAGTTCTTTTTTATGTTTTGGACCAAAAAAGGAATTCAAATGTGCAAATTACAAATTCAGTCACCTTCAGAACTGTAAAGTCATATTAGACACCAACAGACATCGTGGCCTGTTTTTACATTTGGAGAACCAGGTTATCATTTAACTTAATGATTTTGAGTTTAGAAAAGCCAGTGTATTCAGATCCTATGACATAGAATTGAAATTTGTCATAAGGACAGTAAAATTTATATATATATATTAAATGATTAACTACAAAACTCACTTTACTGATGAAACTGCAGCTGCGTTTTGAAAGATTTTAGTACAACAGACTTATTTAATCATCACTTAAATACACATCATGTAATTCCTGCCACTAGAGCTCTCTCTAAAGAAACAATAAAAGCAAAAGATGTAGACTGATTACGTCGTTTGGCAGCATGGGATGACAGTATCTGTTTCTTTCGTGCCAGCAGATGAAGATCTGTCTAAAGCCTAGCATGCACTAAAAGATTTTTAAAATCTTAAAGACATTTTGAAATTGAGAGCAACCCCACAAATGATGACAAATATTGGCAGGTTTAACAGTTTTGTTTTTGTAGTGTGTGGAGATGACCAACACAGCACACCACATACTAACAAATTCCACCAACAACCAGTCTCTCGACTCTCAAAACTTAAAATCTTGTGCGGTCAAACGCAACTTGAGAGTAAACAAACTCAGCAGACTGCCTTGTAGGTAGCCTGGTTAACCAGGTTAGCTACCCTGTACATCCACCGGTGACCATCCAAGTTGGTCCTCCATTTATGAGGTCCATCACACTTTATGCCTCTCGGTTATCATCGTCCCCATGGCTATGTTTGTTGTGCTTCCATTCTCACTCAGCTTGCTTCCTGATTGGCTATTGTTCCATTCCACGTGACAGTCCACAGAGTGCGTGCTCGGCTGTCCTCACTGTTCCCCCCACACAACAGGATTTCTGAACGTAAATACTGAACATGTTTAATATTTACAATTTCAAACTGTTACAGCCCTGGTTGTCTTTCAAGCACATAGGGGAGGGTAAAATCATGCTCAACACACCTCACACCACAGAAAAATCTGGCAAGATAATCTTTAGAACCATCAGATAATCGGGTCTTTGCTGACTTTGGTCAGAAAGGGGAAATCAGGCCCAAAATCAGCCCATCTTTTAGTGCGTACTAAGCTTAAGAAACCTAGGCAGAAATGTAATACAGACAAGGTACTGTATCAGAGTTTTATTCACGTTACATTTTTCACATTTGCCAATCTCCTGTCTTACTTTCTGATGGGTGTTACCGCTGACGTTAGCAACAGGAAACATAGTGAAATGTTTTATAGATTTCTCTGAGTTCGGACATTGTTGGAAACATTTAGTATAGTGTAAGTACACAACCCAACAAAATGTATAGCAAAGATATAGATGTTTATAGATAGTCTGACCACATTCACATGTAATATGTAATTGTTTGACAGTGATCAAAGAGTGAAAACAATAAAATATTGGAGCACAGTGCAGAACACATAAACAACAGCCACAGTGCAGGAACACACATAAAAACAGAAGTCTCTCCGAGAAGCTATGACTCCACTGTATGCTTATATAGCATAATCCTTCATTGACTCCTACACACAAAACTTCAGGTGTTGCTTGTGGATCTTGATAGCTTCCAAACACGACTACCTCAGGTAACTGAAGTATGATTAGCACTCAGCCAATCATTTGAATGCTAAGCATGGTTTCAACTCTCCACTCGTTGCTGTTATTTCAAAATAAGAGCACAGTGTTGTTAAAGATGACATAGTCCTTGATTTACAAATTAATTCACTAATTAACTAGACCTAGACCTGGGTCTGCCTAGAGAACCCCTTCCAGCTGGACGAGCTTTGTCTTCCGACTCATCCCTCCTCTATGAATCTGGATATTTTTTGGCATTTGTGCATTTCCTTATTTGAACGTACGCAAACATTTAATGTGGATTCTACCCACAGTTGAAGGCCCCTGGTTGTTGAAGAACCGACCAGCTTCTCACTCTCCCAAGGATCTTGGAAGGGGTCTGGGAGTTTGCCAATTCGCTCTCCTTGTGCCTTGCAGATCTGGAGAAGGCTAATGACCGCATTTCTTGGGGAATATTGTGGGAGGTGCTGTGGGAGTATGGGATGTGGGGGTCCCTACTAAGGGTCATCCAATTTCTGTACGCCCGAAGCAAGAGCTGTATTTGGGTTCTCGGCAGTAAGTCAGACTCATTCCCGGTAGGGGTTGGTCTCTGCCAGGGCTGCACCTTGTCGACAATCCTGTTTGTGAATTTAATGGTCAGGATCTCCAGGCGTAGTTGTAGGTGGGTTGCAGTTCAGTGGGCTGAGGATCGCATTCCTGCTTTTTGCAGATGATGTGGTCCTGATGGCACCATCAGTCTGTGACCTTCTGCACTCACTGGATCGGTTCACAGCTGAGTGTAAAGCGGCTGGAATGAGGATCAGCAACTCTAAATCCGAGGCCATGGTTCTCAGTGGGAAACCAGTGGACTGTCTACTCTTGGTAGGGAATGAATTCTTTCCCCATGTGACGGAGTCATCTAGTATCCTGGGGTCTTGTTCACAAGTGAGGGAACCACAGAGCAGGAGATTGGCCAAAAAATCATAAAAGCGAGAGTGATTTTACTGCACCGTGTAGTTCAGTTATCCATGAGGAACTTGGAGTAGAGCCGCTGCTCCTGTATTGTTGAAAGGAGCCAGTTGAAGTGGCTCAACTTCAAAGAGGGGAAGTTAACCACAGAATTCTGATAGAGGGTTTCAAGGACATTCCTGATATGAAATATTTACTGTCTGTCTTTGTGGCCGTCATTTAATCTGGGGTTTTTGTAGAGCCTACCTATAAAAATGCAGCTGCTGGATGTTTTAGTATACTGTAGCAATAATTGACATTCTCAAAGAATACTAGCAGCCATTGTTACTGATTTGAAATCATTCTGCAGCAGACTCAAGACTAGTTTACACTGCTGCATCTTAAATCAAAGATGTTATGTTTGAGCCTTGTATGCTCACTAACATGGCATCTTAGCAGCTCAGCAGTTCAAAGACGACACGCTCCCATGTTATTTTGAATTCTCCATCTTGGCATCTCATTGTCGACAGGCACAAACGAAGGGGTTTGGAGCCTTTGGCACAGACACCCTTTGTGATTGGTCGCACCACAGTCAACTATTTTACGAACCTGTATGTATCATGCATGTATCTGTGAGCCTTGACTAGACAGCATTATTTTAACATTAATAACAAACTGCAGGCGTTGCTGACCTTGTTGTCTCTGCTAGCAGCTTTCGTGCAGCTAAATTCTGCATTTCATCATCATGCTACTTCTGCTTACATGTGCAGGAGGAAAGATAATATTCAGCCAGCGACCTGTAACAGTTCCCCAATAAAGGCACTATCAACCCTACATTAACTGAAACAACTTTATAAATGGAGTTGCGGTTCCAGAGGAATGGTGAGAAAACGTCAATCCAGATCAGCCCTGATTGACCTGAACGAAAACTGTGTCCACATGCGAAGGAAATGACGACAAGGCAGGCGCTTGTGGATGTTTGTTGACACCATATCGATGTAAATGAACAAACAAGCCAGCAGCAAACACAACTCAGGTAGGTGGCCTAATTATATATACAGTGTGTCAGTAAACACCTGTTGAATACACATGTTGTTTGCGACCTGAAAAATATTAAAATGAGCAGTTCCGGAAGACCACAACTGCGGCATGAGAGTCTTTGGTTGTTGTTTTCTTGTTTTTGTTTGTTAGTTTGTTTGTTTCTTTTATTGAACATCAGTTCCACCAGGTTTTGAAAGGAGCCACTTGACGTGGTTCGGGCATCTGGTAAGGACGCTGCCTGCTCTCCTCCCTAGGGAGTTGTCCCAGGCATGTTCAGCTGGGAGGAGGCCCCGGGGCAGACCCAGGTCCAGTCAGAGAGATTATATCTCTGCTCTGGCCTGGGAACGCCTCGGGATCCTCCAGTCAGAGCTGGCTGATGTGGCCAGGGAGAGGGAAGTGTGGTGCCCCCTGCTGAGACGGCTGCCTCTGTGACCCGACCCTGGATAAGAGGTTGACAATGGATGGGTGGTTATGAACTTATTCATTTGATTGTACTGCTATTTATTTTACAAAACTTATTAAATATAGAACACTTTCGATCACTTTGTATTTTCTATTTCTAAAGACAAGTTAAAAAAAGATGGACAATTTAATATTTTAACACAATGGATTAAGGGACTCATCTGTCAAAGGGAGGTTGAAGTTTTTCAGGACTTAAATCTTAAATTGCATTACTCAACTGTATGGATCAATATGACAGATACTTCGGAGAGAAAAGACAAGAGTTAGTTGTTCAGCCTCAGAGTGAGGCATTTGGTATCCATAAGAGAACAACTTTGCCAGTATGTGATTTGTGTTTGGCTTTGCTCTTCATTAAACAGTTACATGGTCATAAGCAAACGCAACACTTTAAGACTCTATCACTGTCAAGGAGGCTGCTGTCTGATAAGACATTTCAATGTACATCAACTGTGTTCAAATTTGAACTTTTGTTTTCTTTTTTTCATTAATGTGTAGATTGTGTATGTAATTTAATGATTCTAGAATATCATATCATAGAATACTGTGCAGCCTGGTGTACAGTATTTGTATTGTGTTCAGCTCAAGCTTTATTTATTAGCCTGAGTAAAACATTCATAAAATCTTTACACAGAAACACAGTAAACCAAAGAGCCAGAGAACACAAAAGCTCATTCCGTGGGGTGCCCGGTGGCTCAGTTGGTAGAGTGCCTCATATACAGAGGCTGTGTCCTCGCCGCAGCGGACCCGGGTTCGATTCCACCTGTGGTCCTTTGCTGCATGTCATTCCCCCTCTCTCTCCCCTGTTTCCTGTCCACTCTTCAGCTGTCCTGTCCAAAGAAATAAAGCCCCTCCCCCCCCAAAAAAAGCTCATTCTGTGTTGGGTGTATTGGGTAGAACTCTATATGTCAATGTGGAACTCCTTCACACACTTTACTCGTCTGCAGTTGCATTAGTATTAAATTAGCATTAGTATGAGTATTAAAATACACCAAAAAGA
Organism: Naso vlamingii; assembly: GCA_029822935.1. Taxonomy (NCBI): domain Eukaryota; kingdom Metazoa; phylum Chordata; class Actinopteri; order Acanthuriformes; family Acanthuridae; genus Naso; species Naso vlamingii. The sequence goes on along the minus strand of JAPQLA010000024.1, from coordinate 25,783,289 downwards.
TTGTAATCTTGTGTAAAATTTCAATCTTAAATGTTTGGGTACAACGTCCGGCTTGAAATAGCCGCTAATGTATGGTGGACAGAAATACCCTTAGTGCATTAGCTGAGTTTATTAAAGCAACACTGTCACCCAGTGGTGATGTGGTGAGCTGAACATGCACATTTGCTCTTAATGGGCTCAAGAGATTTTACAAGTAGCCTTGGGGAAATATTTCCACATTGGATGGATGTACCATTGCTGAGTTGTTTTCAGGTGTTTCCTGTTCTCTGTAGTACTGTCTGTGTGGTTATTGACTGACAGAGTTCGAAGGATGTTTGATTTGGCTGTTTTCTTTCATGGTAAAGACTAATCCTCAGGCTGGATCTGTTAAAGGGCACAGCTGGCTGGAGTCCAGAGAAGAAGAGAGCTAAAATGTGGAGAAAAGGAGAGTTATGTGAAGTTGTGAACAGAACATTAAGACTCACGCTGTCCTCCAACAGCTTATTTTTTTTTTCTTTTAAGAAACTGGCAGCAGGAAGTACAGAATGTTTTCCCTCTTTTGACTGGCCTGTCCCAGATTCTTCTGCCTAAAAATGCTCACCAAAGCCTGCTTTCTGCAAGTAATACTCTTTTTGTCACTCCAATTTGATTAAAACAAAAAAGATATGAAGCAATAGTCAACACTTGCTGGTGTGGGTTTTTAAAAATGGTTCTAAAAATGCTGTGAAAGAAGCTGTAGACCTACCCTTAACTTCCACTGTGGTAGGAACTGTTTTGGGGTTCGAACTGGTGCCGAAGTTAAAATCTTATGTTGCTTTGGTGTGTCCGGGGTGCAGATCAAACTTAATGTTTTACTTACCATTCACACTGCTTAAACAGTACACAGTACACAAGAGATGGGTTGGAGCAGGCGAGAGCTTTTGTCACATTCGACACAGAGAGCAAGGCTATAGCTACGTCCCGGAAACAGTCATCTCTGTCGCTAACCTGTTATGTACTGAACTTCAAAAACTCACACTGTACGACATTTGTTTGTCAGTTTGTTTTCCAGCACCAGGTATGACTCAGAAGCTATGGTGCCTGGTCTCCTGGGTTGACGAGCAGGTAAAGTTCCTGTTCCAAATAAAGCTTCTTAAGTGAAAATACTGATGAAAACTTAAGGTCTTTTCACACTGCAACTCGTAACTACCCTGAAGATATCTCCCTGCTGGAGGATTTCCACGGAAAGCCGGCGTTTTTAGAAGCGTTTGCTACCGCTGTGGATGACAGGGAGATGCTTTAGTGAAAGACTTGGCCTTGGGACAGTAGTCCACACAAGTTACCAACGAATTCTACATTTTGGGTTATTTATCCATTTGGTAGAAATGTTGTGCCACTTACAGATTTTCTTTTGATTTCCTGTATGTCAGTAGAGTTGTGTTGAGTAGCTCAGACACCAACACTGTGAGCTCCTCCATGTTTGCCCTTAGATCCACAATGTCTTCTATCTGCGCTGCAGTGCTGTGTTCAGCACTGTTTAAACAGACTGAGTGAAAAAACTTTCATCCTGCTGCTTTTCTAGCAATGAGACAGACAAGAGGGCATGGCTACGGTTGATGAAGTACTTTAAAACAAATTTATAAAAAGGTTTTGTCTTTAGCAAGTGGGTGCTAAGGTTAGCTAGCATCTACATGAGATTGGCTGCCGCCAGCGGTTCAACACAGTGAACTCTGAGCGGCAGAGCAAAATCTGTGCCCGTTCACATGAGTGGCACCTGCTCCTTGGTCCTACCGCTGCAGTTGAAACCGCCTCCCCTCTGTCACCATACCCTCATTGAAATGACTAAAGCAGATGAGCAGCCGCACGGTAGTGTGGAAAAAACTGTAGGGTCTGAGTGAGAATCGCATTCTTATTTAAAGGGGGGGGGGGCAAAAAGTCTCATGTTATGTTATCAAAGCATGTCAATCATATTAACTACTATGTTTTACAACTCTATTCTCCCCTCTCATACATACTGGGAATATTAAATTACTCTTTTATAATGTTACAGGTGTTTTGTTGAATCATCAGCTGTTTCGTTAGCTGTGTTCTTCTTTGTTGGCCAGCAGAGGCAAGCAGTGCTCTGCTTTCACCTGCTAGAATTCTTTTAGGAGGGCTAATCATATTGTCCTTCTTATTAGAAATGGAAAATAATGCACATGGTGACTGTCCTTGTTTTAGGGTCTTATTTTATAATGGGCCCATAACCTGCCTTAAACACATTTTGAGACTTTGACTTGAATTCTCTGAATAAACCAAACAAATCAAAGCAGACACACAGCCATAAGATTTGTTAAGCCTGAATTATGTAATGCTGTGCTGTGGGACTCAGACTGGACAGACCAGCCATGATGCAACCTAAAGTCCTCCTCACAGTAAAGGCCGATGAGGTGAGAGGTTTCAAAATGTGTCTATGCTTGATTTGTGGGCTTCCTCTACAGCTTAGTGTGGTCACCGAGTGAATGTGATCTGTGCGGGTGTCAGAGTTCACAAAGACTTCATTCCACATCCTCTAAATGATTAAATGTTCTCCCTGACACTTCATTCTTCTTTGCAAATGCGGATTATCTGCTTTAAGGAGGAACACAAAACAAGCTGGCATTATAAAGCCGTGTACTGTATGTGTGCATCTGGTAAGTGGTGACAGCTTCAGAATTAAATACTGATGTACTGTGCTGATTTTTATATCATTATGTTTGTAAAAGCAATAATAGTTATGCCTTTTAAATATAAATTACTTATCATTAAAGACATCATAACTCCACCAGAAACCCAATAATTTGAGTGTTGTGTATGCAGTCCAGAGTAAAGCAATACTCCAAATAATTTGATAAGTTACAGAGGAATTCTGATGTCATTGCCTACTTCTGTCCACTAGGGGGTGCAACCACACAGCCTGCATCCCAGCTTAAATCAACATGACTGTAAAAGGTCAAAGTGGCATTTACACTGTGTATTGGTTTGGCGACTTAAAAATCACACTTGAGGGTAGTGTTATCCTCTTGCACTATATTGAATCCTGATCAGATCTGATGACTAATTACATCAGTTTCACAAGAGATTTACTGCTGATTGTGAGAATCCTGTTTTTTAATGAAAAGTTGTAGTTTGTGTGAGGTTTCAGGAGAATGAAAGATGTTCAAAAGGATTCCTGCTATGTCAATCTACTGTTAGCTCAACAATGCTACCACAGAGAGTTTATTCAGACAAACACAAGCCTTTAAGTCTAATGTTACTGTGGTTTTGCTGTGTGGCTGCTGAGCTGTCCCATTATTATGTAGGTGGTGATGGGTGTTGATCGATTGACCGATAACCAGAGCTATTTCCAGACAGGAGATTAGAAGGATTAACGCAGTCGAGGGTGAGAAAACCATGCACCTTCACACCAGCTCTGTCAGCTCTGCTGTCTAAATGTGCCTGCTGCTGTTGACAGAAAGTCATTCTGTCTTCAAAGCCATTTGAAACCCTTAAAGCTGTCACAGACATTTTCTGCAGATGTACCACAGGGTGAACTTACATGAATTTATTGGTAATGTTTAACAGAAACAGAAACATGTCACTTTCAACCACAAACCAAAGACCACGTGAGAAGTTTTGTCCTGGCAGCTGTTTCACTGTTTGTGTTGCTACAATTTATACCAATCAGATGCATCACAAACACTGTATCCGGGTAGAACTTGCTGTTTCTGAACTACATCGTCCCATAATATATTCCTGTCTCACTGGGTCAGTACAAGACTTCCTGACAGGTGACTTGCTGTTCTGTTGTGTTTCCTGTAAACAAAAGCTGCTTCTATCTGAGCTGTGTCCTTTCTTGTATTAAGTGCACAGTGTATGGAGCATCGCATGCCTTCCTCATTTGCTGCTTGCATATGGTAATGATTTTCATTGTTATGCATCTGTGTGTTGTGCAAAAAATTCTCTCAGTCAGATTTGGGCTCCTCTTGCATGCACATGCAAGAAAATTACATATCTATATAGCAGCCTTAGCAGCTATATCTGTACAAGTAAGCACTCCTTTAATTTTTAGAACACAAGCATTTAAAAGATAAAAGCAAGTTAGAAAGCAGTGTATAGTGCATTTTTTAAGCAAATAAATGCCTTTACATTGTAAAATGTAACCCTCCTGTGTTGAAATTTCAATACCAGAGAAGTTTTGAAAGTAATTTTTTTAAGCTTAAACTTTACAAATTCATAATGAAGACTTAAAAAACTATTGGAAAATTAAAATTTCAAAGAGGGGAAATTAACCACAAAATTCTGTTGAAGGGACTCGAAGACATTGCTAATAGAAAATATTTACTGTCTGACTTTGCAGCCGTCATTTAATCTGGGATTTTCATAGAGCCTACCTATAAAAGCTGCTGGATGTTTTAGCATACTGTAGCAATAATTGACATTCTCAAAGAATACTAGCAGCCATTGTTACTGATTTGAAATCATTCTGCAGCAGACTCAGAAGGCAGGGTGCAAAATTTAAAAAAAACAGCATTACGCCCTGCATCAAAAGTGATAATTGTTGAAACCATATCGATGTAAATGAACAAACAAGCCAGCAGCAAACACAACTCAGGTAGGTGGCCTAATTATATATACAGTGTGTCAATACACACCACTCAAAGACGCATGTCGTTCGCAGCCTGAAAAATATTAAAATGAGCAGGTCGGTTGTTTGTTTGCTTGTTTGTTTTATCGAACATCAGGTCCTCTGTTTTGAAAGGAGCCACTTGACGTGGTTCGGGCATCTGGTAAGGACGCTGCCTGCTCTCCTCCCTAGGGAGTTGTCCCAGGCATGTTCAGCTGGGAGGAGGCCCCGGGGCAGACCCAGGTCCAGTCAGAGAGATTATATCTCTGCTCTGGCCTGGGAACGCCTCGGGATCCTCCAGTCAGAGCTGGCTGATGTGGCCAGGGAGAGGGAAGTGTGGTGCCCCCTGCTGAGACGGCTGCCTCTGTGACCCGACCCTGGATAAGAGGTCAATGATGAATGGGTGGATCAAGTCAAGACAATTATCAAGTCCCTGTATGGACATACACTCAAAATTTTCACATCTCTGTAAACATTGGTAACGGTAAACACATTATTATTATTCAAATATTTTTATTGGCTTTTTATGCTGAAAACACATACACCACAGTCAACAAGACCGCAAACAGCAGTCACAAAATATGGAAAATAAAACCACAACACTAACATAAACATATACTTACAGAACAGAAAATGTATAATGATAATAATAATAATAAAAATAAGAACAACAATAACAAACCTGAAAATAAAGAGTACAAATTCTAACCCATTACAGAGATTGTGAGTCAATTAAGTAGTAGTCTCAGTGTCCCTAGCTGGGAATTCCATATTGAAGTAGTTCAAAAATGGCTGCCAGACATTGTAAAACCTCTGGGTAGATCCCCTGATTGAGTGCTTCAACTTCTCAAGTTTTAAATGCGTCATTACATCTCCAACCCAGCGCCTGTGCGTGGGAGGCCTAACCGATTTCCAATTGCACTGAATAAGGCGCCTGGCTAGCAGGGATGAAAAGGCGATGGCATCTGACTGTGCCCCAGATATCGCCACCCCAGCAGGGACCACACCAAACAATGCAATTTCAGGGGCAGGGCCTATCTCCTTGTTGCAGATATAAGAGAATGTGTCACAGTAAACACATTAATACCAAAGACAAATTAAGTAGTTTAAAATATACATGAAAAATAGCATAAGATAAGAAAATTAAACGTCTAGTTGTTGTTTTATTATTATTATTTGTAAAATATATCTGTAGTTCACTATTCTTATTTGTCATATGGTTTAATGTGTCCATGTACAAATTAAATCCAAACATAAAACTCTTAAAGTTTGGGAAGAACTTGGAAAATCTGGCTTTAGGCCCACGTCTCCTCTAGATTCTTTATCAAAACGTTTTGCATGTGACAGAATTTTATGAACAATTTTTAAGAGTAAAATAGTTTTCAATTATCAAGTGACCTTTGTCAGGTTTAAGGATGAGGGCTATCAGACCCTCTTTCATGGTTGCTGTCATTTCATTTCTACTTACGTATTCTTTCAACATACACAGATGGTCTTTAATTAGATCCCAAAAACACCGATAAAATTCTACAGTGAGACCATCGCTTCCATGAGATTTCCTTAACTCCATGTGGTGTAGCCAACTGCTTCAGTGATCTCTGAAATTAAAAGCTCACCCTCACAGACTTCTCTTAATGTTTCAGAAATCAGGGCGGTAATTCTTTTAATATGTTCCATGAATGTTTTGCACTTTGATTGAATTGTAAGTTGTGTGTAAGTTGTTACAGAGTCTTTGGTTGTTGTTGACGTTGCTGTGCTGCTGCTGACGACACCTGGCGTTGGATCTAAGTCAATCAAGTTGACATTTATAGACACCATCAGACCAAAACTAATCCTTTTGGATTTCAAAATAAGAGTGTGACTTAAGTTATGTAAAAAGATAAAAAGATTTGGTTGCATGGAGTAAACACTGTAGCCGAGTAAGTGCTTTTAGCCCATCAGCAGTCTGTTGATTGTCTTTGATTGACAGCAGCTGTTGCGCGTCAGGCCGTGTCCATCTCGCGCACACACACAGAGCGCGCGGAGAAAGTGAAACTGACGTACGTTGTTTAGAAGCTTTGTGTGAGTTGATGTGAACATATGAAGCGTCAGCCTCTGTGTTTAGATGCTGTACTGACACGTGTGCGACAGCACAAACTAGATCAAACTGATTTTCTAAAGTTACAACACGAGCTGCTCTCATCTGTTTGTGTTCATTTATAAAAATATGAAGAGGCGTGCACTGCGGGATGAAGACGGAGCTCTTTGCTCTCTCCTCTTCTCTTTTCTTTTCTCTCAAAAATCAATCAGTCAGTGAACCTGCCAGGAGCGTGGACCGCTGATACCTGGGGTCTTTGGATCAGCTGAGCAGCGGAGACCGAGTGAGTGATGCAGGAGGAAACAGAGATTAACTAAAGACCGGAGACCGGAGGCTGCTGACGCGGACAGGTGGATGAACGTGGGCGAAGAGATTTGGCGCCCCCTCCGGCAGTTGGTGCCCCACGCGCAGTGCATGATGCGCGTTATGGGAGCGCGGCACTGCGTGTTAGTAATGGCAGGGGACTTCAATCATGCGAACCTTAAAACCATGCTCCCTAAATTTGATCAGTTTGTTGATATTCCAACTCGAGGAAATAACATACTAGACTGTATGTACTGCAATATGGCTGATGCTCACAGAGCATCGCCCTCTCCCCAACTGGGCCAATCTGATCACATCACTCTACTTTCTGACCCCAGCATACAAACCCCTTATTTCCAAGACTAAGTCCACTGCACAGACTGTTAGAGTTTGGCAGAAGGATGCCGCGCCCAGAGGTCTGTACTACGAAGCAAGATTTATGCTTAGCGAGGTAACATCAGGTTTAACTTCGGGTTTTCAGTCCTTTAAAGGTGGATCACTTCTTACCGGGCTGTATCACCACGGTAACTAATGCTGAACGGCTAACCTGCTCCGGAGCAGGGTCAGAGATCAGATTACAAACACTCCACCCACTGACCAATCAGATCAGTCAGTTCTCTTGAAAAATGACACCACATTTCATGAAAGATCCCGTCAGGCTCAGAGGGCAGATCATGAGAGAGTCTCTGAGGAGGAAGAGCGAGTTCACAGAGCCACAAACCTCTTAAAATTTTTCTGATGATTTTTATAAGAGGGATTTCTCTGTGTGAGCTTCTTGAACTGTCTGCTGCAGAAAATCAGTGAAACACTGAAGCGTTTTCCTTTTTCGACTTTAAGAGATCAAAGTTAATTTTAGCTACTGACCACTTTGAATTATATTTTATTTTTTATTTTTAATCACTCCAAAGTCAGTTTGGACTCTGAGTCTAAAATAACAATTTGAATAAATGAAGCTAAGTTAACTTTAGTATTCTAATGTAAAACACACATTTAATAGCCAATCAGACATATTTGTGCCTTGATGATTTTGCAGTGATGTATAAGAGTCTTCTTAGGAAGAACTTTGCATCACACTACAGTAAAAAACGTTTTTTAATGTGCAGATCTCTTTGTTCAGCTCCGCTGCAGGTATTTTGTGATCCAGCTCTTTTAACGTGTGTGTGTTTCTTTTATCATCTTTGTGTTGATATTCAGTCTAAATGCTTTATGCATTCACACAGTTGGCGATTTTTTGTTGTTGATCTTCCTACGTGTGACGGCTGAAGTTGCTTTTTGTCTGAATCATTAGTTTGCTCCTCATATTTAAAACATGTCGCTCTGCTGCCACTAACTGCTCAGTCCATGTTTGTGATTGGCCATATGCTGCAGACTCCGCCTCTTTTATGTGAACGCGCTCATGTGTAAATGAGGAAAACCTGAGTTGATTTACCGAGTTGATAGCCTGCTTCATGTGCAGAGCTTAGCTGGATCACTTTTGTTTGGTTTAGAGAAGCCGGGTAAAGCAAAGAGATCCAGAATATGTTGAACTCGCTTCATAGCACAGGGTCCAGATTACAGGACTGTTCTGACCACACAAACTGGAACTTGTTCATTCAGGATGCCACCCTGAACAATCACACAGATTTGAACATCATTGCCACCTTAGCCTTAAGGGCCGATCACACCAAGAAGCGTTGCACTGCCCCTTTAAAAACGCCTTGGAAGCGCATCTGTACGAAAATACAGCCAGTATTAATTCTCACCCATGTTTACCTGTTGTTTCTGCTACTGTTCCCCCGGCAACAAAACAGGAAGAACATACTGAGTAGCAAAGCCCTCCTCCTACTTAATTTAATTGGCCACTTGAATCAGAAGTGACATTGACAAGCAGTGCAACTCTGCACCTTGAGCTGAAAAGTTGAAATTATTTTAACTTTAATGCATGCCCAAAAACTGGTCGCACATCAGCAAGAAAGGAGCACCTGACTGGCGTGCTGTACCATAGTAAAACAATGGTTTTGCTGGCCATGCTTTTCTAGCGATACTTCTTCGTGTGATTGGCCCTTTAGGCTACATCAGCTTCTGCGTGGAAAATGTTACAACTGTGAAGAACATCTGTATATTCCCCAACTGTAAACCCTGGATGAACAGTAATGGTCAGAACCTGCTTAAGTCTCTGGACAATGTGTTCCACACTGGAGACTTAGGATCCCATAAAACAGCCAGAACCAACCTAAGGAAAGGTATTAATAAAGCACGGCACTGCTACAAGTCACGGAAAACGAAGCACTTTAACACCCAGGACTCCCAACGGATGTGGCAAGGCATTAAATGGCATACAGACTACAAAGGGTACAACATCTGCCTGATGCACAATTCAAACTCTTCTCTCTCTGATGAACTAAATCAATTCTTCACACGGTCTGACAGAGGCAATAATCAACCCATAACAAAGTTGACACCACAGGTGGCTGCATCCAGAGCACTAGAGTTGATCCCTCATGATGTGAGACAAGCTCTAAAGCACATTAACCCCAGCAAACCCGGCGGACCTGATGGAGTCCCAGGCCTAGTACTGAAGCACTGTCCAGAAGAGCTGACAGCAGTGTTCACCACCCTCTTCAACATCTTTCTTGAATAGGCCACCGTCCCAACCTGTCTCAAGTCAGCTACGATAATCTCAGTACCAAAACAAACAGCAATCAAAACCCTAAATGACTACCAGCAAGTGGCGCATACCCTGTGGTTATGAAATGTTTTGAATAACTTGTTTTGACTCATATAAAGAACAACACCTCCTCACTAGATCAGTACCAGTTTGCTTACAAAGCAAACAGGTCAACTGACAACGCTGTCTTACTGGCCCTTCACACTGCCTTTCCACACCTGGAACAGCAAGACATTACATCCAGAAGCTGTTTGTGGATTACAGTGCCGCTTTCAACACCATCCCCTCCAATAACCTTATCATCAAACTCAGTAATCTTGGCATCAACACCCATCTGTGCAACTGGGTTCTCGACTGCCTTACCAGCAGACCACAGATGGTACGCAATTGAAGGCTCCTCTGCTCCTCCTAACTAACACTGGAGCCCCGCAGGGCTGTGTCCTGAGCCCACTCCTATTCTCCCTCTTCACGCATGACTGCAAACCCACCCATGATTCCAGCACAATCATAAAGTTTGCCGATGACATCATTGTAATAGGCTGAATCACCAACAACAACCAGATGGCCTACAGAGAAGAGGTGGAGAGACTTTAGAAGTGGAGCAGGGATAATAACCTCATCATCAGCTCAAAGAAAACAAAAGAAATGATACTGGACTCCAGGAGACTTAAGCATAATCTTCATTGTCAGCATAGAGGAAGTGGAGAGAGTCCAGAGCTTTAAATACCTGGAGGTTTACATCAGTCATGACCTAACATGGTCCATCAACACCACAGCACTGGTCAAGAAAGGCCTACTGAGGTTTCACTTTCTGAGGTGCCTGAAAAAAGCACAACTCCCACAACAGCTACTGGCCAACTTCTACAGATGTGCCATAGAGTCCATCATTACATACTGCATCACACTGTGGCAGCGCCCTTGAGAACAAGAAGGCCTTGCAACGCATCATCAAAACAGCCCAGATTATAACTGGTTCACAACTTCCATTTCTGGATGAGATTCACACAACTCGTTGCAGCTGCAAAGCCATGAATGTTTGTAAAGCCCCTACCCACCCTGGACAGGGCATCTTCACCCTTCTTCCATCTGGCAAAGTGCTCAGGGGTGGACAGTGACGAAGTAAATTTACTTGAGTACTGTACGTAAGTACATTTTTTGACTAGCTGTACTTTACTTTAGTATTTCTTTTTTGGGAAACTTACTACTATAACTTCTCTTCATTTGAAAGACAAATATTGTACATTTGACTCCACTACAGAAACGTAGTGGAGTCAAATGTACAATATTTTCAGTAGTAGTACAGTATTGTAATGTGGCGTTTCTTTTCTTTTCTAAAATCTGATAGATAATAAACTGTGGTCATGTAGTTCTGCATGTGAAGTGGTGTTGCCGTATCTGTACCTTGTGCATCTCCATGGTTAGGCGTAGATCAAACGTCTCTCAAATCAGGCAGTTCATATAGTGGCAGTAATGACAGCAGGAAAGGAAAGTTGTCCACCTGAGCACCCATGGCCAGATCTGAAGTCCATGTTTGAGATTTTGAAATGAAGAATGATTTGTATTCTTGTAAATATTCGCTCTGTTTATTGCGCACAAACTTTTTTTTACAGCCTACATAAATTTGAGATCCAACCTGAGAAAGCATGTCGAGGTATGTAGCTAAACACTTGTTTTATTCCAGATGAACATTTCAAATGAAGTTGTCTGTGCTTGTAGTGACTTAGTTGCCATTTTTATTTTTATTCTGTGTTTGGTTGTTTAAATGACATTTTCACTGATTTGCCAGCAGGCCGAGTTATTGAGTTAACTTTCTGTTAGATGCTGCTGTTTGGCGATACTTCATTGGTTTTTCTGAGAAATGTCCACAAAAACATTTTGAGATTTTTTTTAAAGTACTTTGAATACTTAGGTATTTTTAAAAGCAAGTTCCCCGGGACTTTTACTCAAATAACGATTTGGCTGAGCAACTTTCACTTGTATTGGAGTAATGTTTGACCAGGAGTATCTTTACTTTGACTCAAGTAATGAAGTTGTGTACATTGTCCACCACTGCAAGTGTTACAGAGTTCTGCACACTCGCACCGGCAGGCTGAAGAAGAGTTTTTATCCCATTGCTGTCACACTGACTAACTAGCAGCACCTTCTCTCCCCTACCCCTCTCCCTTAACCAAACTGACAAGAACTGTGGTACAATATATGTGGTGAAAGGTGAATGTCAGTGTGAGCTTGTTTGAACTGCATTTATTTCATTTTTACTTTATGGTCCATTTTATTGTTTGTAGGCATGCACTGGTCTGCTACAAACGACGCTTTGTGGTACTTGTTTCAAGCGACAATAAGGTATCTATCTGTCTACCAATCATCGACCCTTTGATAGTATTGGCTGCCTTCTCCATTAATATAAATTAAGGCAGACTAGAAACATCTCTCAGTATGACACAATACAAAAATCCTTACAAACTGCAGTCACCAAAGTGACCATGTTTAGTTTACAAGAGGGATTTATTGCTGGGCTGCTTCAGGGCCATGACAGACCAAACCAGGTGTGTCGATCACAGCAGGTTTGTGGTGCTGTGCAGGAATGTCGGCCCATTTCTCAGTGCAAAGTAACATATTTGTTGTGATGTTGGGTTGCATTTCTCCACAAGTTGGCTCTGCTTCAACGTCTGCTGCAAGGGCCAGTGTGTTGTTATTTTTTGTAAGCCCCTATGATCCACACCACTGCAGCCTTATTAGATTATCCAAATTAAAATTGAATGTAAGAACTTGCATTTATTTACCACGTCACTGAATTTACTCTTATTGAGTCGCATCTGGCTGAGAAAAGTGCATGTCAAATATCAAGTTAATTTTGTTAATGAGCTCTAGAGTCAAGCTCCAGTTAACTTTTGAGTGGCTAAATTACTAACTAGCTAGCTAATGTTAACATTTTAACATTTTGTTTTATTATTTTATCAAAATGACACATACAGGGGAACCAAAGTCTTTTTTGTGTGATTTTTTAAAAACACTTAATAAATTTGAATTGTCAGGAAAAGACACTTTTGGCCGGGTTATTTTTCATTCATTTATATCAAATAACAAAGATATTCAGCAAAGCGAAACAAAGCAAAAATTCCATCAGACTTGGCTGAATTTTTGGATTTTTACAGTCAATTACCTAATGCGCAAAGTTTGTCATTATCATACACACAATTCCTTGAATTCATTCTCTCTGGAGGTCCTACACAAGTAAACCCGGATGACTGACTGAACAGACGTTTTTGTCGTTGTGGACGTTGTTAGGTAGGCTATATCTACATACTAAAGGGTAAATGTGCGTAAACTCCATTTTTCATCATCTTTCATCCCTCATCTCATATCCTGCAATGTGTGGATGTGCCAGAATTTCCTACTACTGAACACAGATAAAACTAAGAATTGATTTTGGCCCCAAAAAGAAAGATTAAAACTCAGTGCTTACCTTGAATCTATGACACTGAATTCTCATAATTAAGTCAAAAATCCAGGTGTATTTATGGACCCAGACCTAAACTTCAATGGCCACATAAAGACAATTACAAAA
>JAPQLA010000024.1:25742024-25753551 GCA_029822935.1 Naso vlamingii | reverse complement strand
ATAAGGTTAATGACAATATTTCCTACAGAACGGATGGCAGAGGGAGCATTGAAAACTGAGGATAAGCTTTCACTGTCCTTGTAGTGTTGAGCACACTGCTTGCCGTCACAGCTGCTGTTAACATTTCCAATAACTCCACAACGTTGGAAAGGTCAATGTAATCAATTGCATAATTCACAACATATTTTTATCCAACAAATTTTCTGGGTCATTCCATTTTTGTTGGCGTTTGGCTTTTGAAAAACAACATTTACACTGCAGGAGTAAACTGTTTTGCTCTTCAGCCTCCTGCATACGTGGAGGAAAGCCAATTAAAGAGGCTAACAACAAGCTAACCGCATCATGAATCATATTAATTACAAGTCCATTTAGTAATAAAAAGATGAATCATTAGAAAATGTTGGAGAGCTTCTGCCTCCACTTGCAGCCTCCAAATAAAGAGAGGGCTGACTATCAGATCCCGTGTGTAAACTCTGCCAGCTCCTGTTTGCACATGCACGCTTTGAACTGTGTTTACATGATATATGATATTGAAGGTGGAGTGCACGCTTCTCGAGTTCTGCTGGGAACGTCGGTTGATATTTGAATTGAATGCCCCAAAACAAACAACCCCTCCCTTCATGTTTTCTCTGACGCTCCACCCAGCCCCTGTGCCCCACCTTCCAAACACATGCATGCGCGTGGCCAAGGCAACGGTTACTACAGGCCGTAAGTTACATGTAACCAGCCTGAGTAAAAGATGAACGTCCGTAGGCAAGTTAGGTTAGTAAAACTAATGTTAGCTAACTTGTTACGTTACTCACGTCCAGTAGAAAAACAGCCACCTCTACATCGGTCTTGAAGCCTGTCAAATCTTGTAAGTCTCTCCACCTTTGGAAGCATTGCTGATGTAGATCCTTGTCTTATTCCTCGCTCTGTCTGACTCTCTTTTTTTCTCTCTCTGTTTTCTTTTGGGTTTGTCCAACATTTCTGCTGCTGCTCGTTCGCCTCGGTTGGGTTTCTCTCACTCAGCCGCGCACAGCTACATTCCACTCCCCTACCTAAGCCCATGCACGAGGAGCCTAGGAAGGCACCCCTGCAGCTGATTGGCTGGTGTGGTGTTTGGTGTGGTGTTTCAAGTTTTGGTTGCACGGGAGGCAACGCTGTCTGTTTTTCCCCTAAAAACAGAGCGGATACAACGTAAGAACACAGGACTTTTTCACAGCCCACACACAGACCCAAGACCTTGTAAGCAGTGAGAAGATATTTACTGAATCTGACAAAAAGTGTTTTGGACAGCAGAACTCAAGAATCGTACACTCCAGCTTTAAATTGAAAAGCAATAATGTAGCCTATGTAAATAGATGTAAGGTAATAATATTTTAATTGCGTTGTACTTAAGCAATTTAATTGGCAATTTAATTTGTACCTTTCATTGCGTTGTACTTAAGCAATACAGAAAAAGCTGGGGGTGCTGCTGCCCCGTCAACACCCCAATGTCTTTTATCTTGCACACAAAAGTAATGGATCAAGAATGAGCCGTTTGATTTAAAGCTTCAGGCTACAGGTGAGCTAACAAACTCCTTTGTCAGTCAGATTGTCTGTAGCTTGAGCTCTGTTATTCAATCTACTGAACACATTGTAGTTCCTGTGACTAGCCTCCTTAAAAGTTAACTCGCGTCAAGCCAGTTAAATGCTTTTAATGTGAAGCTTTAGCTGTGGAAAATGTTTAGTTAGCATTAGCAGTAGCTAAACACTGCATGCTACAGACAGTGAGTGTTTTTTCAAGTAGAGAGCTGTATACAGAGATGATTCATTTTGGACCCTGGCTACACAAATGATCAGAACAGCTAAAAGTTAGGCACAGCAGTGCAACCAAGGAACATTTTTAGTCCCACTTCACAGAGTTTTGGTTGCATGTGCAACCAAAATGGTTGCACCCTGGAGCCCTGCTAATTGCAATAAACTATATCAGCAATAATGTGTTGGCTTACATGAACATTATGCAGTTTTTTATTTTGTTAATCTTTGAAATTTTAAATCGATTTGTCTTCACTTAAATGGCCGTATTTTACACCGTTCTGATACATGCTGGTCACAAGTGAAACCTTACATCAGGGTGGGGGTGCCCTTTTATCGGGTTGGAGAAACAGCCCCTCAAATGTCTGTGCACGTCCCTGCATTTAAACAGCAAATTGATGTTCTTACATAAATGTTTGCTAGTGGGCTGGACAAGAGTGGCATTGATCTGCTCATCTGACTCCCAGAAAGACTTGATGTAACTTTTTTGTTTGTTTGTTCTTGTTTTTTTGTGTAACTAAAATGTTTACTAGTGCTAAAATGTCCTAACTTTAAATTTTATGCAAGTGCTGCATTCAAAAATTGACCAATTCGTTTAACCTTGTATTGTCCAAAACATCAGCTTGTTCCTTTTGGTTACAAAATTGGCTTAAAATAAAACCAGCAGGTTGCCACAACAACAAGAACACCTTTACAATATAGCATTTTATATCTTTTTAGAGTCACAATGTTAGTATTTATAGTGATGATTTTTTTAATCATTTTTGTGGTGACAGTGTTTGATTGAAGCGGGAGGTGTCACTTTCTAAATGACCTTGCTTGGACCTGAGTGAGATGTTTGGGACTTGCCACGGCTGCCTCCTGGTGCTCTGTATTTGTGTGGTGCTCATGTTTACAGAGGGAGAAAGGGAGAGACACACTGACTGATGCAGGAGAAGGTGGTGTTACATTAGCCTGACAGAAGGAAGGGCTTTCATTTACCCTACTTAAACCCATTTTCCTAGCAACTGAAAGCACTTTTATTTAGCTCCCTCCCTTCTATCCTGTTTTTACTCTACTTCCCTTTTTACCCCTACCAAGTCCCTCTGAGTGCAGGTGCCAGTAATATGAATTATACAAGGAAAATGTTTCTCAGCTTGATGCGATGACCCTCAGTTGTTTCCTGCATTGGCTCACCTCTGCTGCCTCACAGTTTCCTGCATAGTTTTCTGACACTGACATGACGACGAGGCATTTTATCCAATTTACATCCAATATAGAGTCAATTCGTTGAAACAATTCAGACTCAGATTTCAACATTTCTAAGCAAGTAAAGTTTTAATTTAATAATAATTGTTGATCGAAAAGGGAGACAAAGTTTTGACTGATTAAGTAACTAATACTGAGCTACAAATATTTTGATCATTGCCTTAATACCTACCAAAGTACCACACGAACAGCCAAAGCCTATTCTTGGGTATGGTTAGTAACTTACCTGTAATCAATATGAGTATTTTAGTGGTGTGCATACCTTTCATGTTACTTTTTTAATGCTGTGCTTCTTCTCTTTACTCCTTCATCTGTCTGATGACAATGCAATAATGATGGAGCAAAAGTGGGAACAAGAGGCAACAATCCCTGTCTGCCTCTGGTCACACTTAGTATGTCAAAGTCTTAAAAAAACAAACAAACCCAAAAATAATCACATGATGAAGTGCTTGCTGTGCTTTCTGACAAATACTGAGGTCTTTGCTTTTTTAAACTCTTCTTTAGTCTCAGCAAGCATGTTCAAGTGAGCTGCGTATACTTTAGGTGAAATTTTAGTTAGCGAGCTAACGTTAGCCATGTTAGTTTTTCATGGGTAATGTTCATCTTTGGTATTTCGGTTAGGACAGTTCTATATTTTTGCACTTGCACGCACACACTGATAAGATAGGAAGTAACTTGTTCTTTGAGTAATCTATCAAACACAAACTTTGACTTGAGAAGGTTTCCTAAAACTTCTCTACCCACCACACAGAAAGCAGGTTGGACAGTTGGAGTGCCACACGTGTTCATTACCAACAGCTAATGTTGATGCTGATACTTGACGGTTTCATTTTAACCAAACAAACTGAAAGTAGTCACTGTTAAACATTTGAATCCAGCTCCCTGCAAGCCTTGTTCTCTACTCGTTGGTTATTAAAAAAGAGCCACAATGACATCAAGTATTTGCTCAGATTTTGAACATACTGAAGCCAAATTTCTTACCATTTTGGAACCGACTCTGAAAATCGGATCAAACTGGCTCTTGCAATACAACCGGTCACATAGCAAAGACTCCATTTATAGGAAAACCCTTTGATTTTAACGGTTTTTATATAAAATAAAATATAAATTATTCTCTAGTTCAGAAAGCCAGAAATAATAACGATTTGGAACTACCCAAAATGATCTTATTGGTAACATTTTCTATCCTATCTTGTGACTCTGTTCTTCCTGAACAATAACCTTGGCTTCCTTTGTTGCCCTCATTTCCTAAACTGTCAGTGCACAAAGCAGGGAAAATCACTGCAGAATGAAAGAGAAAGGAGGTAATTTATTCAGCTCTGATTGATGTCTGCCCTTAGAAAGGCCTGCCTACTCCTTATCTCTGGCAGTTGTCAACTTGAGAATTTGCCTGCCTTTGTGAAAAATAACGTGAGAATTGTAGTGATTCTGTGTTGGTGCATATTCTGGAAGTGGTCTGTTTGTGTGTGGTACACTGAGCCAGAGGAGGTGCAGCCAGGCTTGCTGATGATCAGTGAACTGATCGATGAAATGATGATTCATAAATCCCATTTAACGGCATGGAGTCCAGGATGTGCTGAGTCAGGGGCTGAGGGAGAGCAGAGTTAAGGAGGATGGATAATGAACACGGGACCCCGGGATGCTCTCCAAACAGCAGATTAGATGGGGAACGTTGATAAGGTGCTTATTCAGTCAAAACTGTGAAGAGTTCTGTTTAACAGTGTGCGAAGCTTTTAAGCTGTGACCAAGTGGCTGTTGGCTTGCTCACAGCTCTTTCAGGAGAAGTTACACTGTGTTTCACATCGGTCTTTGTCAGCACAGAGAATACAGTGGAGGACAAAAGAATTGACTGTCAGACCATTTCAGTGACTGTGTCATACAGAAACATAGTTCTACGGGGTCAGAGGTAGTGATGGGAATCTCCAGAGGCCCCACAGTACAATATTTTCATGCTACCTAAGTTATAATTTGATTAATTGTGATTTTAAGCATTTTACAATGTGCTGAATACTGTGATAACATACACTTGGCTACATTTTAATCTTTTACTGTTTTATAACTTTATGTCATGCGCTTAAAGGAAAATTTTGTCATTATCTGTTTTATCTAAAGCTTTTTGTGGGACAAAGTCTACATTAAAAAAATTGTGAGTGACCTTTGTAGGGCTGTAGAAGCTCACTGAAAATCGTGTGATCAAATGCGACATGAGGCACAGCTGTATGAGGTCATGGCCGAGACGATGAAAACAGTTCAGTGCATACATGTTGCAGTACCTGGTGGAAATACAGTGTTATTTAGCAGAGGTCGACCGATTCATTGGTTTGGCCCATAGATTGGCGCCGATAGGACGTTTTGAGATCAGTTCCTATTAGCGGTGTGCCATGTCGTACCGTTAATGATAATCCCGGTATAATTTCTGATGCCAGAGTAAAAATTAATATCGCGATAAATTCCAATTTTTAGAGGAAAAGATCTCTCCGCATACGTTTTTCAAAAAATGCATATCCCCCAACACTTTATCTAGTGTTTAGTGTCTAGTCTGCAGAATCTCTGCCCCCTCTTTGTGCGCGCGCTGTGTGTGTCAGCGCTGCACACACAGAGCGCGCACACTCACGTAGTCCAACAACAGAGCGATGAAGATCACTTGAAGATTAACGTTAGCCGAGTTGATGTCAACTAACGCTACGATCGTACCTCCTGTAAGTAAACTGCAGTTAAACCTCCGCAAGTAAAAAGCCAAAACTTAATCAATACACCTGTTCAGTCTGCATGGACATGAACGTGTAGAACGCGATATTTCAATCTGCTGTCTGTCCACGGTCAAGCACAGCATGCTAGCTCAGCAGCTAACAGCTAACGTTAACTGTTACTTTTTTTTCTTTCTTTTTTTTAACAAATTTTTATTGAAACTCTCAATATACAACATGTGCAAAAAAGGGTCGAGAAACCAACCTTCAAATTCGGTCTCAAGTTATCAAAACAGATTCTGCAAAGTAAGGTGTTGCATCCAACAAACAATTTAGGTCACGTGTATATATGTACCACATAAGTTTTAGTAAAAAACAATATATAAAAAGTAGGAAAAAAAGAAAAAAGTTACAGCATGGAATAAAAGGGCAAAAGCAAATATAATGCAAATAGTAGAAAATATTATTTAAATATATTTAAATATTTGTCAGGAAGTATAGGCAAATCCTTATGGTTTTTTCACTTTTGTCACAGTTACAGAGGGACAAGGTTTTACAATATCCACGAAATTCATGTAAAAAGACTTTAAATTGAGGGGATGTTTTGGCAAACTTACATTTATGTATAAAATACAAAATAAACCAATCCAAAAGAAACTCAATGTCACCATTCTGGTGTTCAAAGTACACAATAACATTTTTACACAGTATTTTGATGTTTTCTTTAACTTTTCCAATTATGAAGCTTTCCAATTCGTTTCAGAAATTAGATGAATAAGTGCAAAAATAAAATAAATGAGTCAAAGATTCTGGGTTCGTATTACAAAAGGGAGCATATGTCTTCGCTGGTAGAATATTTTGAAATATATTATATATATTATATATATATTATATAAATATACATTATGTAAAATTTTAATGTGTACTTCTTTTATTTTGTTGGTAATAGAAAATTTGTACGGTAACATCCAGGAGGTGTCGCTAAATATATTATTCCAAAAGGATTTACCTCTTGGGGAGATTTTTCGTTTTATCTGCAATGTATTACGTATATGTTTCTTATTACATTTGATGCACAACAATTCAATATTACTAATTCTCAGTTGAGGACTGATTCTCAGCGTATCGCAATAATCTGTGTGGCTTTTCATCAAGAGGGTCAGGCCAGTCGGTATGGCTTTGAAAACAGAGGTAAATTCTTTACTGGAAATGGGAAAGAAATGGTTAAGAAAACGCTCATAGCTCAGAAGTACACCATCATTATCAAATAGGTCACTAACAAAAAGGATACCTTTGTCTACCCAGTCTTGCTTAAAAATAGATTTGTTTCTGACAGTTATATCTTCGTTATTCCAAATAATAGTTTTGTGAGGTGAAAAGTTGTGAGAATAACAAGGTTTCCAAGCAAAAAGAGCTTGCTGATAAAATTTTGAAAGTTTTATAGGCAGTTTAAAGACATTGTAGTTACAGGTGAGTAAGAAAGAAAGACCTCCAAGTTTGTTAAACACGTTAAATGGAATAAAATATCATATAGACTGTGGAGCTTTGAGACATTCTTTCAACCATTTTGTTTTGAAAGTGCAGTTTAAGTCATAGAAAGCTAATAATTCAAATCCCCCTTCTTTCCTAGACCCTGAAAGGATATCTTTTTTTCAGAAGATGTTTCTTACTTTTCCAGGTGAAATTTATAATCATTTTGCTAATTCTTTAAGCATAGAATCTTGAACATACAAAGAAAGAGCAGGATACACCAGTCTTGAAATACCTTCTGCCTTGGTTAAAAGGATTCTACCCAGAATAGAAAGATCCCTTTGAACGTGACATCTTTAGTCACATCAGTACCTGAGTATTTCACATTTTCTTGATTGGTATATTACAAAGGTTTGTTTCATCTGTATCATATAAGGTTAAAATTTCACATTTGCCTGTATTTAGGTGTAAACCAGAGGCATTTGAAAATTATTTTATTAATTCAATGGTTGCCCCAATTTCATTTTTATCTTTTAAAAAAAGGGCAGTG
Source organism: Naso vlamingii (assembly GCA_029822935.1). Classification (NCBI taxonomy): domain Eukaryota; kingdom Metazoa; phylum Chordata; class Actinopteri; order Acanthuriformes; family Acanthuridae; genus Naso; species Naso vlamingii. The sequence goes on along the minus strand of JAPQLA010000024.1, from coordinate 25,745,817 downwards.
TCATCCGCTAGTTGTGTTATATGGATTTCTTTCTGAAATATGGACAGACCTTTAATATTAGGATCCTTTCGAATCGTCAAAGAGAGAAATTCTGCAACAATTAAAAATAAAAAAGGAGAGATAGGGCAGCCCTGACGGACAGATCTGTTGACAGGGAACCTTTTAGAGGTATTAGGGTAGATCATCAGGTTGCTCTCAATGTCTTTATAAAACATTTTGGCAGCTGAGATAAAATAATTACCAAATCCGAGCAACTCCAAAGCTTTGAAAATAAAAGGGTGTTCCACGGTATCAAAAGCTTTATAAAAGTCAAGTAATACAATTACTGATTCAGAATCCACGTGTTCAGAATAATCAAGCAAATCCAAAACTAGCCTTATGTTGTTACTAATGTGACGGTTGGCCATGAAGCCCGTTGGAGTTTCATTTATGATTTCACCAATGCCTCGTTTAGGATGTCTTGCAAAAGCTAATGTCAGCAGTTTATAATCTATATTTAGGAGAGTGATGGGTCTCCAGTTATGAAGAAGGTCTTTGTCCAGTTTGGGAATTAAGTTAATTAATCCTTGTTTCATAGTTGTTGTCATTTCTTTTTTAGCGATGCACTCTTTGTACATATTTAGAAGTGGGGTTTCAATTATATCCCAAAAGAATAAATAAAATTCAGTGGATAAACCGTCAATACCAGCAGATTTCCCAGTTTTCATACATTTCAGAGCTTCAACTAACTCAGACTTAGAAAGTGATTGATCACAATTGGTTTTGAAGTTGTCTGAGATAGTGGGAATAAATTCTTTGATGTTATTCAAGAATTCATCACAATATTCAGGATTAAATTTTGATTTACAACTCTCTGTAAAAGGAGCAAACATAATCAGCTATATCTGTTGGATTGCTGTTGATTTTATCATCAGTTTTTAAAGCTGACATACTGGTTCTCTTTCTATTACATTTTTCAAGAGCAAAAAAATAACTGGAGTTTTTTTCACCATTTTCTAACCATCTTGCCCTGGATCAAATGAAAGCACCTTTGGCTGCGTTAACATATATTAGACTGACCTTATCAGGTTCTGACAAATTGTCCTTGTTTAATAAAGGCTCCAACTTAGCCATGATGTCTTTTTCTCTGAGATCGTTGGATTTTTTTATTTCTTTGCTGCGAGAAATAGCAACTTCCCTTATTTTAAATTTGAAATATTCCCATTTTTGAATATTGACCATATCATTGCTTTTGAAAATATCTTGTGCCAGTATTTTAATAGACTCTTGAGAAGTCATATCTTCAATCAGGTTATTATTTAATTTCCAGTATCCTCTCAAGTTTTTATTATTTGCTTTGGAACCAGTCAACTGTGAAGTTACCAGTGTATGATCAGATAAAGGGGCATAGCAGTGAACTACCTCAGATACATACTGAAGACAAGACGTAGAGACCAACCATAAAATTCTAGAATGTTGTGTGCACCTGGCATTACACCAGGTAAATTCTTTACTATCTGGATTAAAAAATCGGCATACATCTGTTAATGAAAGTTTATCACTTAGGAAAACCGTGGCTTTGAAATGTTGGTTGTGTGCAGTTCTCTCTGGGATTCTGTCAATCAGGTCATTTGGAGCGTCATTAAAATCTCCACCTATAGCCAAATAAGAATTTAGGTATTTTCCTTGCAGGTTCAATATTGTGGAATGAATTTCAGTAAACATTGTTTTAGCCTGAGCTGCATCATTGTGCCCATTTACATTGCATAATATAAAACAGGAGTTATGAAGTTTAAATACAGATATGATCCACCTACCAGTTCCAGAATACTTGGTTTCTAATACCTCACCTGAGAATTTGTTGAGCAAAAGAGCGACACCTGCAGAGTGATTGGAAGCATGGCAAAAAAATGCCTGGTCTCCCCATTGTGCTCTCCAAAACTTGCTGTTTTTTTCACGAGTGGGTTTCTTGTAAAAGGATAATGTTAGCATTTGTTTTCCTGATAAAAAGAAAAAGTGCTTTTCTTTTAAGATTGTTCCTCAAACCCCTGACATTAAATGAGGTCATTTTCAAAGAGTTAAACTTATAATTAGACATGAAGATAAAACAGAGAAAAATAGAGAAGAACAAATAAAGTAGATACACTAATCTGTTTTCGTCTCGTGAGAGATGTGAACAAGCTTTTTAAGACTAAAGGGTACCAGTATAAACTTAACAAAACCGGGAAATCCATAACTACTATGAAAACAGTCATTTTTACCAGTTATAAAACTTACTCATTGAGCAATAAGTCAAACATATTATTTAACCAACCTGCTGTGGGTCTAACAAGACCGTTAAGGGTAAAGAGAACAGAACAGTTCTTGGCATTTATTGATTACTCAGGATCCCTGAAGGCATCTGTGGTGATTCTTTTTCCATCGATGATCACGTCAGGTCCGCGCCACGACGTTTTCTTTCCCTCCTTTTTGGCTTTTTCGATGAGTGGCCACAGTTTATTCCGACACTGTTTCTCCCAATATGTCAGATCTTCAGAAACACGTAGATTCCTTTCCTTCAGAATTGTCGCCGTCAGCGATGCTCTCCATATCTTCTGTCAAAGTGTGCGCAGGGCGAACTGGATTAATATGGGCCGTGGGCTTCCATTCCCCCTTTGGTTTCCAACTCAATGAATAGCGTCAGTGAGTAGATCCATCTTGTTTTTTTCATCCGGGGCCATTTCACTGAAAAGCTCATAGATCGCCTTCCTCAGGTCATCGGTCGCCTCATTGGCTTTTTCAGGGAGATTGCGGAGCCTAAGGTTCCATTGTTGACTGTAACGCTCTGCTTCATCAATTTTCACGTCATGCTCTGAAAGCTGGCGATTTATTGCCTGAATTTTGTCGTTATTAGTCTTTGTCATGAATTCTAGCCCCTCCATGTTTTCTTTAATGGTTTTAATATCAGCTGAATTCTTGCTGATTTTTTGTTCAAGGCTAGTGAATCTGCTGCCTAAGTCCTGAATAGCTTTTAAGATGTCAGAGTTGGATACCTCTTTATCATCTTGGAAGCTTGCAAGTATTTTCTTGGGGTTGGGACTGGAAGCAGGGGTTTCGAGTAGAGATGCAGTTTCCTCATCCTCAACATTCATCAGAATGTTCCCTCTCTTGTCCTTTGAATCTATCTGGGTCTGATTCATGCCGACGCTCGTGAATCGTTCTGGTAATTAGCTTGACACATGGTTAGCTAGACACGTAATTAGCTTGACAAGTTGTGGCCCTAACTAGCAGCTTGTTGGCAACAGGTCTTGAAAAGTTCGTATTACAGTTAAAACATCAAGTTGTTGGATCGCAGGCGTTGACAAAGTCTTCTTTATCAGATAATCATACGTTCACCTGGTATTTATTGTCTTATCTCGGTTGAAAAGAGTACCAGTGCCCAAAACGTTTCGGGGCTCAATACGACGCGTGTGAGCTGACCGCCATCTTGCTCGGTCACCCTAACGTTAACTGTTACAGAATAAAAAGAAAGCTGTCTGTTACGTCGACTAACTGTTTAGCTGAACTTGCCACGAATATAAAATCTTGCAAACTCTTGTGTGGGCTGTCTGTCTGTCAGCAGCCTACACAAGAGTTTGCAAGATTTTTCTGACGTGACGTGACGTGACGTGATGTGACGTGACATGATGTGACGTGACGTGACGTGATGTGACGTGATATGACGTGACGTGATGTGACGTGACATGATGTGACGTGACGTGACGTGACATGATGTGACGTGACGTGACGTGCAGGCAGGCTCACAGCAGCAGAGACAGAGAGGAAAGCAGGAAGG
>JAPQLA010000024.1:25690565-25708871 GCA_029822935.1 Naso vlamingii | reverse complement strand
AACACTTTACATCTGGAGAAACTGAGATTCTGTAATGAAGATAGAGGAGATAAGTTTGATAAAATATGGGACCCGGTGCTGAGTTATCTTAAAAATGTGAGCCCATAAACACTGGCTATTGTATAGAACCTCACAGTGCTACCAAACAGTTGTTTTGTATTGTCTACCAACTTAATATTTTTTTTTCTTTTTCTCTGCTCTATGTTTTCTGTCCATAGTAGATACTCATTTTATAATGATAATGAAATATTATTGTCACGCTTGATGTGCTGTGTTCTACCTGTTGTGTTCTTTACTCGCTTCTTTTTCTTATATGTAATTTTTCTCTCCTTTTTCTTTATTATTATTACTTTTTTATTTTTTTTTATTTTTTTCATATTGAAAATCAATAAACATATTTCTAAAAAAAAAAGTTTGACTCAAACACTGATGCTGTGTTACAAAGGCCAACAAGGCCAAATATCAGATCACCAAGACTCTTAATGTTCTACAGAGCTTATTGTGTCTGTTATTTCAAAGACCGATGGTTTCAAAGAGAAGAATGCCCTCGATAAGATCAATAAAGTGGCGAGTAAGATTAGGGGGGTATAGTTCAGTGGTTTGAGTCATATTTATAACAAGCAGGTGCTTACCAAAGCTGAGTCACCCACTCAGACGGCACTCATCCTCTCTGCTCCGAGAAGACGCTCTGACCATCTGGCCTTCGATTTGTTATTAAAAATACCATAGGGCAGTACAGGTGTTATTGTATGTTGCTGTCGTTGATTAGCCCATTATCCTGGGGACAGCCATTCTGCTGATGACAACGGCCATGATGACAATGTTTTAATGTCTGTGTTCATTAGGGATGAGCCAAGTGCTTGGGTGAATCAAGTATCCAGTACAGGTAATGCACTTTTCACGAGCACGTTTTTTAATCTTTTTTTTTTTTTTTTGACATTAATAAACTTGAACAGGACTCTCAGGACTCTAGCAATGCCTTGTATTAGTTCGGGACCTTCTTTTAAAGACAGCGTAATATTGTCATTTTTACCCCACTACATTTATTTCACGGCAACACTTACTGGTTAATTTTCAGATTACGATTATAAATGAAAACCAAAGGACATTTTTAAAGATTAGACCAGGGGTTCCCAAGCTTGTGACCAGTTGCAAAAAATGACTGTGAAGTGGGGCACTTTACAAATGTCTGTGAGTTAACAATTACAAAAAGACATTTGTCAAAGATGAGAGAAAACTCCATTAAATAAATACAGTAGTTCATGTTTTTACTCTGTTTTTACCTTGTGACCATTTGGAGGAGCCTGTCTCCTTGTTTGGATACCAATGGACTAAACAGTACATACAGTCCTTAAAACTACAGATCTACCTCAAGGAGCTACAATACTAAAATGCTTGTTACAAAATGATGCATTGGTATTAAAAATCTAAATATGTCATTTTGAATGACCATATTTCAGTCACATGGTGCATTTTAGTGTACATACAGTATATGTTGCTGAAAAGACAGAACATAAAACTGAATATTCTTATACCAATTGTATTGGTACTTGTACTTGAGTGAATAATCTAAATATTTCAGATTCACTTTAAGCACACTGAAACAATGGACATTCACACTCACCCTAAGATCTCCACAACTTTGTGCTTACACAGCTCCTCTGCAAGAACCTCGATGCTGCAGTCAGACAGCTGATTGACACTCAATCTGAAGATGAGCACTGCTATTAGTTTTTGGTTAGATCAGCTGAACGCATCATAAAATCTGTCTAAATATACCTCAGCAGAGACTAGAAGTTAATTAAAACTATGTGTATACTTCTTACCTCACTACTGTCATCTTACAAAAGGAGGGCTTCAGCTGCTTCACCCCATAGTCACTGATGTTGTTGTTGTCCATGTCGAGGCCCAGGAGCTTCTGACGGTGCTGCAATACGAAGTTCAGGGCAGTGCAGTCACCTGAGTACACGTTACAGTAACCCAGCTTGATGAGGCCAGCTGTGATACCTTTTGCTGTCATCTGAGCAATGTCTTTGCTTCCCGTCTCAAAGACACACCTCAGCATCCACAGGAAGTTGGGCAAAACGTGGACTTTCTTGCCATCTTCACAGTTGTAGTGGGGTAAGCCATGGAGGTGAGACTTTACACTGGTGGACAGGTAGGATTTTAGTAAGGCCCGTTTCTTCTTTAATAACACATGAGATACCAGATGCTCCATTAGGCCAATGTGAGCCTTGGACAGCAGTCCACACAGGAACAGATTGGTGAACTGAAGGTGTTCATTGTTTGCAAATGGTTTCTTTTCGCTAGGCTTTGAAGAGCCACTGTTACATAAGTTAAAAGGCAGACAGAGTGACTTTCCTTTCCTGCTGCACTCTGTGAAGAACTGCAGGATGGAGCTGGTAGCAGCCTGCTCATCCAACACAAGAGCAAATGCTGCCAAGAAAGACTGAAGGGTGATATGGAGAAATTCAAATGTAGCAGGACTTCCACTGGCATTGTACTCACTGACAGGTCTAAGAAAGCCCAGGGGCAGATCCTCCTCCGTCAGGCCACACTCTGTGATCTCCTCTTGGCTACAAATGAAGCTGCCTTTCTCCATAGCTTGAAGTGCAAGTTTGGCAAATGATGTGAGAACCCTGAGCCTCTCTTTGAAGGTCTCAGAAGCACACCGTGTTCTTTTCTTCAGCAGAGGAGGTGCAGGTGAGGCTGACCGGCTGAGGAACACCTCAGAGAGCAGGAGGAAGATGTCAGTGAGTGTGATGCAGGTTTCAGGCAGATGGAAACTATCATGTATGCTGTGCAGGTGCTTAAAGCTCTTGAATACAATCCAGCAGAAGAGCGGGGTAGTGCACAGGCCACAGAGGTGGGGGCTGGCATCCAGCTGAACTGACACCAGCTCTTGATGCTTCTGCTCCTTGAAGTGCAGATCAATGTAGGTCTTTAGATGAGCATGGGAGAAACCCCGCAGAACCACCTTCTTACTGATCACTCTATTCTGCATCTCAATCCCTGTCCGGGCCGTCAACACCTTCTGGGAGCCTTTGAGTAGTTTTCCACAGAGCAAGCTGGTGAGCAGCTGGAGTGGGTGTGCCTTGTCGTCTGGTGACACCACCTCAGGAACATTCATCAGGTCTAGATCCTCCTGAATCTCATCATAGCCATCAAACGTAAAAATAACCTTCTGAGGGAAGCGCAGGATGTAATCAAACACCTCATTATCTGGATCGTGATCTGGGTAGCAGTTGTATTTGAACAAAAGATCTCTGAGAGAGATCTGTTCTGTGTCCTTCAAGGCACTGAACATCCTACAGCGGAACTTAAAGAAGAAGATGGCGTCTGTCTGCAGCTCCTTCTTGGACCAGAGGTTCTGGAGCTTTTGCAGAAGGATGGATTTTCCAACACCAGCATCCCCCATCACATAAATGATTTCGCCTTGGTAATTGAAGACTGCATGATCCCCCAGGAGCTGGTCCAGACTCTCCAAGAAGCCCAGACTTTCGTTGCATTCGTTCAACAGTTCCATCATTGTGTCAGTATATAGCTCCTCCAGACGGGTCTCCTCTCTCTGGCTGTACGACATTATGAAGCAGGTGTCCCGGCTCATCTCATGCCTCAGCTTCTCATAATACCTACTAACTGAGAAGGGGTAGACAGTGAATTATGGCAATATACAGTAGAAGTTCCAAGAGAAACTATTATAAATTCGAGTTAGGTCCAGTGGTTCATATTTCTTTGATAAAGGACCAGACAAATTTTATCCAATCCAAAAATGGTGTTTTGTTTTATTTTTTTTAAACTTTTATGATTTTTAGGATTCCAACTTTTATCTTTGCTGGAAACAAATATTATACAACATATAATATAATATAATATATACAACAAAGTCAGAACTTTCTGTTACATCTCTTGAAAGCTCATTCAAGTACCTCATTAATCTAGCTTCCCCTGTGTGGATTATAATCTCTGACTGAGCACAATAACGCTAATGTGTGCAAATGTCCATATGCATATCCTCCATACACTCTATAAGGCCTCATCCAGCTTGACTGGTAAGTACAGCAAAGTCCATTTTAGGAATGAAAAGACAGAATCTTTTTTGATCCCTGGAGGTGTTCCCTACAAATATTATGCTGACTGAAAATGTAGGCCTATATGTCATGACACAGTTAGTGTTTCATTTGCAAATTTCTGGATCAATAAACGACAGGTGTACAAACACACCAGATGATGTGATTATCTACAAATCATCATACGAATAAAGGGGCATCATTTTTCACAAGAACTGCACAAAGGATAGCAGGAGATGACAGGATGTAAAGGAGTGAGGAGTTTACAACATGCTTTGACCTGAGAACAAACCACTGCTGAGCTCCACTGTTACCACCGTAATAAAACAGGTAAATACGACAACAAATCTGCTCAGACATTTGATGTCTCTGCAGCCTGCTCACCCTGCTGCCGTCTGGAGAGAGATGTAGAAATATCTGCTGCTGTATCACCAGACTAAAGGACAGCTTTTATCCTCAAGCTACGAGATTTCTCAAAGTGGTTTTTCATTTTTAAGAATTTGTGCATTCACTAATTTTATATTTTAATAGTAGCATAAGGGATCAACAGCTCAAGTAATCTTGAATCTTTATGACAAGTTTCATACTGAACTAGTTGCAATACTCAAGAATAGCAGACGAGTTGCCTAAAAATTATTAAGTTACATTATGTTTTAATGATGCAACGCACAAAGTGACAAGATAATCTGCTCACAGCTGGAAATAATTTAACTAAATTGTGAAAGGAAGTAACAGTTGATATCTCTGTAGTAACGGAGCACATTTACTGTACTTCTCTTGTTTTTAGGTTCTTAATGTTCTGTTTAAAATGGGGCTCTGTACTTTATAACTCCGTCACATTTATCTGACAACTGCTGTTACTAGTTAAAGGCAGTTACATTTCAAAAGACTTGACTACTCACTACCCAACAGTACATTAAATTAAAAAAGCTTCACCTCTACCAGTTTCAGTATGACAGTGTTACACATGAATGCATCAGTAATCATAATCCTTTTTTTTCCACAACTTTTGGAATAAATTCATCTGTTTGTGTTTCCACTCAAACTGAATTTGAACACTAATGGATCTGAATGTGGTGGACTGAACAGCAGAAACAAATGAAACAACAGCACTGCATCCACTGCAGCCTCCTAGTTGAACACTAGGACCCTCATGAAGGTTATGACTGGTTGCGAGGCTGTTGTTTTAGACTGAATTCTTTTTAACTACGGTACGTGGCTCTCCTAGGACCGGCCTCACCCTTCACCAGAACAGGCTCACACCTGAACATCACACAAGTGGGTTCATAGTGTCACACACGCCCTCACGTGAAGCATAAGAGAGCATCTCGTTGGCACAGAGCAGTGTTTGTGATTGTTCCACTTACTGGGATCTGTGTTCACCACCTTCATCACCGTTACAGCACTGCTCGGGTTGTAGTTGATCTCTTTCAACCACGGCTGGAGGTCTATGTATGCATCACATACTTTATATATGATGTAAATTAAATATTCACAGGCCTCTTCTCCTTTGCATTGGACTAGCTCCAAGATTTTGCGCACCTAGAAAGCAATCACAGAAAAGAGTCTCTGTGAATGATGATGTCACAAACTTTTTAGATGTTTTGTCCAGCAGATATTTCACAGAGAGATGACAATTTATTTTAGAAACTTTTCTACCAATGAAGGAAAATTAAACAGTTTTGAATTGTTTTTGAACACAGCTGAAGTCTCTGGTTTTCCTACTTGATCGGTCTTGGTGGCAGTTCGCTGCACGATCTCAACGTCTTCCTCGCAGACGAAGCCGCAGGCCGACAGGTTGTCCAGGATACACTGGATACTCCTCAGGCTGGTCACCAGCAGCTCTCTGTGGTAGGTGAGGATGTTAAGGCACGAGACCGTGGCTTCGTCTATCTGACCCATCCTTGCTGCTCAGCAGTCCGCTCTGTGGATGAACAGACAGCAGAGGACAGGGACACACTATTGAAGGTGATCCACTTCTAAACTCTCTGTGTTTCCCTCCTGCCTGTGTGATATTTTGCAATAACAGTCAATAATAAATGCAAAAATCTGTGATTGTGTTTTTGATGAGCCATAGTATGTTAAGATGTCTGAACAAGAACGTCATGAGACAAGTCTACGTGACCTGAGTCAGACAAGAAGTAAACGGACAGCTGTTCACAGACTGTTTTCTGAAACATCTCCTGCCAGCAGAGCAAATGTCGAACACGAGTTCAGTCTCAACTGTAATTAAATATCTTAACATAATGCTTCTTCTTTTGTAGACCTGTCACAGCTGTTTCCCTCCTTTTTAAAACGGTTCCTATTGACTCACCTCAGTCAAGAAGAACCGGTTTGTATCGCTGTAAATCATAACACACACACACACACACACACACACACACACACACACACACACTCCGAGCGGCAGGCCTTCGTTCCAATTAACTTTAAACTACTGAAATTCATAAACTTTGTTCCCGATTTCTGAGCTGGACAATCTGCGGAAAGAACAGCGGGAATTTCCGGTGAGATAAAAGTCGCAGTTGTTGAAATGACCGCAGGTCGCGTGCGTCGTTAACATCAGCTCCATCAGCTGTTTGTGTTGGTTCTCGTGCCCCACAGATCAAAGCTGACCGTCCTCCGGAACAAACACAATGCTGCTTAACGACAAATGAGTCCTACCACAGCGCCGCGTCCACTTCAGAGAGCCGGAAACAGAAGTGAACAAACTGCTGTTCAGTGTAACAAGCTCACCTTCTGTAGTCTACAGAATGTCTCCGCTCGCCTGCCGCCTCCCCTGAAGCCTCCTGCTGTACGTAGGAAGCGAAAGTATTCAGTTGCAATGCGTCATTTCTCTCCACAATTTCTACATCTGCTGTATTCAGGAAACCACGGAAATGTGGACACCACAGTTCCGTGTTTAGCGTCAATGAAGAAGATTACATACAATAATATACAGCAATGGGATGTCTTTTTATAGGCTTTCTGTATAATATTCAATGTTACAAAAAGTTAAAGTTTCTTTCTTATCATTTCATTTGACTTACACTACACTACATTGTTATAGGTTTACTGTAGGCTACGAAAATGATGAAATAAAACAAAAACTGAAAATGATCGCAGTCTAGGCTGAGTTTGCTGAAAATGATTTATTAAAAGGTATAGGCCACCTAGTGGTAACATTATTATGTAGGCCTAGATGAATAATCACAAAAATAATAATAATACATCATCCACAAATTAAAAACAGTAATTTTTGAAATGTGAGTAAGAGTAGACAAGCGCTCCTGGAGCATCAGTGCGCTGTGGGTGTGAGAACCTTCTCTCTGCAGTTGCCACAGACACTGTCACGGTTAGCCGCAGAGCAATGCTGAGGATGGGATACGGTTCATCTAAGTTGTTGCTGTAAATCTGCAGGCCTGTGATTTCTCCAACAGGCACAGCACTGACTGCAGCTGACACTTCGCATGAAAGCTCCTCAGCATCCACACCGCAAAGCTGCTGCCACACAATATGATAATATCGGTTTATTTATCAAGGTTACAGGCAGTCAGGGGCCCTGTGGAAGGGTTGGTGCCTGTTTCAGGTGAAACAGGTGAAACATAACAAAGGTTGCCTTTGCAGCACAAGCCGTGTCCCTGTGGGAACAACACCAGCCCACTTTAAGCCCCGCCCTCTGCCTTCTCATTTAATGAACACACTGAGGGTGAACTCAAGACAAAACAAAACTCCAAAACAACCGCTTACAGCACAGGTAGGCAGTGACGGGGAGTAACTAATTACATGTAATGACATCACATAGTTTAATGACAAAATAAATGTAACAATAATCAAGTTCAGTTACTGAAAAAGAATGTGTCATTAAATACTGTTACTTTTGAAAATGTTACTGATTAATGAAGCGGTGTTACTTGAATATTTTCTGTAAAAAGCCCAGGCTATATGCTGAATAATATTCATTTTGTTGCTTTGCATGTTTTTGACATGTACAGTGTCTTCTTTTACCATTTCCAGTCAAGGTCGTTTAGTAAAGTTTGATGCTGCTCTGATGCTTTTGATTGGTTCTCTTGTTTGAATTTGCAGCGCCCCACGTCTGCCTTAACACTGCCTGGATTAAACTTTTGAAAATGGTTAACTGTTGAAAAATATTTGTTAGGAATTTAGAAAAGTACTCAAAAAGTAATCAAATGTAATAAGTTACATTACCTTGATTAAGTAATTGAAATACTTACATCACTTATTACATTTTATATAGGGTAACTAGTAATCTGTAACCTCTTACATTTCCAAAGTAACCTTCCCAATTGAGTTGTCTCGCTACTGACACCAGTATTGGAAAATGCAGTTGATACCATCAGAAATGATGTTATTGGTATGAGCAGGTATGCTGTCTGTGCACCAGTCAGATACCAGGTACCCCGCTACTTTCCACATCAGCTCAGTTAGCTCTGACTGACGTCACATACCTGAAATCAGTTTTTCTTTGCCGCTCTACAGCACACAGGGAGTTGTGCTGTGATGCTTCTGCCAACTACTATATTTCAGAGCGACAAAGAGCAATAGAAACAGCCGACAGAGCCACCAAAATGTCTGCATTCAGCAATATTTTATACTGGAAAGTCAAAGGAGATGTGTAAGAAATTGTTTTTTATGGCTTGTATCACATCAGTACTCGGTATCAGCCGATTTGCAAGTTTGGGCATCAGAATCGGCATTGGGAAGGAAAAAATGGTATCAGAGCATCTCTACTTCCCAACCCTGCAGGCAGGACAGGCAAAAACTGACAGTGCCGCCAACCGGCTGAACCAGCTTCCCAGAAAATCCCTGTCCCCACTCTGGACTCCCATCTCAGAGGGGCCGCAGTCTTGTCTTGTATTGTGGTTCACTACAACACAAAGATTCTGATTTTTAGGAGATCATTTCAGAATGAAAACACACTTTTATTGGAGTTGGAACAACTTTATATCAACTACTCTACTTTTCATAAAAACACTTGTTTATTGTGACAAAATTTACATAAAGCATAAATAAGTCAGTCTCACAGGTGGTGAATGTTTTAGAACATATTAATAAATCAACACCATTGGCGTTATTGTACACAGAACAGTCAACTTCATAACACACAAGGTCAAAGAAACGGAAAATATCTCAAATTCAATATAGACACAGTACACACACAAAACCAACAACATTGCATTATCATTTCATTGAAAAACAACAGAGGCAATTTCATCTTAATCACTGAACAGAAAAATTTCAGTGCAGACTTGATGTAAAACGTAGTGGGTCAGCATCATGTAGAAAACTGTCAATGAGAAGTCACTGCACTTCTTTAACAATCCTGCCTTAACCTGAAGGTTCTGTAGACCTCTGGAGTGTAAATTAAGATTCTCTCACGCCTCTGAACCACAGCATATTTTATACATTTAAAATATTTTTTGAAAATATGTTTGTTTGTTTCTGCCAGCATGATGAATAGCTTATTTCTTTAGAATGTGCACCATTAAAATGTAAAATATATTATCAACAAATCAGTCCTGCTGTGTTTTTTCATCTAGTAAACTTGTCTTCTAGAGAGACACTACACTGAAGTCTAGTTTCAAAACTAGTTCATTTAGATGAGTTTGTGCTTCCATGATACATTTTCACTAATAAAGCCATGTTTGAATGAACGGCTTTAACAGAAAACCTGGTGCCAAATAATATTCCAGAATAGGGTTACTTTTTGTTTCTCAGGTGAACGAATCCAGCTCCCTTGTGTCTGCTGTGTGCGCCGTACTAGATACTGTAGTGACTCTGAGGCTCCTCATCAATGCACAGAGGGAGGGGGTGGAGGGGGGGCGGATGATTAATGCGTAGGTTCGTCCGAAAGGGTTTTCTGACAGGTTGAACTGACCAAGAGAAAACTTTCTGCTAAATCATGAAATGAATCAAAAGTAAATATGAGAAATCCTACAGGGACGATGATGATATTTACACAGTTGTAAGTAGTTCATGGCATAATATTATGCATAGTAAATTCATACAAACTAAGCTCTGTGTTTAAAATGGCAGAAGAATACAGTATGTAGGTCCTGTTGTTCTTGATTTGATGGTTTCTTTCAGTTTGATGTAATATCATCACATTTGTGCCTATCATGAAACAGAAACAGAGCAGAGAAACTCTTTTGCTAAACAGAATAATCTGGTAGCTCAGTGGTGTTACAGCTGTGTCTCAACAGATGAACAGTATGAAACAAAATGCTCAGTAAAAGTCCTCAACATGACTGCTGCAGAGCAGTCATGGCTTCCAACGAGAGCTAAAGCTGGCGCAGGTCAGTGTAATAGAGACGACTGAATCTCTTCCTTGTACCACATACATCCACCACGGCAGAAAGTAATCAGAAACATAATGTTAACGGAGCCAGCACAGATCAAATCTCACTCTCATAGGTGTGCATGTAGGTCTTGAGTGAGAGGATTTCAGCGTAGCTCCGGGTGGTCCTGCGGTACAGATCCAAGCCTGTCAGGATCTCCACATCTCTGACCCGAGCTGTGTGCATCTTCATCAGGTCCTCCACCCAGTGGGACTCCTCCTCTGAGCTCTGCAAGGAGGCAGTGAGGAGCACAGAAGCATGAGCTTGACTTTCCCCTCCTCTCTCTCCCTCCGTGGTCTGCAAGAGCTCTGAACAGATTTGACTTTGAAGCAGGACAGTGCTGCAGGGATGATAGGGTTTTGTAGGACAGCTTGGAATTTAGCATTGTCCTGGTTCCCTCAACAAGAAGCCTATGGAATCTTTTCATTGGATTTTTGGATTATTGCAGAAAATAATCTTTGTGGTGACAAAATTATGATGCATACATGTTGGGTTCAGCAGGATCATTTTCACAGATGAACACTGTTGTGATTTTTCACAAGAAGTGAAAAGCTAATTGGAGGCTTTCAACAAACTACACCATGATGTCATGACTTCACCGTCACCGCCTGCAAGCATCCTGCTGCACATTACTATACACACATTGACACTTGATAAGTCAACGAGGTGGAAAGTTTGAGCAGTTTGTAAGAGCGTGAGTACGAACAGAAGAAGGCTAGAGATGGACTAGCAAGTAGATTAGTTACCGTGTGTTCCTCCTGACATTCAATCAGAACCTCTGTGGTCTGTTTGACTTTTTAAGACGTAAGAACTTCCAAAATAAAGAGTGTGATTTCACTGCGTTTAATGTTAACGGTAACAGTAATGGTAACCACAGACCTTACTTCAGGCATCCAACTGAAACCATGATTCAAAAAACTCACTGACTTTGAGACAAGGGAACCCAAGTCGAACAACTCTAGCTCATTTCCTGGTCAGAGTCCATATTCCTGCAGCAGTCTATAGTTCAACATAGTTTAAAGCTAAATTGAAAACTGTGTCAGTGAGACTGTGCTCAGAATGTTGTTACAATGCACTGACAGATGACTTACGTTGCAGGTCTCGTCGTTGCTTGGTCGGTGCGGCAGGATGAAGGCAGCGCTGCTGAGTGGGCCGCTGCACGAGTCTGCAGCCTGCGTGAAGTCTAAGCAGCTGGTCAGGACCACAAAGTAGTGTGTGGGGATGGGCATCGTGCCACTGACAAACCTGCATCAGAACAGAAACAGAAGACTCAGGTTTAACAGGTTTTATTTGTGGACAAACATTTCCCCTCAGCATGCATTCTTTTTTTCCAGTATTTCATTTCATAAAGTACTGTCTTCATAAACTATGCTGAACATCTAAAATCACAGTTTTAATTTTTTTCTTATACGCTGTGGCAGTTCATGTATTGAGCCCTCTATGTTGTGTCTTTATGTGTCAATATTAGTCAAATTAATATGAAAACTATAAAGCTAATGCATAGGTAAACTAGCTATGACTGATAATTATGCTGATTTTACAGCATGTGACTCTGATATATAAATATACTGTCAGTTTAAATCATCTTAATCCAGGGTTTAAAAAAATGTGTCTGTGCCCTCCTAACACTGAATCCTACAAAACCACAAATTAAAACTTGAGTACCTGTTTAAAGGTGAACAAGTGAAGTACGATAAATGTTCTTACTCTCTTATTTTCTCAGCTGAGTCTCTGACTCCGTCATAGTCGTAGTCAAATATGGGTCCAATGAGCACGTTCACCCCATTCCTCTCCGTGGCATATTTCTTCACCAGTGCTCTCTGAAAATAGCTCCATATTCCTGAGAGACGTGTGAAAGAGTGAGAGCCAAGAGACAAACAAATGTGAGAATTAAATGGGGAAGGTGGGATGGGAGGTGATGAAAGGAACCGAACAGCATCGAAACGTCTCACTAAATCATTCAGCACTGACTTAGCTTGATATTTGTGTGGATTAAAAAAAATCATTAAGATATAAGATATCAACAAGACTTCAGTCATCTAGTGTTTCTGATCAACTTACTCTTGAATGCAGGATACATGGGAACGGTGTTTGTGATGAGGACAGCATCATGTTTTTTTTCAGTGGTGGAGGACAATTCTGTCAATGAAAAAAGGAAATACTAATCCACCTATACCAGGTAAGTACAGTGTTACTGATGTCACTATTGTCAATAGGAATGATAGGCAAAACTATTCAGATAAGAGCCAGCTGCAAAAACCTGATTTTTTTTTTTTTTAAACACAAGACTCCCACATGCATTGTACGAGTTGTTCATCAGTGAAGAGCCTCTGTTTAAAACTGATCATATGAGAAGCCAACAAATCAAATCATCAAATCATTGATCATTTAATCAAATACAAAAAATGGTAACAATTTGATGGCCGAAAGTCCAAGACCCTAAAAAAATCAATTTTAAGTAAAAAATGAATAAACATGATTTGATTTTGTTGTGTGTGTATTTTATTGTTTAAGGGGTACAAGTGCACTTACGTGGTGGGTAGAGGAAGGCGTATGTGATCTGTTTGTCTGCTCTGTAGTTTGTACAAGACTGACTGTAGGCCGGAGGAACTCTGCTGTCAGGTCTCACACAGTTAGACAGAGCTTCAGGCAGAGGAGACACTTCTACCTGGAGGACCACACACACACACACACACACAGTGCACTTCAGTTCAGGTGAGTTCAGCTCTTGCCAGCAGGGGGCACTTATCGCACAAAAGAGCAAATCATCGGCATCATTGGCAGGAATATTTTCAGAGATGATGTAAAACAAGCAGAAAACAAACAGTAATCATTTCAGGATTTGGAAGAACAGTGATCCTGTTTTCTTTGAGTTAACAGTGATGTGATTAGATGTCGCAAATTGCAGGTGAGAAGCTTCAAGTCAGACCTTCTGCTCTCAGAATATTCAATGTGTAAAAAATTCAGAAATCACTTTCATCTTTCAAACACAGTGCAGAAAATGCTGAATCGGAGCAATAGTTAAAAACAAGTGCATTCCTTTCAGCATGAATATTAGTTCGTATCTGACACACAGACATGTTTTAAAAAATATTCTGGCCATCAACGAGGATAAACAATATTCATAAGGTAATGATACTTTTTTAGGGTGTTTGAGGCTAATCTGTTGTTCATAGTAACGATGATGATCACTTTTTTATTGGTGTATGAGACTGAAACACCATCTGACATGCTGTCGTCTGAAAAAGGCACTAAATAAGATCCAAGCAGAGCACGGGATGAACAGTACCTGTCTGCTGACAGTGTAGGACGTCCACAGAGGCATAGACAAAGCATCACTGTAGCCGCTAATGTAGTCACTGTGGTGGAGGATGGAGTATTTGGTTCGAAAGAGGACAGCAGGTCGACCGTGTGGCAGATTCCTGCTGTCTGAGGGCGGAGGAGCACAGAGGGACACAGCAGAGGAAATGCTGGTGTGTAACATTTTACAGAACAGCAACAATCCATGTGATGACAATGATGTGTGCTGCATCTGTGTAAGCACAGCATCATGATGCACTTTTACTGAGGCCACGTTGGATGATTTACTGTAGGGCCCGACCGATATATCAGTTGGCCGATATTACAGCAGATATATCAGTGTCGGCATGTGGTTCGCCAGTATGCGCCGATATTAAAACTGTTTTTAAGGCTAAAAAAAAGTTGGACTAGTGATTTAAAATGGTGTAATTATGTAGTGCGGCTCATTACTTAGGAACTAAAAAGTAAAGTGTTTACTCTTCAGTGCACTTAAATTTGGAATAAAATTTAAAATGTCAGATATTCTGCCTCCATTACATGTTCTTATTACAAGTACTTGATAACCTCATTCAGCACATAATATATACGTACAATATCAGTTGATATATGCTGGATATCAGAATTTTCTTACTCCCAATTATTGGTATCAGCATCGGCCCAAAAAAGGCCATATCGGTCGGGCCCTAATTTACTGCCATTTACAACGTAAACGAGATGCTTACATTTACCAAATGAGCAATTGATAAGTTCCTGGCTTAAGGTAGGAGAAGTCTCTCTTTTACTTCTACATTTACACACTTAATCCAGCAGTCATGGAGTTTTTGTAACTCTTTTTGTGGAAACCGAATTCTTTCTTACAAAGTGATCCACAGCAGCTATGACATCATCTTCACTGTGAAAATAATGACCACTGATCCCCTCCTTCATTTCTGGGAAGAGGTAGTAGTGTGGTGACGGTGCCAAATCAGATGAAAAGGGTGCGTGTTGGAGGGGTTTAAAACCGTAACCCAGAATGATTGCTCAAGTGTCAATTTTGATCATTTTCTAAGACGCTGCTGATAATTTTGAATGATCAAAACAGAAATATCACTTATGATATTAGCCTCAGACTGTTAGAGTAAGCCCTCAAAGATTTGAACTGCATGTAATGAGAGCTGCCTAACTCATCTCCACCTCAGGCCACAAATTTATCAACAGGCCGTCATAAACGTTTGGTTGCTAAAGGTAGATTTTAGTGTATCTTTTTTATCTACTGAAGTAATGTGAGCAGGTTTTTATTCATAAAAAGATTCATTTAGTGAGACAGCTCACATTCAGCAGCATCATGACAGACTGACCATCAATAGCTTGCCTCAGTCGCTGGTTTAGCTCCTCCACTTTGTTCTGTAAGAGACAGAGCCAGAGTGACTCCAGGTTATAGCCTCGTACAAGGGTCACTTTCAAACCTCTCTGGCCCCTACTTTTTACACGTAACTGCAAAAAGATCGGAGATTGAAACAATCTCTTGCCAGAGATCTACATGGGAATCACAAACACATTACAGACAAAGTGACACGGTGCAGAGAAGAGCTGAGTTCAACCCACTTCCAGCATAAGCAATTCAGGAAGGAGATCACACAAATTCACCAAAAATATCTAGATTGAGCAGACTGTCAAATGTGAACCAGACAGATTGCCTCTTCTTTTGCCAACTACACATTTTGTTGAAATGAACTGACTGATTTGCAGGTGAACTGACTCCAGCTCTGCAGCAGAAAGCAAAGAGTCAATACAGTTATTTCAGTATGTGAGCAAGATATCAGAGGAAGCATCAGGTCATCTGATACATTTTAGTCCAGTCACACAGGCTTCTTCACACACACACACACACAATAATCATGGATGATAGGCCCATGCAGATGATTCTTTTTACAGTTAAACTGTTCACAATTTTACTGTAAAAATTCCAGTTTTTGCATTTGAAATCCCTTCAGTCACTTGCTTTGCAGTGACTTGCTGTTGTCTGTGGATGTCCAGTAAGTGTAGATGATGTGATAACTTGATGCATCAAAGTTCTCAGTGCACTGTGTATTAACACAGAGGGCTGGTTTAGGTACTGAAGAGTCTAAAGCACTCCACATTAGCTTATAACACCTAAGACTTCTGAGCAAAGTAAAAGTAAAGAGAGGCAGTGGCGCCCCCTGGCTAAACAAGCTGAAAGAGCACCAGTGACATCACTGTCAGAGGAAACAACAGCAGCAGGGGAACTCAGCTCTCTCAGTCAGTCTAGTGTGCAGAGAAATTTCTTGCTTCAGTTTACTACATCCACCATCAACACTCATTGGACGTCCACATAACATGGGGCCAGTGTTCCTGCGAAGGTGGCTGGTTCCATATAGCTTCCTTAGAGCTGTAATGTAAGTGTAGTATTATTAGCATTCCTCTGAAAAGTGACGTTATTCATAATTTGTTGAACTTCTGTGGAGCTCAGTGGGTCTGGAGGTATCATGTCAGTGTCATAGGAATCCATCTGACTGTGATTACAGAGCAGGAAGCTGTAACATGAGGTGCAACCCTGGAAGAGTTTGAGAGGATGCTGACTGGCAGTTTTACCAATAATTATGTCAACAGTATTTTATCATTTATACACACTGTTTGCTGATTACTAAGAGCAACCACAACTTATTACAGCAAAACTGCCTTGTAGCATGGGCTCAAAAAGTTCTCTGTGCATATTAACATCATGTTTAAGTAATACATGATTATTTTGGTGATCAACTTGTTGATTAACTACCCTGGAGGTGATGATAACATGCAGGATACCAAAAATATTCATGTATCACTGTTAACTCCAGCGCTCCATACTGACCATTTATACTACAGCATGTATAGGGACAATCATTGCACTGTCCTTTGTGAGAAGACAGAAAACTGGCCTTCATCATATGTCCTGTGTAATTCAATGAAATATATCAGCTCCATAAAGTAAATGTTGTGAAGTGTGCAGCAGGTTTTACGGGTTAGGGTTAGGGTTATTGCCACCTATCTTGTTTTTTAAGAAAAAAACAAGAAAAGTAATTTTTGTACCTTTTTCCCCATCATGTCTATTAGTTGTAAAAAATACAAAGATAAATTTGCTATCACCTAACTTTGTGTATAGTAAAATGTTAGAATGGAGTACCAGGGCAGCTGGTGAGGCCCCGGATGGTTTTTGTGTCACTGTTATCTCGAATGTAAGTCAGCTGACAGACAAGCCAATCTGCAAAATTCTAGCATCTCTATCTATGGTCTACAGGACGCTGGTCCCAGGTCTGGTCCATGGGAGTCATCATGGCTGACCTTGTCCTCACAGCTGCAGCCCAGGTCGTCTGTCCCCGCAGGAACAAGAGCAGAGGCTGCTGGCTTGGAGAGCTCCTCTGGCATGGTGGGTTTGTATGGAGGGGCTCTCAGCAGGTGGTTCAGACTGCCGTGGGTTCCATTATTTGGAGCTGGTTTCAGACCCAGAAGATCTGCAGGTGAGATAAACCAGTTTCACCTGCGCTAAAAGAATAAATGGAAAATAGACGCATACCAATGTGACAACTCAACACCCACACAAGGAGGACACAAACACATGTCTTACCACACATGACGTTGTAAAGCTCAATGTTTTCAAAGGCTGGAACTTTGGTCTTGAATTTAAATGTAGGTCCATAGCCCAAGAAAATAGTCTGAAAATTAAAGTTGATTACAAATGTCAATTGATTTGTCACAGTAAACAACAGTAAGTATATCATCGCTTAAGTTCTAACTGACCAATATAATGACATGTCATGTAAATCATGTATAATTCTTTTATGGAAATAAGCTGTTACTTTTAATAATGGTCATCTTACAGACCGACAGAACTATGTTGCTGCACTGGATGTTTGAATCCACATGACTTCCTTTTGCTACTGTGGAGTATGAAGAGTACCTGCATGCTGTTGATCTTGTTGTCGTATCCATGGTCACCAGAGAAACCACAGTGCCTCTTCCCTTCAGGAACTTTCCTGCAATCAAAGTCTTCATCCTCAGTGTTTGGTTGCACTGATTACATATAAACCTAAAGGCTTAAATCATCAAAGTGGTGACCCAGAATAAAACTCTCCACATATATATTACGAGCCATCTCACATTTATAATAACTCATTATTCACTCATTATTCATCCACACACAGGAAGACTGAGTCATATTGTTACTTCTAATGCAACAGGCAGGGAGCGGCACTCTCCCAGGCTCGCTATCCTCAAAGTTAGGAATGATCATGAGCCCAGGTTAGTGTAGCAGAGTCATAAAGATGGTTTGGAAAGAACAAATGCAGGATCCCATCAGGTTTTAATGGGTTAAACATCCAGTGAACTGCAGCATGTTGTCAGTATTCACCTACTTCAGCCCTCAGTCCAGGAAAACCGCCACAACTCAGGCCACAGTCATCTAATTAAAAAACAGCCACTTCTTACTAAGTGTCCACTGAAACACTGCTTCCAGTTATAAATCCTAAAGTGTGCGTGTGTGTGTGTGTGTGTGTGTGTGTGAATGTTGAGGGGTTAAAGCCACAAGTATGTTAAAAATGTAAATGACAGGCTGATGTGTGTGT
>JAPQLA010000024.1:25668894-25690465 GCA_029822935.1 Naso vlamingii | reverse complement strand
TGTGTGTGTGTGTGTGTGTGTAGAGGTTCATGCCAGAAACAGTCTCATCTTCCTGCATGGAACTCTAATGGGGTTTTGGTTGGTGAACCTTAGGAGAGCTACACACACACACACACACACACACACACACACACCTCACACATGATAGAGGGCAGATAGACAGGTGGGTTAATCGTGACCACTGGAGCTGTGAACAGAGTGTTGGAGCATTGACACTCTCACTCACACACACACACACACACCATGTTAGGACCGGTCTTTGGCCCCTACAAGGTCCTCACACAGTCAGTGTTTATGTCAGAAAAGGTCCCAAATAGGTAACAAAAACCAGGTACACACACACACACACAGCACCATTAGCTGAGGTGGTTTGTTTTCACTTTCAGTCGTGATGACCTCATGGTTTACGGAGTCACTGAGCTGTAAGTGCTTTACATCAAACCCGTCACAGTTGGTTTTCGCATGTCATTATCATTTCAGCCGCTGCACTTCTGAGAAAGATGTGGCTTTCTTTCATGAGTTCCAGCACAGCTTAAACTTTTCAGCACTACATGTGTTAATGATGCTTTGATAGCAGCTCGTGTTGACATGAAATGTGTCTTTAATTGGGACAAGATGTGCAGTAAAAAGCTTCAAAGATGGGTGGGCTGAAAATGCCACATCAACAGTGACGGTCCAACACTTCAGCACCTTCCTGCTCACAAATACAACAACAAACTGAAACTAAATTATTTAGAACTTCTTCTTAGAACTATTGGTTGTTTTTTATGATTGGTTTTAATGCTGTTTATTTACAGCAAACCTACACTAACACTTGTCTTAGCTCAGGATTTTATGCATTGTTATTTCCTCTCAGAACTGCCACCAGTTCAGAGTCTTGATCTGAGTTCTGTCAGAGAGAATGTGGTGATATTGTAGAAAAATAGGCTAAAAATCGTGCATTTCGCTACTCATGCTGTTTTCCTCACTTCCTGTGCAACAAATGTACAAATATTTTTGCGTTACAGTTTCCATCATGATGTAAAACAAGAAGTATAATGTTGTCTTTTTGGCCTACATTTGTCTACATTCCAGTGAAGGGTAGGTGTGTTTTAGGATGATAGTTTCAGATATTTCTGGGTGTCACAGCGTCAGTGGAAAGTGTGCACGGCAGATCCAAGATTATACTCCACGACACTGAATGTGTGTTTGCTTATTTATTCTTTCTGGTGACTGTTGTGGTGGCACTGTACTGTACCTGGCTATGTGCCACTTCCTGTCCACCAGCAGGTGAATGTCCTCAATGCGTCGGTTGTTGGCGTAGTGCAGCCTCTTGGGCAGATGCTGCTTCATGTACGGTTTAAAGTGCTGGTCCGCCTTCTTACACTGGAACAGAGAAGCAGTCGTTGGTATTTTAATCTTAGGATGGCCAATCAGAAACCTGACAGAGAGATCACTGCCAGTATTGCATGTTTCAACTGTTTTGTGCTTAGTGTAATTCTCTTCATAAAATTATCCTTTAATTCTTCTTAAGTCCACACTTCAAACAAGTCACATACTTACTGTTAGGTTTGCAACTATGGCCTTAGAGTCATCTGAAAAAAAGAACCATGATCAGAGCAGTAATAACAGAAACTATTTCAATGCATGCAGACAATGAACGAAACATCTCTTTAACAGGAACAAGATGAAACAAAGATGAGCTGTCCCATATAGTTACTTTGGTCAGACCGCACACTTCAAACAGTGTGTCCACTGAAGGTACACTGCATGCAGACAAAGATCAGACCAGAGACTTCTGGTTCTTGCCTTCAAATGATTGTGTCATATTTGATGGTGAAAATCTAAATGTAAAAGCTCTGAATCCAGCGAGGTCTGCATGAGCTAAAGGGCAGAAATCCTCAATTAGTCAAGTAAACATTTGCGTAAATTAAAACGAGAAACAAAACAAGCAAAAAAAAGAAAAAAAAGCAGGACTGAAAGCAAAGTAAAGGATGTAACATGACAGCAAAAAGGCCACATCATGAGCTTTTCTCTTGGTTTTCCTCTCTCACATTTTGGATTATTGGGGTATCTTGACCGTATTCTGCCTAGAGACCCAGGGATAAGGATGATGTCATCAACGTTGGTCATGTAGTTACTGAGGAACTCTGTGCGATCACAGCTGGCCTCCTCCATACCTGGGAACACACAGGAGGGTGAGTGACAGTGTGTGTGATTGGCTGGTGAAACATATGATGAGGTGAAAGAGCTCCTCTGTTGCTCTGTATGTGCTGCCAGCATGCCTTTGAGCAGTGCACGTCTACTTGAGCTGCTTCTGTGCAGCTGCTTTGTGTTAGTGCTGAGCATGCACGTAGCTTCTCTGTATCACACGGTACCACAGTGTGTGTATGTGTGTGTGTGTGTCTGTACCATGATCCCCCACCAGGATGATGTTGACACAATGGTGCAGTTTTATCTGTTTAAGTCCATCCATCAGTTGGCCAACAATTCTGTCAATCACCCTCAGAGGGTTGTTCAACTGAAAAACGAAAAAAGAGTCAACGTCCACAACACACAGAGAGAAACGTTATGGTTGTCTGCACATACACACACATCCCTGTGAACACACATAAACACACATGAGGACAGTACTCACTTCAGTGCTCATGGGACCCATTTTGTGTCCGTATGTGTCTGGCTGTTCAGAGTGCATGGCGTAAACGTAGGGCCTGAAACAAGACGCATGTCACTCTGCAGATGTGTTGTAGTTGGCATCACATTACCTAAAACAGTGATCACATTTCTTCACAGTAGTGGCGGTGGTTGAAAGGGAAAATTACTGGCTACTTTTAAGGTAAGAATTTGACATTAAAAACCATTGGATACATTTATAAAATATAGTACATTAAATATCTGTGTATGGTTTTTTGTTCTTCCAGTATTACCTTTGATTGTGATTTTGTTTTTCTGTTTTAAAACCAAAACAGAAATACAGAGAAACAACTGGACAGAGTAAAACTTAAGTGGCCGCATGACCAAGGTATGGACATAATACATAATAATAAAAATGATTGTATTGCATTATCAAACATGCTTATGAATATATGTTCAGTTTGTCGGGTAGGTCTGGATCATCATCTGAGATTGGAACAGGACATTTTTTTGGAGTCTGTCATTTTCTGCAGATTTTTCCAAACTTCTCTTGAGTAACAAGTTTGGGATTGTTGTTCTAATTTTCTTGAATATGCTGACTTTGCTTTTCTCATTGCAGAACTGATCTCAAATTTTGCTGATTTGCATTGATCCTTTTTTCCTTTTAAACACGCTGCATTCATATTTCTGCAAAGAAGTTGAATTTCATTGGTGGACCGAGGTTTTCCGTTGCTGAATATTGTGACAGTTTTGTCATTGACGAACAGCTTCTCACAGACACAGATGTATGATGTCACCGCATCAGTGAGCTCATTGGTGTTGTTGCCGGACGCGCTGAGGACGAGATCCCAGTCAGAACACTCAAAACAGCCTCTTAACGTCTCGATGGCATCTTCGGACCAGGACTTGACAGCTCCTGTTTTGGCCTTAATGGTCTTCAGTTTTTGTCTGTATTCAGGTATGAGCAGCAACACTACATGACTGGATCTACCCAGTGGAGTACGAGGAAAGCAAAGAGAGCTAATAGTGATAGTGGTGTACCAATGATCCAATATATTATTGTGTCTGCTTGAGGATGCAACTTGTTGCATGTACTTTGGAGTTCTTTAGTCAGACAGGAATGACTGAAGTCACCTGAAGCTACGATGGTGATCAGGGCGAGAGCTTTCCGAAGAGCAAATGCGCTGCGCTAACTCATTCATTGCTGTGTTAGCATTAGCATCAGGTGGGACGCAGACAGCGATTAGCGCAGCAGAAGAAATTTCCCTCAGCAGATAGAACGTTTTGAAGAATAAACAAATTAATGAACGTCATCTTTTTTTGTTCTGTTTTTATTTTAACCCACAACAGAAAAACAATGGTGCAGCGGATTACTGCATTCATGGTTTGTTTACTCCATACTGTAAATGCGCAAAAGCAGAACATAGAAAAGTTTTTTTCTTTTTAATGGACAAATTTCCAGGGAAAAAAAGAGAACATTTTAAAAACCTGTAGCAGTTTTGTTACAGTACTTCTGTACTCATACTTGAATGGGACTTTGAGAGCAGGGTTAGTATGTTTATGTTACTTTTTAAATGTTTTGTTGTTGTTGTTGCTGTTGTTGCCTTTGCTTTTTAAATGGCACACAGAAAACAAGGGGTGGGGGGTGGGGGGTGGGGCAGGTAATGACATGTGATAAATCTCCCCAGCTAGAATCCAAATGGGGACGTTTTAGTTTTAAGGTATGCGCCCTAACCAGGCATCCCCCTCCTTTCTTCAGCAGTTGAAGTAGAACAGGCCTGGTTTGAATTCAAACATTGCTTCATGGTTTTCAGTTCAAATGAAGAGTAATGTTCAGCTGAAGAAGATGTCACATTCAAACCAACTGGGAAAGAAGGCGCTCCTAAGCAGATTACCACCAGTATAATTTTTATTCTAAATGTCTGAACATTATAAACTCCAAATGACTACAACGATGAGGTGGAAAAGATGTTTCTCGCACTCTTGCTAAGCTGTGTCTGCAAACATTGACGAAGAAAAAAAACTTAAGTGTGAAAAAAGAAAAAGATGAAAGATTATGTCAGGCAGACAAAACAAAAAAAACTGATTTCACCTCTCTCCTTCAGGAAGGTGAAGCCACTGCAGCATGGTCAGTATCCGCCTCTCCAATGGGATGGCACTGGAACACAAACACAGCCTGGTTAACATGTGATAACCATGGCTGCCAGTGAGAATCAAGCCAAAGACACAAACACAGAGTTACGGTAATAGACTCTGATTCTGGTTCCCCGTCGCCTTCTTCAACCATTAAGCCATTAAACTCCAAGCTGCTCCTTTAACTCTCAAAGAGCCCCATAAAGCTGAGGGTTGACAAGTAGAACAATTTCAAAGCCCCCTGACTGTTTTAAGTGTGTGTATAAGTCAAAGCCTGCTCGTATGCTGCCAGTGTAATGATTAGGCCACCAACCAAGCTGCTGGCTGTCACACAGTCCACAGCTGTCAACCATCAAGCCCAGGACCAAGGCCCTGAGCAGGGCTCGATGCATGAGATGATAGGGGCAGCATGGAGGAACAAGTTGTGCTTGACAGCAGGAGGCTCTCTCCATGTTTGTTCCTTTTCTGTGCGTCAGTCTAAGTTCACACTTTCAACACCCCCCCACCCCCACCCCCCATCTTTTTTTAATATACTTTCCCTTTCTTCTCCCTCCTCTCTCCTTCCTGTCCTACCTTACTCTCTGCTTGTGGTTTGAGGTGGACCTCCCAGGAAGCCAAACCCAACACAGGCCCTCATTCCGCCATTCAGCAGCAATCCCTGGTCCCCATTACCATGCCAATCCCACAGTGTGTTGTAACAGAGGGTTTTCTCAGAAATGTCAGTCCTCTCTGTCTCTCTCTCCTGATTCTCACACACTTCTGTCAGTGCCAAGTCCAAGAAAACACTACAAACCAAACTCTGGCCCCTACGGGTCCATATAGTGGTACGTCTGCGACCCTGGTTCACGGAGGAATCCTGCGTAGTGTAAACAGGCCCATTTGCACAAATTGCTGTGAAAACAGCACAACGCTATCCCTCTGCTGGGATCTGTCTCCTGCTCCATCAAAGCCTTCTCTGTGCGTATAGATGTGGGCTCCTTTGTGCACCACAGGCTGCAGGTTCAGTGCAGCGGCCTGCGTGAGCAGCAGGAAATATGTTCTGATTCCCCGACAAATAATCTACAGTCCCTGAGTTATCAGTTCTAAGATAATCAACCCGCAGTTTAAGGCACTGAAACACTAAATGTTGAGTTACATTCTGGAGAGTTTACTTTTTGAGTTCCATTTGTTTCCATCTGGGAGGCTAATGCCATATGCGCTCAGGTCTCAGGACTTGACCAGGCTGCGGCGCAGTTAGTTCAGTTAGAGGTGAGACTTAATCCTAAAACAGGAAACATTCCCATAACAAAAGCTCTTATGGTCACACTGATGTTGCCATCTTATTAGAAGAAATTACTCCTGGATGTTAAGCAATGTAAGTCAAACTGCTAATTTTTAGCAATTTATGAATGTGTCCTTTCCTGGTGCCTGGTGAGTAGATAAATTACTACAAATAGTGCATTAATATATTAAAGATAGTAGAGCTGCATCCATGTGAGTTCTGTTTGAAATCCCTGAATCACTTATCTGACAACATGAACAAATGTTAAAATGCAAAAGAAAACTTTTGCAGTTTTACAGTTTGGAGGTAATGAACTAAGACTGCATCACAAGCTAGAAATTTTGCTGAGTAAGCAGACAGCTGGCATAGTATTTGCAAAGCATCCATGCAGCTGTAAAGCCCATGAGCAAGGCACTCGGGTCATGTTAGTGTCGCTCTCACTGACCTGAGGCTGACACCTGAGCTTCTTAAGAGTGCAGCTAAAGAAACCATGTGATTATGAAGACAATTAAGGGACTGTACAAAAACGAAAACCACTGGCAAGTGTGTTGAACATGTGTTTACCTTTTGGAAAAAAGTGACCCTGTCCAGCAATATTATCTAGGGACGCATGGTATTGGATTTTTTGCTGATATCCAAAATGCTGATATTTTACAATTCATTTGGCCAATAATCAATACCAATATAATTGTATATTTTTCCCCACGGCTGATTGCAGAGATCATCAGGTCTCTTCTGTAGTGAATGTACATACAGTATTATTATGCGTACTCTGTTGGCCTGCTGACAAAAACTGGCATAAAATACTAAGCTTAAATTATGTAACACTCATTTCTTGAGAAAAGAAAGAAAAGAAGAAGAGAAATACTTGAACTTACATAAAAGATTTCATATTTTTTATGACAATTAACATTAAACAAAACAGGTAAGACACATCCTACTTTACACTGGATGATGCTCTCCCTGAGACAATCAGAACAAAACCCACAACCAGAGCAAATTTAACCTGTGTCACAAGTGACAAAGTCAGTGAACATCACGTCTGTCCACAGGGAACATGTGAAACATGACGTCGACTCGGGCATTTAATCAAGGAAACAGCAGCCTGTTATTTCATCTGGTTTTTTATCAGCAGATATTGGTGTGATGGCTGATATCCGATAGTTAATTGTAAAGCCAATATCTGCTGATAAACATCCCAATAATATCATGCATCCCTATTATTATCTTTGAAAACCTCTCACTGTAAGTTTATATGGCACATTTACAGTACATTTAGATTTATGATGCCGAGCTACATTCTGTCAAGATGTATTGGAAATTGAAGACAGCAGCTGCTGTAAAATAGAAAAGTCTCCTTAAAATGACCACGCCCCCTTCAAAGAAAAGAAAAATGCCGTAACTAAATTTCTGAACCCTCCTTTAAAAAATAATTTCCATCCATCCCTAAGGAATACAATTTAATTGATGTACTGTTGGAGTGGATACCGTGATTTACCCTCTTTGTTGTTGTTTAGATTGGGTCAGAACAGCATGTGTACTACAAGTATGTGTTTAAAATGCATAAACAAAGTGTTGGATCAAACTGGAATGTTATGATTTCTCAAAACAAGGATTTGGAATGTTCTACATGTATTTGGGGTTTAATGGACAATCATTGTGTGGGTGTTCTGCATGGAGCGTCTGTCCCCAGTCTGATTTTTCTATCTAAATAAATCTAACATTTACACATTAGGTAGGAATTACTGAATACAGCCAAAGCATTATTAGAAAAATTATACTACAAAAGGAGTAAAAAGAAAAGGAAGACATGTATTGTCATCCAAGCTTCTGCAAACTGCACTTGACTGATCTGCACTGAAAGAGCAAGGTGGCGTGATGCATTCTGCAAAATATTTTGTGGCTGAAAGCAGCAAATGTGGACTTACACGGGCCAGAAGAAGGTGGCAGCCTTCACTCCCTGTTTCTGCGCTGTGATCCAGATCTAAGACAAACACAATACAGTCTCATTATATTATTACAGTAAGTGTGACATTGTTTAGTAGGATATTATTGAAAGAAGACCAAGGTCATAATGTACAGCACGCTAAGAAAGATATCCTACTCTGTTAGGCTGTATGGATACAGATAAACTGCTACTCCAACTGATACAAAATCATCCAGCAGGCTGCTTTTGTTGGTTTTGTTAACTCTTGTCAAAGGCACCGGTGTGTCTGTTAGCAGCGTGTCCTACATCAGTCTTATGTAAGCTCAATGTGATCACTCATTCAGTTCTAACACAAGAGCTCCAGAGTTCCAGACCACTTAATGTCAAACCTTTGACATAACATCCAAACTGCCCCCATTTAACCTCGTAATCCCATTCCAGCCTTTCCTGTCTTTTTTGGCCTTTAATATATGACCCGCACAGATGAATCTGAAAAACACCAATGTTCAAAGGCATCCACCAAAGTTCATCCACTGACAAATCAGAGACGAGACGAGATGAGACAGTACTTACTGGCTGTCCTCCCCACCAGCGATGGCTGAGTTTCTCTCGGCTTCTCAGGGTGAAGATGGCTTCGAACACGGGGTCGTACATTGAGTTGCCTACAATACCATGAGACTCTGGGTAGAGACCCTGTGACAGATCCAAACTGTTTCATTTGTCATTTAATAACTTGATAGGTCTTTTTTTCTATACACAAAAATACTCAAGTATTATACTGTGGGCCTATATGAATGTGTGCATCACATGCATACTGTTATTGCTTAGTTCTCATGTTACAGTGGTGGACTGTACATTAATATTTACTCAAAAAATGTTCTCAAATAATTTTGGGGTAATACTGTGTATTCATTTAAAGCTATGTTCTTCTTAACCAGGTTGTATTTTGGATGGAAGAATTTTGTACTGTTTACTCCGCCACATTAACTTACAGTTACAGTCATTTTAGCTAAATGCTAAAGGCTACACTCACTTTTGCTATCACTATAATTAATCTGGAACCATAATAGAGTTGGACAATCAAGCAACTATGAGCAGCCAGGTGGAAAAAGATGGGGGGTATCAGCCTCGTGTTGTAACTCAGAGCTGAAGACATCAGGACATCCTGACAGCTTCAGTGCTTTACCAAGCACGTGGCAAAAAGTTAGCTACATACGAGTGAAAGTTCGCAACTGCAAATGATAACCTACTCACATTAGCTTGCCAACTTATGGGCCAGCTATATTGAGCCTCAGTTGTATTTTGAGCTTAAAACCATATGCTGTCACATGATTGCTAATTACATCAATGCTTGTGTGCCATACCGTAGCCAGTGAGTAGAGGTTGGGGAAAGTTTTGGTCGGATACATGGGCCTCATATATGGAGCGTGAGTTCCACATGTTCCTGAGCAGAAAACAGAGACGCTGTCAGAGCATAACACCTGTTGGTCAGTCATTGTCTATGGATGTTCATGGCTCCATAAATAACCACATCAACAAAGTTCTCCCTCTTGCCAAGAACAGAATGACTTTACAGCAAACCAAATCTCGTCACAGTCTTACTCAGTTTCTCAATGTTGGGTATGACGGTGTTTCCTCTCTTCACATAAGATGCTCGAAATCCATCCACTGACAGTATGATGAGCGGAGGGCGCACAAACCTACACACACACACACACACACACACACACACACAAAATGTAAAAAATATAAGAAATAAATACATAAGGCGTGAAAGAGAAAACACTGCAAATTGCTGAAAATCACTTGATTGATCACTGTATGGTCCTTTCCTGCTCAGATGGAAACGTACCCAGCAGGACATTCAGCTGTCTTGATCTCCTCACACTCATCCTGCAGCCATGACGTGTCTCCTGACAGGCGATGAACCAGAGGAGGAAGTGATCAATATGGAATGATTGCTGTACTAGAAAAGCTGGTCCAGGTTATGATCAAATATGTGCTCTTGAGGTCACAGTGACCTTTGGCAGATGTATATTACAGCTGTCAGCAACACAGAGGCAGTAGACAGTGGTTCAATGCATGCATGGCAGCAAAATCAGCAGAATCTAGCAGGTGAAAGCAAGTTTCTTTCCAAGATGGCTCCCTTACCTGATAACACAAACTAGGTTTATTGTTTACTACTGCAAAGTAAAGTAAAGACCAACAGTGAAGTAAGCTCAACATCAAAACAGGCAGTAGCTTCAGGAATCACACACATTCACTTTCATTCACTGAGATCAAGTAATACCACACTGCACTAAAACCCACTACAGGTCAGCATTCTGCATTCTGAATTACACCAAGATAAAAACATGTATGTATGTGAAGTTTAAAAAAAAAAAAAAAGTCAGTAGAGGGAAATATGTACTTTTTCCAATTATCTAGTTAACTGTTAGCTAATATATATACAAGATAAAGTATACATTAAATTCAGTTTTTTTCACTGCTTTGGTTTGCCACCAGACAGCCACTTATTACATTTATTACGTTTACTACGCGAGTGGGCACAGTAATATGTGGAGGGACTGCAGTTGGAAAAATGTAGAGCCAAAGTAAATGTCTGTCTGGCAGCAAACTAAAGTGGTGAGAAATCCTAAATTTAGCGTACAATTGAACGGATATTGATTTTTTAGGTAAGCATTTATATATGTGACTAAAAAGTGTTTTTCTGTTGCCCCCGCCTGCAACAGTACAATGCTGACTTCACTTACTTTTACTCATTTAAATAATCTGTTCTCGAGGGTGAAGCTGCTATTAGCTGGTTAGATCGTGGTGGATTTTTTACAGGCTTGCTCAGAGAAACCCTCTGCTCTCCACAGTCAGCCTGTTCATCCAAATCATTGTTCTGTATGTAACATAGCGGCCATGTAAACATGAGGGAAATGAAGGACATCCAAAGTTTCAAACCTTTACACAGGGTCTTGTAGTTGGTACAACAGTCTCCTCTGGACAGACAGTCATCAGAGCAGTGGCAGGCATGCTG
Source organism: Naso vlamingii (assembly GCA_029822935.1). Classification (NCBI taxonomy): domain Eukaryota; kingdom Metazoa; phylum Chordata; class Actinopteri; order Acanthuriformes; family Acanthuridae; genus Naso; species Naso vlamingii. The sequence continues at coordinate 25,679,506 of JAPQLA010000024.1, read as the reverse complement.
TTCATTTCGCGTCTCCCCACACCGTTCTTTACTGCACTCGTAACCTCCCTCTGTGCACGGGAACACAGGAGGCACTTCAGCTCAAAGAATAAGAGATGTTCATATAAGAACCACCAGGGAATAAAAACTGTTGAATCCATAAGCAAATGTGATGGATTAGTGCTGAAACCACAAGCACTGAGAAATGAAAGCTGATATATTAATGTGACAGAGGCTTGGCTGCAAACTTAACGGCTGAGCACTCAGCAGTTTGGATCAAGATTGATAACACTGCTTGTTTACTGGCTGAGACAGCTGTAGCTTAAAGCAGTATTCGACACCATCTAGGTTAAGCACAAGCACAAGCACAAGGGGGGGGGGGGGTTACAGTGGTAAGCCAAAGACCACCAAGCTGAGGTCAGGACATCAAATCAGGCCACCAACACTGGAAGTGGCAGCGGGAAATGTTGACCGAGGCAGAAGGAAAAACTAGTAACAAACAGACAAACTTCCATGACCAGTATGAGATGAGTTCAGCCTAACATCAAGTATCTGCACATTACACCCATGGCTCATTTTCTGCTCATTTAACTAAAGCATGCAGCCGATGATCAGGCGTAGAAATGCCATCCAGATATTTGTAAGTCTTGATTAAAGGCTCAGTCAAAGTTGGCTCCAAATGAGAGCAAAAAGTAACTTTCTTATGCCCTGTTAGTAATTTTCTAGGCAAATTACAGCAACAAAATTAAATTTAGATCCAAAATAATCAGGGTCTGGATAAATGGCTGTATAGTTTGACTACAAAGTGCAGTCAAGACTGACACTGAACAAGTTTATTACCAGCGCAGCTGTGACAGGAAGTACTCAGACCTTTTATGTAGAAGTATCAATACCACAAAGTATAATAAAAACTCCACCACAGATTTAAGTTATGCATTTGAAATAACACATCAAAAAGCTTCCAAGTATCTTTAGTCAAACATACTTAAGAAGAATCTAATATAGAAAATGCAGTTATATTAAAGGTTTGAGTATTTTATCTTGGATTATTGTTATTGATGCATTTAAGTGGAAGTAGGATTTTACAGTTGTAGTTGCACAAGGTGGAGCTCATACTGTATTAAGTATAGTATGCATGCTGTTGGGTAGTGTAGCCTATAGCACTGCAACACTTTTTACAGACTCATCATATGTTTTGTACACAAAACTGAAGCTTTTCGATAAATACAGTGAAGTCTTACATAGAATACTTATAGAGGAACTTTCATTTTGTGTTCATTGTAGCGGCGCGTGTGGACAAAAGCGGTACTGCTTACTTTGGTAAAAATCCTGTCAAATGTGAGCATTTTGTTTTGAAAGAGAATGAAAGAAACACGCCTCTTATATTTAGTTCAGCCATTAACACAAAATATTAAAACTGACTAAAGAAAAATATCGTCCTGCTTCCAACCCTGAGCAGTGTATCAGTCATGCTTGTACAAAACAAATCGTCTCTTTCGGTATGTGGGCTGTAAAGCGTTTCGTAATGTTTCCACTGACGAGCGAATGAATCTCAGACTGTTTTATCAGACCTCTCCGATCTGAGTGGCATCATCAAGCATCCCTGATCAAGCACTGTGGAGAATCTGTCTGTTTTTTAATCAAGCAAAATGTCTATTCCTGTTTTTCTCTACCCTTTAGTTAGTTATTTTAAATTATTCGGGGATTCCTAAACAGCAGGAGATGGCTGTGTCAAGCCGCCAGTAACCTTGTTTACACTTCCTTCAGAATTTTTTGGGATAAAAGCCAGCTCTGCTTGAGAGGGCTTTAATTTGAAAGTAAATCACAAAGCTGGATGATCTTACATGGCAATGTTGCAGCAACGTCATAGGACATGGATTCCAAAAATCATTCAGGACAGGAGATGAGAGTGCGTGTAAACTACTTACCCTGGTACTACAGTTGGTGTAGTGTAGAGTAGTAAGGTAAACTGGAACACTTCTCAAGGCATAAAAGAAAAAAAGAAAAAAACAAACCAGCACACGAGAGAGAAGCATGACTGAGTACCTGTCCTGAGGCAGAGCTGATCAAAGTCTGAGCAGCAGCCGTTGTAGGTCTTACACAGGTTGTCACAGCGACAGTCTGGTGGCTCCTGCTCAACCAGCTCAAAACATCTGTTCCTGCAGGAGCCGGAGGTCGGCACATACTGGGATGCAGAGCGAGCTGAGGACCAAAGACACAGAGAGCCACTGAGTGCTTAGAACAACAGACTTTGTGTATTTGTGTTTCCTGCTGCGGGATGAAGAGGCTCTGTGCAGCTTTGTTCTTTGGTGACTCCAAACACTGCTGAAACACTCCAACATTAACCCTTACTGTTTGAGCTCCAGTATGTAGAAAAGACTTCCAACTGCTGCATCACATCTGAAACATGAGTTTAGATTTCTGGTAAAAAGTGGAGGTTCCCAATTCTCTCACCCTGTTAAGCTGTCTTTTGTTTCTCAGAGTGTTCATTGTCTTTTACTTCCAGTTTTGTTTTGTTAACACTTGTGTTTTCTTTCAAATCCCCACATTCTTTCAAGTTTCCCTCCTTCTGATTCTCTGCCCCAAACTTGCTGTGTTTGTATAGAAATAGTTTCTCTGTTTCTCCTCTGTCTGTCAGTCTGTCAGTTTCACCTCCCTCGGCCTGTTTCAGTGCTCCTCCTGTACCTTGTGTACCGTGGTTTCTTTTTTTGTTCAGTTTTGTATTGTCTAACGTTAAATGTTTCCTTTGCCTTAGCAGGTTAACATCCCTTTTTTGTACATTTGTGATCAGCTTTCTTTTTTTTATTAAAGTTTGTACTTATTTTCCCATTACTTTCGTGTTTATGCTCTTGAGTCTGTTTTTGCATAAACCCGACAGTACAAATTGGCCACACATGGACCATGCAGACACTTTTAAAGAAGAATTTCTTTTTTTTCATTTGAGACATTGGTTTTAGGTTCCCAGCTACAAGCCCCAGTTTCAGCTCAAGTCCCAGCCTGCAGCCTCATTATGAGCCAACTAGCCCAAGCCCTACCTGAACTGAGTCAGCTAACCACCAGCCTGCTAGATTTTAGCCAGTTTGTGAATTGGCTAGCTCCCTGCAGAGGATTCTCTTTTCCTGGTATACCAGCTGGCTCCCAAGATGGCCCCCAACAGAAAAAGAGACTCCAGTTGACGCTGAGACTCCTTGCCACCTGTCACTATTTCATCCAGCTTCCTGGTCTCATTCCTGCTAGACCTTGCTCTGGAGCCTGACAGCAATCAGAACGCTAGCCCCAAGCTGGCTGAACTGTCAGCTAAGGCAGCCCCAGCAGCTCCCTGTTAGATCTCGCCCTGGAGTTATCTTCTAGGAGGTCCTGCAGAAAGACACCATGGTTTCGTCATGACTTACCACTGGCCAGGCCCTCAGACTTTTTGATACTCAGTTCCCAGCACCATGAAGGTCCAACTGCCCGCTGATCCCGAGCTTATCTACCCACTGACCTGCCGCAGAGGTCCCGGCTGACGTCCTGTGCTTTCTTGCATTGGTGGTCCGACCGACACGTGTTGCTGGCTCCCATTTGGTGGTCTCCAGTTCTGCAGTCCTAATATTGTCTAATATTGACCTTTAGCCCAGCTGCCCAGTTGCTGGCCCTGCAAAGCACCTGAGGGCTTACGCCTTTGCCCCCATCCTCAAGCTCTCCTTAAGGGGGATCCTGCCTGTGTCACTGCCCTCCAAAATCAAACCCGTGAGTGGTTCCATTCACCTGTCCAGCTCCATCCACCTGATCTGCTACGCCCTCGGTCGCCCTCCAGACCTGCTTCTCCTTTCAGGCCTTCCTCTGCTAGTCCTCTTCAGGTCTCCAACCCTGTTCTGCACTTACTTATTTACTTCTGTCCCCAGACATTTTGCTCCAGAGTCCTGGCCAACTCAGTTTCTTCACAACTGCTCTCATATTCTGTTTTGCTCACATTCAACTGACATTTCCTATACAATACTAAAAATAACTTTGTTAAAAGGTCTGTAAGCAATGAACCATACTCAAGTCATTACCTTACTTTAAATCCTCTCCTGGAAGCCAAGTTGTGGTAATTGTGTCTCACTATACAGACTCTTGGGGTTCCCTACAACACAATAATGCCCTTGTCCACCAAGGACCCAAAGGACTGTGGCCTGGTTTGGATCCCAGCACACAGTGTGAGAAGCCTCTGGCTTAACTAAAGACATCCTGGAGATCTGAGAGTGAGACAGAGAGAACAACAAGCTCCTTGTCCACTAACCTGTGAAAAAACATGCTTGCTCACAGAGAAAACCAGAGGATGCCAACTGGTATTTTTCAGCACGTTTGTGTGTTCCTGGATGGACCCACTGCATGTGCATGCAAATTGTGTATGTGCTGTGTGAAGGAACTGAGGTGTTACACTTTAAGTTATTTATTCCGCCCAGCTAGTTGGCACAGAGGCGTAAATGTAAGGCATGGCAAAGCATCATCTCATTCCTGCTGGGCTCACTGCTGCCCTGTCTCAGAGGGTGTGGTATACAGGTTGAAGGTGAAAACTTTTTTTCTCATCTGGGAGCACATACAGAGTCTTCTCAGGTCCATGACTAATCCTTGTCCACACGTTCACAGGTACTTATTGAAACTTTACTTTTCTGTGCGTTTTGGCCTTTTGTCTACACACAAATGCAGTTTCAGGTCACCAAAAACAGATCCTTTGGAAAACTACCAACATTGCAGGTCTTCGACCAAACAGAGGTTTGACTCCTCCTTATCCAAAATGTGCAACATTGCTGGTGGAGTCCGTGTTGTTGGAGTGTTGGATTATGTGTTGAGCTCTGTAGCGTGTTCTGATACCTCTGTTACTCAGTGTAATGGAAGAGTAACTTAGCATTTATGATTAAACATGTAAAAAGTCCTGTTAGCAATGGCAGCACCAGCACTGCATCGTCTCATGTAACACAGGAGATAACGACAATATTTCATCATCATCAGGCCAAAAGCTCTGTTTATCCTTCCTACATGTCGACACAGCAAACTGCCTTTCTGATTTTTTCTTAAACTGGCTGGAATTTCCAAAAGATCCGTTTTCAGTGACCTCAGACCTCGTTGGTGTGAGGATGAAAGGTCAAATTGCCTGGAAAAAGTTTTGTTTTTTACAAATATCTGTGTTTGTGTGGACAAAGCATAGTTTCATAATTTTTAAAACAGTGGCAATTTGGGTTTTGTCTGAAAAGTAGCAAAAGAAGAAATGACGAGCCTTTATGCATTACCAAAGGATTTGAAAATCTAAAAGCCAAACTGTAGCCTGCAGTTGTCTTTTTTGCCACAAAACCTGAAACCAGCATTCAACATTATTCTATATATTAATCCTGAGGACACAGCAGGTATGAGCCAACATGTTGGTCGGCTTGCAAGTTTATTTTCCTGTTGTTTTATCTGTTGACTGTGTCCAAACAAATCTGCAGCGTGCAAGATAATGTTCGCTAAATTTATGAGGCATGCTGCTCAAATGAGCAGAGTTTACGGTGCAAGCTAGAGGTGGAGGGGTCGGTGCAGATAGAACTATGAGAATCCACCCATGTTACATGAAGGCAAAGGTGAAAAGTTACATCCAAGCCAGTGTTCGGCAAAAAAGGTTTTACTTTGCATGTAAATGACTAAATATTGAATTTTGATGAACAGAGATGACTTTTAGAGGTTTGATCAATGCCTGATCCTGCACTCTCATGGTGTGCACACCATTTTTTTGTAAATTATTCATGTGCAATAATGGCTACCAAAAGGCTGCAGGTGTGACCTGTTGCTATGACAACCTACAGCACAGCAAAGCAAACGTCTACCTTCTTATGCCAGCAGGGATTGAGAATCTAGAGCAAAAAATTTAGCTCCAATGCTCTCTTAATATTGACTCAGCAGCACAAACACCCCCTCTCTCCTCAAAAACACACGGCTGCCCAATCACAACCTTGAAGCGTCACAGTGATCCGTTGTAAACTCCTCACCACCACCACCATGTTCTGCTGCTCGCTCATTTCATATACGCTGGCAGACACTTCATATAGAAAACAACCCAGCAAATAAGCTGAGAAGAAATAAGTCGTTTGGAGTTATGGAAAGCTGCTTCTCATCTCGCAGGATGTTTTCGTGTTTGGAGATCTGATATTAGCAACAGCCAGCAGCAGACGAGTGTCACTTGGGTTGATGCTGGTGTGACTGATTACATTTGAAGCAATATACACACAGTTCTGAAATAAACCTCAGAAGTTGTTTTCTGTGTGTGCGTGTGTGTGTGTTGGACCTGGAGCGGAGCCTTATGCATGTCCTACCCACGTTTGGCCAAGATACATTAATGCAGGTCCAAAACACACTTCATATGGCCTCTGCTCAGACACTTTGGCAACTGAATTAAAGTGTGTGACTTTTTTGCTTTACTAAACACGTGTGTCTTGTTAATATATGTTAAAAAACAGTTTTGGGAAACTTTTAACAAAGCTGAATGTATACCAAACAGGGGAAATCTCAGCAGATGAACATAGCCAAACCAGTGCCTGGCAGAAAAGGGGATGAATGATTAAAAATCAGAAGAATGAGCTCTGATTACACGGTTAAAGTGAGGCAATTTGTTCTGGTGCAAGTGAACTGTTCTGACTCCTCAGAGTCCAAACAGTTTTAGGCACACTGAATCCTATAAACTGTCCAAAATCTGCATCACAGTTTCTAAGAGGCCAGTGTGACACCTTGAAAATGTTTTTTCTTTCAAAATAACAGCTGATATATTGTGTCATCACTAACGTGATGTAATAGTTACTGATCTGTTAAATGTACATAAACTGGAATACACTTCAGTTGATCACAAACTCCTCAGTGTCACACTGTGGTACCACATCCTCTCTACAACCCAACAAAAACAATTTCATTTTTATAAAGTTAAATCTGCTGTAATTAGGTCGAAACAAATATTCAATTAATCAGTTGTCCATTAACAGAAAAATACTCTGCAAGTATTTCCAAGGGATCCGTTTTCTGCCATTTTCACTCAAAAATGACAAACAGTATGAAACTGCATCTTGTCAGCTGTGAGGCACTGAAACTTTTCTTTGCCTCATGTGATGGTAAACTGAATTTCTTTGGGTTTTGGATGGATGGTTAAACAAAATGTCGTCATCTTGGATTCCAGGAGACTGAGAGGGGCTGTCATCACTATATCACTCATAGACCAAATGTTTGATCAATTAATCAAGAAAACAATCTGCAAATTCATCAGTAATGGATATAATTCAGTTTACTTTATAAACAGGTCACAAGACAATTAACAGGGTTGGAAACATTTTCTATGGAACATTTTACCAAATTCAGCCTTTTCTCAAATCTTTCTTTTCTTTCTTGACATGCTGCATAGTTACAAAACTCTGGCTCTAGAAATTATTGAAATAATTTCCAATAGTTGCAGTGTGTTCGGGGAAAATCTCTGTTAAAGTACTCACAGTTCACACACAAAGCTGTGAGGGAGAATCTCAGGCACACATTATTTTTCGTATTAAAAGCTCCACATATTGCACGACATATCGTAATGCTTTAGAAATGCTCTGTTTGCGGACAGTTTATCTCAGGAGGGAAAAGAAGGATTTCCTGCTTCGATTTGACAGACAATCCAGGTTTTCTACTCCTAATGATGTGACACTTCACTGATTGTTGAGGGAAACCTTTCTCTTGCCATGTATCCACAAAGAGGTCAGAGGTCAGAGTAGCCTGCCTGAAGCTGGGCAAGTACCTTTTTCAAGGCCACCTCAGGTGTGTGAGCGTTTGCCGGCTCAGGGTCAAGCAGTTCAGACACGCTCCCTGTTTTCCAGTGACACGACCAACATACTCACACTCTGCCTTGGCTGAAGTGCCGTCCTCTCCGGAGCGTTTGGGCCGGTCGTAGACAAATCCCAAACACAGGTCAGTGCCACACAGGACTGACAGGATCCACACAAACTGAGGCAACAACAACACGTCAGACATTAGAAGAGTCAGTTATAAACTCTGCAGGCTCTGTCAAAAGTCCTGAGGTGGGAGCAGATTCAAAAACAACAACAGCCACTTTCTCATTATTTTCCTCAAAGGCTGCAGGATGCTCCGGCTTTCACACATAATGTTATCCAATCCAATCCAACTTTATTTGTAAAGCACTTTAAAACAACCACAGTGAACCAAGGATTAAAAGATTAAAGATTAAAAAGACATAAAAACAGCTATACATTTAAAACAGTAACAATAAAAACAAATCAAATCTCACATGGTGCCAAAAGCCAAGGAGAAAAGATGGGTTTTAAGATGGGATTTAAAAACAGACAGAGAGGAGGCCTGTCTGATGTGGAGAGGCAGATCGTTCCACAGTTTAGTTTTGCTACAGCAAAGACACGGTCACCTCTAAGCTTGCGCTTAGTCTTAGGCACACTCAGGAGCAGTTGATCAGCTGACCTGAGAGAGCGATGGGGTGTATAAGGCTGTTACATTTCTGTGTGTGTTTTGGTTGGTTTTACATCTGTTGTGATTATTGCCAAAGGCTGCAAAGCGTCTTCGATTTCAAAGTTTGTCCCATTATTGTTACAGACACAGACTGATGAGCTCTTCCACCAGGAGAACAGCTCTGACGGTTCGCGCTGCCTATCGCGCGCAGCTCAAAGTGAAAGAGGACCACCCGCGTCCGCATAACAATCGCCTCTGACGAACCTTGGAAACAGACGGATCCACAATTGTTGTGCAAATGCTTGTCAGCAGGAGGGGAGGAAGGCGGGAGAGGGAGGTTATTCGGGATTTTTTTTTCTTTAGCGAAATCACGGAAAAGATCCTTTCAGCCGCACTGAATGAATGCGAACTACCAAAATACACAGTCCGGTCTGGTGCGTCCTTACGCACGCATTTTCGCACGTCTACCCTGTGAAATGAGCTACAGGAAAAGTTCCCGCACAGACTCTTACCGTACCAGTTTCTGCAGCAACATGTTCCTCTGTCGGGCAGAGCGCAGTCCTGAGCTGGAGATCGCGGAGAGAGTGATGCTGATTCAGAAACCGAAGGACCACCGGAGAGGAGGACCACTGAGGGGAGAGGGGGCGGGGACTGAAGGAGCGGACCGGAGTCGTATTGGTGTTAATTTGGAGGAGGGATCTTCCCAGATTCAGAGATGGAAATGCAGCACGAGCAGAACTGTGTCAGCTCAAAGGATCAGCCACAGTTTCCATTTGTACCACATCCGGACAGTTCAGAAAAAAGGAGCTGAGAGAGCGGAAGTGTGTTTGTTTGTTAAAAAGTGAAATAATTGTGGGTCAAACTCAACCAGTTTGATGAAAGACTCGTTTATGCGAGACAAACACACACACACACCTAACCTAAACCTGAAGCTCGCGAGTCTCATCGGTGAGAACAGTTTGAATGAATTCACTGAAAGTGTTGACAGCGATATGACGTCACTGTAAGGTCTGACTGCCTTAGAATATTCAACATCTGTAACACGTGTAACATGTGTGTAACATGTGCAACATGTGTGCATCCTCTGGAAGGAGAGTTTGGCTGTTTCTGCTGCAGAGCGCTGCTGGAAAACAACAAACTACTGACGTGTTCTCCTTCACCTGCAGAATAACACCTGCCCATTCATCTGCAGGTACAGATCTGAATGGTTTGGATACTAAGCACATTAGAACCAGCCAGCCAGATTAGATAAGCCAGTCAGATAAATGAAAAAGAAAAAAAAATCATAAAGCCATGAATCATTTACTCTGCACAAATACAAAAAGAGATACTTTCATACAATTTATTAAAAAAAAAAAAAAAAATCAAAAACGTTTAAACAATTACAATGCAGAAAATGTGAGACCAACTTGCATCCTTCATTCACTGAATTCTACTTTGAACTGAATGAACCTTTTTTTTCTCTGCATTTCTGTCATGACTGCTTTGTATCTGTGGTACTACGGCAAAACAATTCATGTCTTGCAGCTTTTCGTATTGATACTGTGTTCAACAGGAGGAAAAAGACATTTCAGTAACAGTATGTAAGCCCAGGGAAGGGTTTTCACAGCTATCATAACACAGTGGACACAACGCTTCCAAGAATAATGCACAAGCTATAAACGGGAATAAACGCTTCCTATGACTATTTAACCAATGTCAAGATTCCCGACATTTATACTGAGGCTTCTGTGTCTTGTCTGAGAAAGACAACATGAATGTGGGCTGATTAAAGGAGAAAACCGTTTCTTAATATTTTCAATCACATTGGTGGCTTGCTGGTTTTCCAAGTATGCAACTCTGCCTCTTCCTGTCATTGTTTAAAACCACCTGATCAAGCCAAACCGCACTCAGCTGAAAACGTCTCTGTGGAGGAGGACTCAATCTGGTGACAACTTCCATGAATACAAAAGCATCTTTAATCAGTGATGACGGTTCAGAAACAAAAAGTCAAACAGAAACAGTATTATATGAGTTTCAATTGAACATCTCAGTAAACTTTGGTTTAAATGATGTGTGAGCAGAAAGACAAATGTTGTTGTTGTTGTTGTTGTTAGTGGTGGTGATGGTGGAAAAGCCAGTGGAGGCTCAGACAGACAGGATAAATCCACACGTGATCGATTCTGCTCACTGAATGTTGGAGTGAGCTGTGAGGATGAAG